>OZ007587.1:450312451-450649951 GCA_963931845.1 Maratus michaelseni
ACCCCCCACCTTAATTTAGATAAATGGATTTTCCATGCAGAATTATCCGATTTTTTCAAATTTTGTATATAGGTTCATTGTGGTAAGGCGCTTCTCTGATTAGTTTTATGGGTTCATTGGTTAATTATAAGAAGGAGAAACGGGGGATGGTTCCCCCCTCTTAATATATTGTCCATTTCTTCATTTTTCGAGGGCTTATTTCAAATTCTTTGAAATAAGAATATAATTTACAGTTAGTGTGAATAGCCTGTGAGCTCAATGCCGTCAGTTTAACTGGGCAGTTTTCTTTTATTAATTTCCTCCCCTTCAAAAGTCTATGTGGTACAATTATTATCTTTTGAAATATATTATTATTATTATTATTATTTTTAATTATTGTTTCATAATCATTTTGCAGATCCGTTAGATTCAATAAAGCTTATTTTCGGTGCTCTGTATGTGACGTCATAATATTTCTTTCGCATTTTTCTCGAAAACTATTCGTTTTAGATTTACCTTACTCGGAACACTTTTCACGTATTCTGAGAGAAGATTCGTATTTTGCACGGTTTATTCTCTGGTATGTGAACATCACTATTCCTTTGTACTGTCCCAACTGGACAAATATAAACTTAAATATATATGTAAAACTAAAACATAGTATTTAGAAAATAATTTATTAATTATTTAATGATAAATCGTTATTAATAATGAATGAATTAAGTAATCAAAATAAGATAGTTGGGATTGTTATAGTTCATTCCCAGTCAAAAAAATATGTTTTCATTAATTCCTCGTCGACAAAATAATTAAATAAATAAATAATATTAAAATAAAAACAATATACTACTACTACTACTACTACTAATAATAATAATAATAATTTCATTAAACAAAATAAATTTTATTATTAAACTAAATTATAAACTTAATCGGTAGAAAAATACGGTATACATTTTCTCTGAGAATATATTATAACTCTTGTAGAATATTTAAAAAATAAAGCATTATTAATGACTTTTAGCAAAATACAATTTATTAAAGATATATATATTTCAAACTATTTATACATATATTTCCCAGATATCTAATCTTAATCATTTTATGTTAACCAATATATACACAAATAATTAGGGTAGAGAAATACACAAAATCTAATAATCTCAATGCCAACAAAATTTCCTTCGTAATCAGAATGTTTATTGCAATGTTGTTTTTGCCTAATTTGCCTTAAAGAGCAGTAATCACCCATGCGAAAAAGAAATTAGTTTGAATTGCCGTCATGCTATAAGATACAGGTCAATGATTTCTTTCCGAAGATTAATACTATTATAAGTAAAGAAAATATCGTGTTCTGTATAACTGAAGTAAAGTAAATTTTATGAAGATATTATGCAGAAAAAAAATATCTCAGCTAATTCTAACATACTTCTTAATAAACATAATATTAAAAAAATCAGAAATCAGTTTTACAGCCATTTGGATAATTATAAAATATGGAATGTACAAAACATTATCAATTTATGTGAATAAATTAACTAAAAATAAATTATTTAGAAACTATAAAACGATTTAGAGAAGATAGGAAGATTGCTATCTATCATATGGATACGTTATTTATTCTTCAAATAACAGTTTTAAATTTCCATTTCACAACTTTGTGCATAAATAACAATTAACTAGTACAATACTTTGTTAAGGGGACCGTAGACCCTTATTTGATCAAAAATCTACAGAAAATTCGAAATTTATTTTTGTGTGTATTATAATTCTCCAGTTTGTGTTGAACCATTTGAGAAAATCTGTATGCAGCTGCCATGATTTTTCGTAAAGTTAAAAGCATTTGAGTTATGTACACAATCAATTTTTCGGTGCTTTAGTAAACTTCATACCTGTTTTTCTCAATACAGATTTTATACGTTTTTTAGATTTTTGAAATTGTCCAAGCGTCTTAATTTTTGTTCAAAATTCACGAAATTGATAAGGAAGAATCTTGATACTAATTACAAAGAAACTTTGTATGCATTTTACACTGGTGTCCAGAAATTAAGGGGTTGTGATCAATTTCAGGCGTTTCGTCGAATATCTTACTGAAACTCGTGAGGAAATGCCCGGAATGTCCTTGAACTTTGAGGATGTAAAGATCATGTTTGACTTCATGTTTTTCAGGGAAGATTTTCTAGCGAGGACAAATAAAGGGTAGGGTGGGGACAGTAATAATTTTAATAATAAAATAATATTTTCGATCACCCAAGTAACAAAAAATGCTAAACATGGTCTGTCACTGTAGCAAATGACTATGTAGGTCCTGTTCAACATTTGTCAGCATTTTTTTAAGCATAGCATGTATATTCGTGAAGATCTTAACGTTTCTGTGAAAAATTCAACAGGTTTTTTTTATAGCATGCGGATTTTTCAGACGAATTTAAAACCGTAATTTAAAAACTTGACAAAAAATCGTGGAAATAGTATACTGTGATTAAAATATTAATACATTGAATATGGAATGATATATATGCTATGTTGCATTTTGCCGAAACGTCAGTAGAGGCTCACTGTGGAGACCCGAAGAGTTTTTGGATTCGTCTGTTTGTCTGTCTGCTCCGCGACAACTTCCGCAAAAATGATCCGATTAGGTTGATTTTTGGTAGGTATGTTGGCGAGGTAACGGAATTAGCTGTATAGTTTTTAGTTACATTTTGTTCATTCGTTCGAAAAATATAGAATATTTCTTTTTAGGTCATAATGCTTTTCAATGAAGTGTTTTTCTAATCTATTTGTAATGCAACCATCCTAAACTTTTTTTCTTAAAGTTATACTTGTAGAAATTAGTTTAAATATGCATATGATATATTAGGGCCATGATTTAGGATTTATAGTTAGTTAATTTAGCATTCAGGGGGGGTGCCAGTTATTGGTTCCTAGAAATTCATTTCATCAGTCTCTCACAGAGGTGTTAGTTATTGGTTATATTAAAGTTAGTTTAAATATATTGTTTGAACTGTTTAAACATGAATAATAATAAATTCAATTTATCTTGTAGTAAATACCATTAAATTTAAGTTTCCTTACCAGTTTCTTACACCAGATGTCAGTTACTGGTTCATAAATGTCAGTTATTGGATATCTGCATTACTAATAATGAAGTACTAAATATTACTGCTATATACTCTTACTATATACTCTGTATTACTAATAATGCATTATTGCTTACTAAATTCCACTTTTTTACAATAAATATTAATGTATTTTATTTTATAATAAAGAATAAAGTTTTTTTAAAGCATTTTAATATTTTAAAATAAAGTGTCAGTCACTGGTTCACTTTGTCTCAGTTATTGGTGTTTCAAAATAGAGATGGTGTCAGTTACTGGAGTTTTTGACCCTATTGATGAATAAAATTAATTTTTAATAATAAAATGTATAATTTTTCAAAATTTTGCCAACAATATTTTTTTAATATATCTCTATTATCCTTTCAAAAACAAAGGTAAGTATAAAATAGATTTAAATTTTTGTAATAGTGATTTGAAAAAGAAAGAATCGTTAAAGTGTCATTTACTGGGAGTTTCACTCTATATTCAGTTCACATGAAACAACGGTTATTGGCAATTTCTAAATCAAAATTTTGATATCCAAGGATAAAAATAAAATAGGAATTGCTTGGTATGTTTTTACTATAATTCAAATACATTGAAATTAAGAATGTGAGAATATCTAAAAATATTGTTATAAAAAATATTTTTTTCTGTACAATTTGCCTGTACGCAAATAAAAATCTATATACGTATATATAACGCTAAGGTACTTGGCACCGAAAAAGCGGTTATTTATTCTTGCCGATGGTAACGAGTAGTTTGCTTAGAAAATCAAACCTACTAAACTTAACTTTAGCCGGCGTCGTTATTTGTTGTGTTGTGAAAAAGTTTGCCTACTTCTCACACAATGAGTTATTTATGATTACAAAATTTTGATACTATAAAACGCTAAGGTACGTGACGGCGAAAAAGCGGTTATTTCTATTTTGTTGGTGGCAACGAGTGGTTTGTTTAGAAAATAAAACTTGATAAACCTAACTTTAGCCGGCGTCGTTATTTGTTGTGGAATTTCTCACATAAAATGAGTTAGTAATGATTTCAATAGTTTGATACGAAGAATTTTCGATGATGTTACAATGAGTTTGTTGATGTAACGACATGCCGTGATGCGACATTTCATTCATTGATTTGGATCACAGATATATAGTTAGAAATTTGCATACTAATGTTATTGAAGAAGAAAAAATATTTAAATATTAATGGAACTTTTTTGATACCTCTAATACCACTTATTTATTCCATCAGACAATAATATTCCTTTTACATTTAAGCGTATACAATTTCCTAACCAATTACCTTTTTCAATGACTAAAAATAAGGTCCAGGATCAAACTTAAAAAAAATTTCTTTGATTTTTCAAAACCACTTTTTCATTCATTGTCAGTTGTATGTGGGTCTTTCAAGAGTTAGATCCGTTGATTTAGTTATTGTAGTATTTCCGAGCTTTTTTTACAATTGTGTATATAAAGAAGTTTCCGACACTTAAAATTTTAAAAAAGATAAAAATATTTTCATAATTGTGAATGGTGTAGATACTTTTAATATAATATTTACACACTTTTGCAATTTTAAAGAGTTTCCAGTAACTATTGCGTGCATACAAATATTTTTACATGCATGAAAAAAAACGTCTGTTTTCATGATTCTAAACTATGTCCGTATCTTATGATGTGTGTATATATATATATATATATATATATATATATATATATATATATATATATATATATATATATATATATATATGCGTGTGTGTTGTTTCAAAGTACACAGTTCTAAGTGGAGAAGTTTTAATGCATAGTATTTACACATATATTACTGAAATTCTAATATGCATAAATTTCAAAGAGTTCACATTATATGCCAGCGCGGAATGAGCTAGTAATGTATTTTTTCTAGTAATATATTTTAATTGTTAGTCATTGTATTCAGATGTCTATAGATTGTTTCAGATTTAGAAAATTAAAAAAAAAAATATTATTAAAATGTATTTAAATACAAAAATATTATCATCATGTTAATCCCTTCAACCAAAAGATAACCAAAATTTTCAAATTTCTAATATTGCAAGATGAATAATTACCAGCTCAATAAATTTTTATTGGCCATCATTAAAGAATTGAAAACAAACATTTTGATAAAAGTACGCGTACTATTTTCCACTATGCAATTTTTTAAACTTTAACACCACAAGTCGCGTATTGTAGCACATAAAAAATATTTCTAATAAAAGAATAATAAGATAAAATCAAACGATATAAAAACTTTTAACATTCATATGTGGTTTCATTCTTTTTAACATTTCTTTTAATGTATCTGTATGATTGATGATCTTTCTTACTTGAAATGCAGACATGAAATCGTTCATTACGTTCCGTGTATATTAAAGAGAAATTATCGGCATATTCGGACTCAAAATTTCGATATCCACTGATATATAATGAATGGGGCTTGTTTGCTGGTTTTTGGAATAACTGAAAAAAAATTCAAAATAAAGTTGTCAGACACCTAATGTTTTTTTTTTTTATGTTATTTTTTTTAAATAATAATAAATTTTTTTCTGAAAGTTAGAGTAGTAAAAGACGGGTTAGCAAATTGATAGACATGCAATTTTTGGCTGCTAACGAAGTAGACACCGGATCAACCTGAAAATGATAGCTTTCTAACAAAAATGGAATTACGTAATCGCTGCATACATTTGATTGATGTAAATCAACAAATATTTAAAAATATGCATTATGATGCCTGCTTTCTTCAAAGTCGATTTGAAACACACTTTGTAAACTATGAACAATGTTCTTTCTAAATTTAATTTCTGACAAAAACTTTGAATTTTATTAATTAGAACTTTCATAAAAAGTCTCGTAATTGGATGTTTATGAACCCATTTGAGGTCCGTTTTTTCATCCGTCCGTCATAAGATATGGACATAGTTTAGAATCATGAAAACAGACTTTTTTTCATGCATATAAAGATCTTTGCATGCACGCAATAGTTACTGGATACTCTTTAAAATTGAAAAAGTGTGTAAATATTATATTAAAAACGCGATTTGAAACGCACTTTGTAAACTATGAACATTGTTCTAGCTAAATTTAATTTCTGATAAAAGCTTTGAATTTTATTAATTAGAACTTTCATAAAGGGTCTCGTAATTGAATTTTCATGAACTCCTTTGAGTTCCGATTTTTTTTGTCTCAATTTTGGATAAAAGTAACTTTTTGCCAAAATACTAACGGACTTTTTATATTATTAACGAACTACTTTTAATATACTTGGTATACGTGATATACTTTATTTTTATACTTGATAACTACTTTTTATATTATTAACGAAAAGTAACTTTTCGTTAATAATATAAAGAGTAGTTATCCAATTCACAAAAGTTATTGCTTTCTTAAATTTAATCAATATATCATTTACTGGAATCTAACGAATGTAGTTGTTATGCATACTATTCGTATGACAATACGCTACTGGATGAAGTTTTGAAAACATTTCTAAAGTGTTTTATTAAAACAGGATTAAACAGACCTGCAACTGTTGAGCATTTTTTTAATGTTTTTTCGCAAATTATGCATTCGTAAAAACAGCCCCTACTTTAAATTTAACCGTTTGTTGCATATTGTCCATCACAGTGAATTAAAATGATATTTTTCTTCTATCCAACCTATTTCATTCACAGATCATATTGAAAGCTTTTGCTACATCTATGCTTTCAGAAGAAAAATAGAGATAGCGCCACAAAAACGAGTAAATTGCTTGTTGACATATCGTCAATACGCCGGCAAGGGCCATATATTGGTCACAGTGCCAAATGCGATCTTAGGCACTAAACTTCATAATGCCGTCAGTCAAAATTTCCACATTAAACATTTAAAGAAGCAAATACCATTTGGAATATCTCCAAAAAATAAAGGGTGTCTCAGTACCAGAAAATAAATGATGTATGTAATTTATGAATAATTTATTTAACAAAAATAAATAACTTTATCAATTCCTAATATACATAAGAATTTGTTTTTAGTTCAAATGAAAAAAATATCAACCGTTGAAAAATATATATTAAAATCAGCTTATATCTTCGGAATGTTTAATGCAATTTAAAATAATATTTTATTGCTTTAAATAATTAGATATGTGCTTGACAAATATTGACTAAAACTGTAGCACATGATTCTATGTTAAACTGAAAATTGTGAACAAAAAACCCCCTGTAAGCATCTTCGTTCTTTTAGAAATAATATTATAGTCTTTGGATTTATTATTATTATTATTATTATAAATAACGAAAATAATTAAAAAGTGTTATACATATTATATTAGACATCCGGTAACAACATTGCATCTATCTTAAAACTAATGTCTGTGGGAAATGTAATCGACAAAATTCATTAAATTATTGAAATAGTTTTTGCAAAGCAACATTTTGTATCGGTAAAATATAAGAAAATAAGTTAGGAAAAGGAAAATACTGTAATGGTCACCATTTTGTTAGTAAATGCAATTTTTAAATAAGAGTGGGATAATCTTTATTTTTTAATTTTAAGAGAAACATTGATTATTTTTAAGCCATGAGAAATTCCTTAAGGAATTATGGTAAGTTAAAATTAGTAATATGATAATTGATAAGAAGAAAAAGTACAAGACATATATATTGCAAAATTTAATTTTTACCGCAATCTGCTAAATTATTCTATAAAATTTTTCCATTTAACAATGTTCCGTTTATAAACCCAGCTTATTAAAATAATTCTTATTCTTAAAATAGTCTGTTACTATCCATATGTAAAGCCAGTTTATCCTAATCCACTTAATAATATTTATTCGAAAGTAGTTAGATCTAAAAATGGCGATAGCTTTTTAAATTTATTCTTTAAATAGGACATCTTTATTTTAATCCATTATTAAAATGTATTATTATTTTTCCCGTGTAATCAAATTGCTATAACTTCTTTATTAAAATGCTAAAATATCACATCTCTTAAATTATTCCGCTCAGAAAACCTTATTCCCGTAAGTTATTCTATTATTAAATATTAAATATCTATTAAAATATTTCCGAAAAACTTTAATTCATTTTTTTCCTTCTACAAAGATTCATTTTCTTTTTATTATTATTTTTTTTATTACGTATTGAATTCGAAGTTTAACTGCAGCCTCAAAACAGGTAAATTGGTTTGTGGATATGGCAGGCATCTGGTACGAGATTATCCGAAAATTCTGGAAAGGCGTAGAACATCTTTCGCTGTCAGGAAACCGTTTTTCGACAATATAATTCCACCGGAAATGCTAATAGAGTTCTTTAAAAGTTCTTGTGATTTGATGAAAATCGGTCACGTAACGTGTTTTTGTGTTCTTTCGCCAGTGAGTTTAAAAACTCTTACACATCCTGATTCGGGGAGAATTTAGTACGTTGATGTTTGCTAAAGAAAAACGGGAAGGAGTTGGGCATGTAATTGAACGTTGTCATCGGAGAGTTTTTTTTATTATTTTAACTGATGTGTTCGTCTACAACGAGCGATGAATTTTATCAACCTAGCGAGAGCAGGGGATTTTGTCGTCGGAAAGAATGCAAAATAATTTGTTGCTTGCTGCCAAATTGGTATCTAATAGATATGATGTTGTTCTGTGGAGAGTTGTTAATAACCAAGTTGTTAAAGCTATTGTTTCGTAAATAGAGCAATTCCCCGGAACCTAACGAAGATTGATTATGTTTGAATAAAATGGATTCGACTGCACCATGTTTTTATTTTCTGCAATCACCAACATACTCGGCTGCGAAGATGCAAATTAATTTAAGACTGCATGTTTAATTCAAGTGTGCCAGAAAAGTGTTCCATTTGTGGCAAAATGTCACATATATATTTAAATACACCATGCATACATATATATGTCCAACGAAAATCATATAAAAGTTTTCTTTATATTTGAATTCAGTTACAATAACAAAAATATGCTAAGTTATGTTGTATGGTATAACTATACATTTATGTTGTTACGATTTAACATTTAAAAGTAAATTTAAGCTTTAAAATCTTAATGACCGCTTTTGCCCTCCATCTCCTCAAAAAATAACACAAAAAAGTGCTTCGTTTTTCTTACATAAGTTATAACTACAGTTGTGACGTGTGTAAATAAATTTACTTTTGCGTTACAGAAAGAATCATCAATCAATCCACTTTTCTGTCCTATCGACATAGCAGCCAGTTCACAGTACTGAATTCCTGTTTGAAGGAAAAGAAAAAACGTATTAATTTTATTGAAATTTTAATCCTGAGATAGAAAACATTTAACTTTATACAATATTGTTAATTATTCTGCATATTTACTTATTTTCAGGCAGCTATAATATATTTTTTTTTATTTGCAGATTTTGTATATCACAAAATGCATTTCTAAAGCGTGTTCTATGTGTTTGTGATATTATCATACAAATGATGATCACAGAAAAAAAATACGAACATGTATTATTTTGTTTCATATTTAAGAAACGTCAGAACCTATTCAAGACATTTTATGGAAAAGAAAACAGTGTTCGGACTTTCGACAGATTCTTTTAAAACCAGTTCACAGGAATATGTGCTTTCTATGAAGGAAAAAATACGTGATTCGAATTGGCAAACATAAATTTACAAGCATTCATCTGATATTAAAACGTGTATTTCTGGTCAGAGATCTATAAAATCAAACTTGGTGCATTTAAACGGTTTCATTTTGCAGGCGATTTCGAAAAAAAGACTATGTGAAAATGAAGAAAGTTTATTTGAAATTTTCACAAAATTTATGATGATGAAACGATATTATAAGATGCATTAGTTATACAAATCCATTAGTAAATTTTAGATAAATAAAACAGTAGTATATAAGAAAATTTCATTTTCTTCTGCTATTAAACCGTGTATTTTTGGTCAGAGATTTATAAAAAGAAATTTGTTGCATTTAAACGGTTTCATTTTGCAGACGATTTTGAAAAAAAACCAAAAAAAAACCATGAAAATGATTAAAATTTATTTGCAAGTTTTGCAAAATTTATGAAGATGGGACTATATTATAAGATGCATTATTTAGACAAATCCATTTATAAATTTTTGATCAATAAAACAGTAGTATACAAAAAAATTTCACATTCATCTGATATTAAAACGTGCTTTTTTTTGGTCAGAGATCTATAAAAACAAACTTGTTGCATTTAAACGGTTTCATTTTGCAAACGATTTTGAAAAAAAAGACAACATAAAAATTATAAAATTTTAGATTATTAAAGGCGTAGTATACATGAAAATTTAAATAGCTCTTGAGATAAGAAAACATATTTCTTAAGATAAATCAATGAACAGAATTTATTGGATAATTCGGTAAAATCATACAATATTAACATAAGCTATTTTTCATTAGAATCGGCTAAACTGGTGCACTAAACCAAAAATGAAAATCACATTTTAAATTTCTATTTTAAATAATAATTTGAACATTACTATCAGGGGTGCAAATATCCAGGCGCCAATGGGCTGATTCCTACCACTAAATTTATTAGTATTCTTCGTCAAATTTTATTAGTATAATATACTGTGCCTATATAATACTGTGCCTAAATTTTATCAGTATTCTTATTAGGCGAAGAATACTAATAATTTAGTGGTGAGAATCGGCCCATTGGCGCCTAGATTTTTGCACCTCTTATTACTATGAAAAATTTGAATTCATTATATATACTTTTATTGGAACACCCTTATGGTGTTCGTAAAAATTTCCGATACTTTTATGGTTGTGGAATTCTAAAGATATAAAGAAAAAAATAAGTAATAGTTAATTCTTTTCATTATATTATATCTTATTTTAACATGCGCTTAAAAAAACGATATTTAACCTGATTAATACGAGCCACGTTATATAAAAGTTTAGTTATCAAAATTGTATTCAAATCTTTGATAAAAATAACCGCATATGATACATTTTTCCATTCCTTTAAGCTACATTATAAGCAGTATTTAATGTATATTCATCTATTAATTTGAAATCTGTTCACAAAGGCTTCACTTTTATTTATTTTTGAATGTAAGTTTCTATAGTATCTACCACTTTTAAAATATTTGTCGAAAATGGAAAACAGTGTTACATATATCATTAAGTCACATATAGAAAGATAGCTATTGTGAAAAAAATATATATCTATAAATATTGCTTAATAACCTGTTTCTTTAACGAAAGCCGAATACTGAAAAAATTACGCCTAATGCCATGACACTGCAATTCATGTCTCTCCAAAAAAGTCCATTATAATACGTTAGTTTCACAGACAGTTGGTCTTTTCTGACGAGCGTAAATTTAGCGCATAATTTAATTCATTCTTGTTCTACACTGCTGTCCTAATATTAAGGAGCAGTGACCAATTTCAGACTTTTGTCGAATATCGTGAGGAAATGCCCGAAATGCCCTTGAACTTTGAGTATGTAAAGAACAAAGAGGAGGATGTAAATTGAGGAGGACATCCCATAGGATTATATGGGATTTCCTCCTCAAATTATCAATTATTGCTGTACGTTTTTGAGTTTTCACGATTTTTCACTAGTATTTTTATATGAATTTCCTTATAGTATTGACTATCAAATCATGGACAATTTTTTTTGCTGTAGATTGCGCATGCGCAGTTCATTTTTATGTCATACAGATACCCATATCTCATCAAATATTCAATATATTAATATTTTAATTACAGTATACTATTTCTACGATATTTTGTCAAGTTTTCAAAAAGCGATGTTAAATTCGGCTGAAAACTCTGTATTCTATATATATATATATATATATATATATATATATATATATATATATATATATATATATAAACTTTTGAATTTTCCACAGAAACGTTAACATCTTCACGGATATACTTGCTATGCTTACACAAATGCACACAAATATTGATCAGGACCTGCATAATCATTTGCAACAGCGACAGACTATTTTTAGCATTTTCTGTTGCTTGGGTGATCAAAAATAATATTTTTTTAATTAAAATTATCAATTTTATTACCCCCCCTCCTAATTGACCTCTCGACAAAATCTTCACTGAAAATCATGAAGTCAAACATGTTCTTTACATCCTCAAAGTTCAAGGGCATCTCGGGAAGTTCCTCACGAGTTTCAGTAGATATTCGACGAAACGTCTGAAATTGGTCACTGCCCCTTAATTTCTGGACACCAGTGTAACTCGTAAACAATAGTCACCATATAGAATATTTGGAAATTTATGACCTGTGTCGGTCTAATAAAAAAATGCATTAAAATTAAGTTATTAATTGATAATTCCGTTGTCAAAATAGTAAAATGTTGTAGTGTCATCGAAAAAAACACTTTTCTACATAATTTAGGAGACCTGGGGGATGAATGGTACAAGGGATGGATGGGACATTCTCAATATTTAATAATATATATGTTTTTTTTATATTTGAAGTTGTTTACATATTTTATGAATTATAAACAATTAAGATATGTTATACTTATTTATTTCAAGGCTCAATATTGGTAATTAAAATGAATGTATATTAACCATTGTGACAAAATAATTTCTGAGACAAAATGGCTGGCAATTGAATATATGCATTGTCAGGAGAATGGGACTGCTTCATTCATCCCTAGAGAAAACTGATTTTTTTATTAACTAAATAATATTATATAAGTTGATAAATTAATAATTTTTGTTAATTATTCTTTTAACATGTCCTCTGTAGCCACCATCGTCTTCAGCTACTGGATGTTTCTGTTTATGGGTCTTTACAGGCAAACCTGAGATCGGTCCAAGATGATTGGCTGACAAATAATCTTGGAGAGCATATTACAATTTATAACCTCCCAGCTTTTGCCAAGGAGGCTTTATGACCTTTTAGTACTAGCAACATAAACATAACCAGTGGTTTTAGGAAAACTGCCATTTTCCTTTTTAACAGCAATACATTCACTGAAACTGATTTTATACCAGCTTATGCGACTGACAGACCACATTCAGAACATTTTAGACATACCACATTTATTGTGTTACTGGTATTTGCACATCCGTGTAACTGTAACTTTTTAATTCATTAAAATTTCAGTTAAAATATATAATATAACTTACAGTTTTTAAATGCAAAATTAGCTGTGTTTTACTTCTTAGATTACTAACTCTGATATATAACAGCCATATAAGGTCATATATTACAAATATATTTACATATAAATTTATAATTATAAATTTTAATTTGGTATCATTGAATACAGAGATGAAAATATTTGTGTCCCACCCATCCCAGATGTGGGGATGATTGGAACAGAGAGGAACTTTTTTCAAATTTCATAATATATAGCTGTATAATAATATTCCTGAATAAATATTGTGCATAAGATTTAGACAAACACTTAATGTATGAAATCTGATACATAATATTAATAATGTAAATAAAATATTTAAAATAAAATTTTTTGTGAAAATGACCCCTTTATCTCCTATATAATTTTAGCATATTAAGAAGTTAAAAATCAGTTACACAATTACATCTTTACATACAAAATTCAAATTGAGTCAAATAAAAGAGTGTAACAAATAAAAGTACATTGATGGTTGTTACCTAGGGGAACTTGGGACTCTTAAATCTTCAAAAAATCCAATTTTTGAAATAAAAATGAAGAGTAATAATTAAAATTTTGTTTGACATGCAGAAATTGTTCTGTAATTATGCGCGATGCCTGTGATTCTAAATTTCTACTTGTCAAGTTTAAAAACCCCTATAAAAACTAATTTTCTCCATTATGATACTAAATTAATATGAAATGAAAGAAGAAAAGTGTATCTATTACTGCCTTTAAAATTAAGGTTTTGTAATGTATAATTATTAAGAAGAAACTAATCGTTGGGGTCCACCGTAATACTTACCCATCATGGATATGTATATAATATAAAATATGAAAACTCAATTTGTTCGGTAGATAGAGTGTTTAAAATCGTGGCTTGATGACGTCATAAATTGTGAATGCTCTATTACTGAAATGCGTAAAAGAAGCATCCTTATAACTCCAAAAATGATGTAACTAAAAGTTTACTGCGTCGGATTAAGCGTCTCATTTCCAATTAAAATATATATTTGAATTGAAATTTGAATGAAATACAGGGTCATGAAAAATCGAAGAGTGTGGTAAATAGAATTACAAATATCTAGGCAACTCATTATCTGATCGACTTCTTTCTTTATGCAAAATGTTCGTTTTTTTATTTTCTTTTATATTCACTCCTTGAAATAAACGATTTCGAAAATTTGTATGTACCTTTTATTACAACGAATAATTCTAGAGTCCAAAAAAAAATAGTGCCGGATAATTGAGGTTACTGAAATTCAATAAGCTTCTTCTCATTATTACATACTAAGTACTTATAAATTTCAAGTCCCTATCTCGATTTGTTGGGGATATAGAGCGTTTACAGACACATAGGCACACACAGAAACAGATGGACGGTTTTTTCTAAAAATATGTTTTTCGGATTCTCCAGTGTCTGAAACGTGTAAATCCGTCAATATTTTTTTATTATTATTTTCAAAACGATTACAATATTTATTTCTATACTACGTATGATGTGTAAGTAAAATGAAAAAAATTGTCAATTGTTTATTACTTTTCGGTATTTTAAATGTCCAAAGTGCCCTGAAGTTTGCAAGTAAAACTTTTTTAATGCAATTAAACCCAAATTCTTCATACTCATGTGGTATAAATATTTCATATTCAGACTAAATGATTGTTTTTCATAATTCTCGCTTTTTTAGGATTTATTACTCCAGGAAACATTGTAATTGGTGGCAGAAACGAAGGTTTTTTTTTTTTTTTTTTTTTTTTTTTTTTTTTTCAAAGCTGTGATAGGTAGAATATATATCTTCCTTTTCAGATTAATTTTAGATGTTAGTTCGTAATTGAAGAAAACATTCTAACTATAGTGAATACAGTTTTAGAGTATAACATTAAAATCCCGCCTGAATACGTAATAAGTTAGGAGTGAATAAATGAAGTAACATGAATATTAACTGTATTTGTGTAGCTGTAAATATACACGGATAATTACAGTATATTTCTGATAAATATATGTTCTGCGTTGATGTGATATGTATTCAAATTTACATCATTAATTTCTCTGATTATCTGGAATACTCCTCAAAATTTACACAGTTTGGTTTAAGAGTTTATGAAATTATCGTATTTAAACACAAATGAGAGAATGTTTAAACAGATCAATTACATATTTTTAAGTAAATAAATTTAGGTTATTTTCACCGAACATTATTGCAATAAATGTTAAAAATATCACATAGTTAATTTCGTATCCTTTTCAGTTGTAATGCTCTTTCTATAATATACTTTATAACAAACTCGCTTTTTAAAACCTCTATTTTTAATTAGTAATCATCAACTGTTTTTATTACAAAATTTCCATCATAAAATAAAACAAATATTTACATTCATAAATAATGGTATTTTTAAACGAAGGGTTACTAGCTATGTTTAAAATTACAATATGCATGTACTGTAAACACATATATAAATCTATGTTTTAAATATACGTTTGATAACGTAAGTACAGAATATATACTGTGCAATACGTAAACTAGTTAATTCATCTAAATCTTTAAAACTTTTCCTCCTTTTTATTTGTCTATTTATTATTTTAGGAAATTAAAAATATATAAATCTGCAAATGCATTTATTAATATTTTATATACACTATATATATATACATAGTATATATGCATATATATATTTACTTTTCAGAATACTGACATTCAGATATTCTTCTGAAACAGACAAAATTTAACGACAAAGGAAAAGTTCGATACATATCTCATTTGTACGTTTTCCTTCATTTATATCGTATCAATGTACAATTTTATAAGAAAGATTAGTGCTTTATAATGTTACCGATACTTATGATTCTGCATTGGACGTTAGTAGGATCGCGTTACGTTTTTGTATTAATTATAAAAAAATCATATTGTTTTCATTTTTCTTATTTATCAAAATGTTTTTTTTCAACACAAATGTAGTTAATGCCTTATGCCGGAATGAAAAGCTAATTTAAAAGAAACATTATCCATACGTATTTCATTTTTGAGCATCTAAAGGGATTCGTAAAACAGGAATAAAAAAATTGTATGATTTGACTATGAATGAAAAAAATACTCTTTAGAAGTCGTTAACTATTGGATAAAAATCACAATATATGGATATACTTTACAGTTTCTATAAATATTTAAAAAAACATTTTAGGATTCTCACAGAGTCATCTCACAGAGTCATTTGTCTATTTATTATTTTAGGAAATTAAAAATATATAAATCTTTAAATGCATTTATTAATATTATATATATATATATATATATATATATATATATATATATATATATATATATATATATATATATATATATATATATGCATATATATATATTTACTTGATCAGAATACTGTCATTCAGATATTTTTCAGAAACAGACAAAATTTAACGACAAAGGAAAAGTTCGATACATATCTCATTTGTACGTTTTCCTTCATTTATATCGTATCAATGTACAATTTTATAAGTAGGATTTGTATTCCGTTTTTTTTTCTTTTTTTCCTGAATCAAGTTTGAAATTTATTCAGAATTTCCGGAATTAGACATTTCTGATATTATAACTTGTTTTTTTCAAGATGAATCAGTAGCCAAAAATATGCATGAGACGCACAATTATATATGTTAGAAACATGAAGATTTTAAAATTTATACTTACTATTAGAACCTTCGTAACATCCATAAGATTACTAATTCTCCAGTATTTTAACAAATAGATCAAATAACTGTCTACCAACATGTGACCGACATTCGATTTCTATTCACAGCTGCACCACAAGCGTTCAGCTTTGAAGTCTCTGAGCTGATAGTTGTAAGGCCGAAGAGGAAAAATATGTGATGGATAAGTAGAGTTGCGAAGACTAGAAAAAAACTGGTTTAAGCCTTGGAAAAAAACTGTTTTTTTTTTTTTTAAATAAACTTTTTTTTTTTTGGGAATAAACCGGGTCTATTGGGAATAAATCGTTTTTTTTTGCACCTCTATAAATAGGTAACATAAACATAATAGGAAGAAATCATTGCAGCACACAAAAGAATATTAAAATTTTAGCTCCTTCATATTTTTATTTCAGCAGATAGAGAAATTTCCTGAAGGATTTGTCCAGGATTATTATTTATCGATGGAGCATATAATTTAAATACCCCAGCATCACTATTCATTTAACATTATCATGTAAACAATACACGTGTTTTAACACTATATTACATGAACTGTGTACTGAAATGTTTGGTGCCATATTTATGCATATGTGCCATGCATATTTATGCATATGTGCCATATATATATAATCAGGGCCATATTTATGCATCTGCGACATGTGCAACTGCACAGGTTGGCAAAATTTGAAGGCGGAAAAATTAAGTTAGTAGTTTTTATACCCTCTTAGTGTTTAATACCTAATACTTCTCGCTGACTACATACGAGTAGGTAATTTCTGTAATTTCCGTAAATTCCGCTTCACAAAATGTCTGCAACTATGTAACATTTAGAAAATATGCATACGCCAAAGTTTTTGCCGAAATCCGTTTTTACATTTAAATCACATCATGTAAAAATGTGTAGTATTTTCTCACGCTGTCTCATTTGTTCCGATAAAACAAACAGCCTTTTTTTTTTGTTGTTTATAAAAACGTTTCTTTGAAAAAATATTTTCCAAGTCGATTTTTTTAAACTCATGTTCGTTTCAGGAATATTTTATACAGACTGTCATCAGATTTCAATTGATTTCAATCAATTGAAGAAGATAAAGCTATTCGATACTCTAAGTTTTAAATAAAGGTATCTACAATTTTTGATAGGAGGCAGAATATAAATTATTTTATAATACTGTATTTTCATGTTTTTGTCTTCAGAATAGTTTATATTTTAATATAAGAGATTTGTTTAATGGGTTGGTGATCAATTAAGTTAAAGTAATTCAATACAACTGGAAATTGAAGTAAATAATTTATAACCTATTTTTGGCAGTCTGTTAAAAAATATCGATGCGATTATTTAACTGAAGAAATAGAGGGCGTG
The DNA here is from genome assembly GCA_963931845.1 of Maratus michaelseni. Classification (NCBI taxonomy): domain Eukaryota; kingdom Metazoa; phylum Arthropoda; class Arachnida; order Araneae; family Salticidae; genus Maratus; species Maratus michaelseni. The sequence continues at coordinate 450,330,678 of OZ007587.1, forward strand.
AAATATATTACTGAATAGGGTCGGTTCACATCCTAAATAAGGGCCTGAGCTCGAAAATATTTTCCAATAATATATTGTTAATTATTCTTGTAATGTTGTTGGTTAGTTGCAGTAATTAAAATAATAGAACACAGGTTAATCGATGCTAAGAATAACTCCAGTATATATTGAAGAAAAATACATTTATTACGCATAAAGGTGTTAGGCCGTTCGGCAGAAGAGAGGGCCCTAATAAAGGGGCCCTTAACAGTCTTAGCAGTAGCCTGTCAAGAGCAGAAATGAGTTCTTACTTCTAGCCGAATTTAAATCGACTTATTACAGAGCTTGCCAATGGGGTTACTAATTGGCGGGAATTCTTTCAGAGGGTGCATAACATCAATGAGAATATTTGCGAAAGGGTACCATTTCTGGCATAGAACTTCAACATACTTTAAATTGATGTCTGCCGAGGAACATTTTAACGACTCTGGTCATAGGATGACTTGAAGAATTTTGGGACCGGCCGAATCACATTTTTCAGCTACCGTTGTGCTATTTTTAGACTAACGAATGACAGATACCCATTATTGATACAATATTCGGATCTAACTCATTGCATTGTTTGCCAGATGGCTTTTTTTAACTAATGAATATCGCGCAGATAAAAGAACTTGATATTAAAAATTCATTGCTATCTTGGTTTAACAAAGTAGAGTATCTATGAATTTTGAACTCTATCAAAAAGGGGAAAGGGGTTCCGCAAGAGAAAATGAACAAAAGACATAACAATACATTAATTAAAAATGAATGCATTTTCTAAGTTAAATATTATGTGAACAGACTTAATGAAAAGTAAGAATTTTAATTTAATGAATAAAAGGGGATGGGTGAGGAATAATATGTGATTCTCATAGTATAATTCTGCATGCTTACTTATATTACGTCACTCATAATATTTCTTTGCAGCATTTATGTACCACAAAAAGCATTTCAAAACACAAAAGGCAATATGCATATTTGTCATGCATATTTATATATAAAATTGCGCATATCCGTCCGAAAATATATTGATATATGTAGAAATGTGTTTTGATATTATCAGAGATGTAATAACGACCTAAAAAAGTCATGCAGTGACATGTTATTTTGTTTCATGTTACAGAACAGTCATAACCTATTCAGGAAATTTTATGGAAAAAACAACGGTGTGCGGAAATTCGACAGATTCTTTTAAAACCAGTTCACAAGGAAATGGGATTTCGAGGACGTAAAAGATACGTGACTCGAACGTGTAAATCAAAATTTGCAAGCATTCTTCTTATATTAAACCGTATATTTTTGGTCAATGAGCTCTAAAAAACAAAATTGTTGCATTTAAACGTTTTCATTTTACAGATGATTTTGAATACAAAAAGGCAACATAAAAATGGTGTAAAGTTATTTGGAACTTTTACAAAATTTGTGAAGTTAGAACGATATATGAAGATACATTACTGAGTCAAATTCATTACTAAATTTTAAATCAATAAAACCGTGGTATACAAGAAAATTCAATTAGTTTTCCAGACAAGAGAACACATTTCTTCAATTAAATCAATGATAATAATTTAAAGCACACAATTTATTTATACCGGTATGACTACACAAAATTTCCATAAACGATTTTTATTTGGATATGGCTAAATTAGTGCGCAAAACAGAAAATTTAAATCACATTTTAAATTTCTAATTTAAATAATATTTTGTAACTTAGTATGAAAACTTCTGAATTCATTATAGTTAATTTTAGTGCAAAGTGCTTTGTGGCTTTAAGAAAAGTTCCCAAACTTTTAATGATTGTGGAATTCTAAAGATGTAAGGAAAAAATGAATTAATGATCGAATCAAACTACATATTATTCTAATTCTAATCTACATATTATTCTACATAGTATTCTATTATATAAACAAATATATTTAACATACGAGCTCGTTTATATAAAAACATCGAATGAATCCAACTTTTTACAATTCCCTTTAATTCGCGACATCTAGTAACAAAACCAGCGATCACGAAGATTGCGTATGTTTAATTTTCACATTCCGTTCAACTACGTTTTAAGCAGTTTCTAATCCATATTAATCTGTTAATCTTTAGGCTGCTTGCTAAGATTAGGTTTATTTTTTTATTTTAAAATTTAAGATTCTACCTAAGATATTACTTTATAAATATTTGTAATTTCCTGATTTAAGAAATGAGTACAATATTCCACATATCAGTAAGCAATATGACACATCATCAAGAGGTAGCTTTATGAAAAAAAATCTATAAATAATTCATTATAAAACATGTTGTCTTAATGAATGTCAGATACTGTATTAAGAAAATAATGTAATTTTTTTAAAAGACCAATGAAACTACAATGATGGCTATTATTTAAGGTGACTTTGAACTCTTAAAGCTTCAAAAAATCCAATTTAAAACTAGTCGGATGTGTTAATCCCAAAACTTTCTTCTATCTCACACAGGTTTCGTATACAGTAAAAAGAATCAGCACCAATTTATACCAAGGTCTAACTGAAACTCAACTTTTATGAAATTCCGAGCATTAGTTCTTGATATAGAGCTATTGCGGAAATCGCGAAAAATGCTACATAGCAGCGCCACCTGCTGGGCGATTTTTAGCAAAAACTAATCAGCATCAATTTATATCAGGGACTAACTGAATATAAAGTTTTATTAAATTTCGTGCATTAGTTCTTGAGATAGAGCGCCCACAAAATGTTTGTCACATACAGACAGACATATAGAGTCACAGACAAACATTTGCTAAAAATGGTTAAATCGTGTTCATGGCCTTCTAAAACGTATAAATCCGTCGAGAACCGGAAGTCGAAAATTTTCATGAATCCAATACTTTCTTCTTGTAAAGATAGAAGAAAGTAAAAATATATAAATTGTAAAGAGCAGTCATTTTTGAACACCTTGAACAAAAGTAATGACACTCTTAATAGTTGTTAAATGAGGGGGTTAGAATGACAATGGAGTAAGTCAGTATTTAGTAATTTCAGAAATGAAGGGTTTTGTGAAACTTGTCGTATTGACGTTGCATTAAGTGGTCCAACTTGTTTTGTCGTCTAGCGAATGATTTATTTGATTGTCAGCATGGAATAGAAATAGACAGCATAGTCTGAATAGAAATTAATATACCCTAAGAGAAAATATGGTTATCTAGATTTTTCAAATTTTTGACTTACTTCACTGTCATTATAACGACCTCAAATATGTCATATTTCAAAATAATGACATTTTAAGTTCTTTCTTCTCAAATATGATTTTGGAGCATTGCGTGGAAGGTAGTTAAACAACTTTTCAATATATTTTTATGAAATTTTCAGGATAGTGTATGCTCTATAAAATGAACCTAAATTCTCATCTCTTTTTTGAGGAAAAATAATTTTATTTGGTGTTATAATGCTAAAAGTTTGAAAATTGCATATAAGCAAGATACAGTTTTGTTTTTAAACATACAAATGCTATAAATTTGTAATTTGTAAGGTGCAGTGTTAGAACAAGACTCTCAGGTATAATTAGATACCAGACATTTTGTTTTACTGGCAGAAATGCTTTTGTAACCATGCTGCGAATAGATCTACCTGTGATTCCAATATTCTGCTTATCAAGTAAACCAATATAAAAACTAATTTTCCCCCTTATGATCTCAAAAATATGAAATGAAAGAAGTAACATGCATCTATTACTGCTTTTAAAATTTGTGTTTCTATAATGTACACTTCTTAAGATATAAAATACAAAAATGGTCAATATTTTTTTATATTTCGACATTTTAAGAATGCTACGTCCCTATAAATTGGAAAATACAATGTCAATTTTTAAGATTCTGTGTTAAAACAAGACTCTCAGGTTCAATTAGATACCAAACATTTTGTTTTACAGGCAGAAATGCTTTTGTAACCATGCTGTGATTAGATCTACATGTGATTCCAATATTCTGCTCATGAAGTAAACCAATATAGAAATTAATTTACCCCATTTTGATCTCAAAAATATGAAATGAAAAAAGTAACGTGTATCTATTACTGCTTTTAAAATCTGTGTTTCTATAATGTATACTTGTTAAGATATAAAATACAAACATATTCACTATTTTTCATATTTCGACGTTTTAAGAAACCTACGTCCCTATAAATTGGAAAATAAAATGTATTTTATCCAATTAAACGCACATTTAGTATGCTCATGCAGCATACATATTTCATAATCAGAGAGATTTTCATTTATTTCTCGGTTTTTTAAGATTTATTACTTCAGGAAGCACTGTAATTGGTAGTAAAAACGAAGCTAATTTGTTTTTTCTGGAAATGTTGTGATAGGTACAATATATATTACTTCCTTTTCAGATTAAATTTAGGTGTTAGTTTATAATGGAAGAAAACATTCTAATTATATCCAAATACTATTTTAGAGTAAATCATGAAAATCCTGTCTGAATATGTAATAAGTTAGGAGGTAATAATTGAAGTAATAAGCATATTAACTGCAATCGCATAGCTGTAAATCTGCAGGTACAATTACAATATTTTTCTGATAAACAATTTTACTGCATAGATGTGATGTATATCCAAATTTAGATCATTAATTTCTCTGCTTATCTGGCACACTCGCTGAATTGTAGGCAATTCGGTTGTAATATTTATGTAATTCACACGTTTAAAACTAATGTTGATAGTGTTTAGTCAGATTAATTATATTTAAAAGAAATTCCCAGAAAATTATTCCAATAAATTTCGAATTAAAATAGTCACATGATTCCTTTCGTATCCTTTTCAGTTAAAATAGTTTTTGTATAATACTCTTTACTAGGACTTCCCTCGAAGGGATTAGTCTGAGTGATATTGCTGAGAACATAGGGTTAACAATTACAATATAAAGAAAAAGAGCAAATTAAATGATAGAATTACAAAATATCATATATAAATTCATATACACTGTTAAAAAATTAGAAAAGAAGTACCGTTCATCAGATGTGTTGTCATATTTTTTTTTAACATGTGGCAAAGAATCTCATTTTCTTGGGAAAAAAAAAAAAAAAAAAAAAAAAAACGCCGGATCTTTTAAAACGCCAAGCTTTTTAAAGTTACGTAATTGGATTTGCAGTCAATAGATTATTCTATCAAGCGTGACCTAACGCAAATTTAATTTCATTGTTGCACCTTTTTTTGGGTGTGAATTTAAAATTTTTCTTCCTTGATTATATATCTATTATTTGTATAACTGTTTATAGAAACACTTACACTTCAAACCACATTGATAGCATGCTTTGCTACAAACCAGATTGCAAAACTATAGTCTAAATTACTATTAAAGTATACAAAAAATCTTTCGATGACTTTTGTAAAATAACTTTTACATTAAATCTCCGTATCGGCAAAATTGAAAAATTATATATATTTCAAAGTTAAGCTTAACAGATACTTCTTGATTATTCTCTAGGCGGCTCTGCCCCCTGCGCCTTTACTGCGCCAATTCGCAGACTTTTCTTTTGCCTGTCTGTCTCTCCACAATCTGTCTGTTTCCCTATTCGTTCTTCTGCCCGTTTCTCTAACCGATTGTCTATCTCTCTACACATCTCGCTACCTGTCTATATTTCTCTACCGGTCTCGCTACCCGCCAATCTATTTCTCTAACCGTCTGTCTATCCGTCTAACTACTTGTATGTCTAGCCGTGTCTCTATCCACTTCTCTACCCCTTTGTCTATCTGTCTCACAACTTGTCTATCTGTCTCTCTACCCGTCTGGCTATACGCCTCTCTACCCATCTTCTTACCCATCTCCGTACCCATCTACTACATCTCTACTCGTCTGTATACCCGTCTCACTATTCGTCTGTTTTTGTACCAGACTCTTTACCTGTCTCGCTACCGATCTCATTACCCGTCAGACAACTCGTCTCTGTACTCATCTCTCTACTCGTCTCTTTATCTACCACGCTACGCGTCTCGCAACCTTTCTCGCTACATTCCTGTCTACCGTCTCGTGAATCATCTCGCTACTACTCTGTTAACCCTCTTTTTACCTTTCTCTCTAGCTGTCTATCTATTCGTTTCTCTACCCGTCAGCCTACCTATGTCGCTACTCGTCTCACCACCATCTCACTACCCGTCTGTCTACCCGTTTGTTTACTCGTCTTTCTACCTCTCGCCACTTCTTCCCAATATTTAAACAATTCATTTAATATACAGAAGCCGATTAAATGCAAACAGAAGTAATTTATCTAATAAGTGTAATCAGATGCAATTTTTTTTAAATAGATCAGTTTCAACCACGTGATCATTAGCCCACCAAAAGTTATCAACCAATCATAATCGTGGATTTGTAGACTGTATTACGAGCTAACCAATCACAATCCACCATCTTTGATGGGCAAACAAAAAACAAATCTGGTTGCTAAGGTGGTTGCTAGGGTGTGACGTCAGTTGAAACTGATCTATACATACATAAACCTGAATAATAATTCATCAGTTTTGTGTTCATGGTTGTTTATATCATTTGACAATAAATCTCAACTTCTTGAACCTGAATTGTCTAAAGCTTTTTAAAAAAACCACAAGGTCTGTATAACTTCAAAGTACCCTGAGGGCTATATTAGCTACATGTTATTAAGTTAAGTGAAAGTTTCGTTATCGCATTTGCAGCCAATTGCTTATGTCAAAAAGCGTGGCTTAACGCCATTTTAAATTCATTAGTGTAACTTTCTTTTTTTTTTCTTTTCTTTTCTTTTCTTTTTTTTTTTTGGGGGGGGAGGGTTTCAAATATATACATATAAATTAAAACTTTTGCCTCCATGCCATTAGTGTTGTTTGTATTATTAACTAATACTTTGTAGACCGAGCTTCATTTGAAACAAATGTAAAAGACTTCTTCTACAGTTTTTTTTAGGAGAAACTTTCGTAATTGGGCCTAAAGCCAATCGGAGCATTTAATATCAATATTGTAACTCTTATAGAGTTAAAACAATATTGTTGCTAGCTTTACTCTTGTTTGAGACCAGCCTTGTCTGTGTATCTGAATGGGGAAAAGTTTTGTATCCAATGTCGGTTGGCGAAAAAAAAATTAAAATGGTGCCAAAAGGTAGTTTTAGCATCTTACAAAATTTTTCAAGAGAGCGGTAAAACATGTTTTTCAAATATTTGCAAACATACGTTTATTAAAACATGTTTTTGCACCATCTTAAATATTGAAGCACGATGCTAAAATAAAATTTTATCGCCATATTCGATATTTTAATGAAAATACATAAACAAACTTATTTAACAAACCTAAGAGGCATTTTTGTGATAAATAATTGTTATTGTCAGGGGAGTAAATTGTAAACAATTAATAAACGGCTAGTAAATAATAAATAGCATTTAAAATCTAAAAATGAAGAAGTGGTCCGTATAATAATGCAAACCATAACATTATACGCTTGATATATGTAAATCTTTTTTTATTTTTTAATATTTCCGAAGGCACAGATAAAAAAGTAAAAATATCTTTTCCAAAAATGCCATTACAATTTAATATATATATATATACAAAATAGAGAAATATCTGCAAAAAAATATATTTAAATAATACTACATCTGCAAAAAAATACGATTTAGAAAAAGTAAGCCAAATTCTGCAGATCCCAACAATCACATCGAAAAACTTATCACCAAAAAAGAACTCGCCAGATCTTACGGCACAGGAGATGGATTTTACCCTCTGAATGCAGAATATTAGTTTTTTTTCTTGTACGATCGGTGTTTATAATATAAATGTTTCATTTACGTACTACATACCGTTTGATATATTGATACTTTTATGTTTTCCTGGCGCAGTTGATAAATCGCCAAATTTTGTTCCTATAACATTTTCATATTTAATTCATTTCATTTAAGAATAAACCTTTCACTCATTTAATTTAAAATACATGCCTTTCATTAATCCCATTTAAAATGCTAAAAAGAGAAAAAAAAAAGAAATAATGCCATAAATCGAAACCCTTTATTTAAACACCAAAGAATTTATTTTTAAATTTACACACGCGAAATAAAAAAAGCTGCTATTGCTGAGATTTGCGCCAAATCTCTAATACCAAGTCTACCAATTTATTGCGGGGTTTTTCTTTCAAACAGAAAAAAATCCAGATTAATTTTCGATTTCTACTAAATTGAAATATATTTTATTGTGCTGAATATTAGCGCGTGCATATTTTTTTGCTCCATGTACTCCATGAACTTTTCAATTCCGATTGTCTACGAAAATCTCCCGCCGGTGAAAATGACGTATGCACAAAATTTAGTGACGTATGTACTTTAATTGTGCTTTTTTATCTATTTTTTTAACATAATTTCCAAACGGTTTGACATTTATTCTTGGTAATAAATAGACGTCGTTGTCACCGTTATAGGTACCTGCTGTAAAAATTTGAACGAAATCCGTTAAATATTTTTTGAGTTATGCTTGACGAAAGGTTTTAATATCCATCGTAGCTATATATGGGGCAAAGTAAAACTGCGTTGTGTATGAGTCTTCGTTGCACTCAGACAATAATTCTTCAGATTTTCAAAACCGCTAATTTCGACTATTAAACTTCATCCGTATTAATCACAAAATTTCTATCATAAAATAAAACGAATATTTCTATTCGCAGTCATTACGAATATCTAATTTTCTGAAATGATTTCTAGAAGTTTCCACAGTAATCAGATTTCACAACCCGGAATATAGATTTTTCGGACGCTATCAATTCTCACGGAAAACCTTTCAATCAACAAACCTGTTTTACAGGCAAATATGGTAAATTAACAACTTTAACATCGAAATTAATATTATTCTTTTAAAATTGCATGTATGAATTTAATAACGCAATTGAAAATGTTTTAATTAAATTAATAGCCTCCTGAAAACCAATATTCCGAATTTTAAAAAAAGATTTAAGTGTAAAAACTACACGTAAACGTTCCTAAAAATCCGTCGCAGAAAAAGATGACTTGTTTTTATAAATGCTTCTTTAAGGGGTCTGAGGACTCTTAAACCTTCAAAATTTTCGAATTTTTAATTTTTTTATATATTACACTTCTATTTTTTCTGAACGTTTTAGTGTAAATGTTTTCTTGAAATTCCCATTAGAACAGACGTTATGGCTTTTAGAATTATACCCACTCAAAGCTGAAGCGGCGTTTCCGAAAACTTTGTAGTCATTTTTCTCAACATGATATTTTTGGACATAACGCGCATGATATCTCAAAAACTTATTAATATTTTTTCCTGAAATTTTCCAAAAATATGTGGCATGTTAGTCTACATAAACGGAACCTAAAATTTCATTTTTATTATTAAAATTTGTTTTTGTTAAGTGGTTATAATGGTGAAAATTTTAAAAAATTGCATTAGCTCCATACAATTTTGCATTAAAAATATAAAAATGCTTTAAAGACAAATTTATTTAGGTTCAGTGTATTTATTACAATATGGAGTATAATTAGGCTCCAAAATTTTTATTCTAGATGCAAAAATTATTTTTTAATCGCGCACGTAAGATGTCATGTCAATTTTCTGCTCGACAAATGTCTGTCAGTTTGAAGACACCTATAAATATTAATTCTGCATCTTCTAACTTTTTTAAATATGTGAAATGAAAGAACACGCTTATATGTTTTCATCCCAATAAAAATTCTATTTTTAAATCATATACATTTGAAGACATTAAATGTTAAAAATGTTCATTTTTTTTTTCATTTTCAGAAACAACATTCATTTTCATTTTCTTAAACATCAGAAATGTATGGGTTTCTGAAGTTTTTAATGAAAAAGAATATTTTTCGGGATCATGAGCATTTCTGACAAGGTTACACATTTTTCGTATTTTAAGAAACATTTGAAGGGGTTAGAATGACAGTGGAGTAAGTCAAAATTTAGTGATTTGAGAAATGAAGTGTTTTGTGAAACTTGTTGTATCGCCGTTGCATGGAGTGGTCCAACTTGTTTTGCCCGCTAGCTACTCCCTAAGTCAACTATGACACATTTGACTGGCACATTGATCAGAGATTAATATATGCTCAGTGAATGGCAGTGGAGTAAGTCAAAATTTAGTGATTTGAGAAATGAAGTGTTTTGTGAAACTTGTTGTATCGCCGTTGTATTGAGTGGTCCAACTTGTTTTGCCCGCTAGCTACTCCCTAAGTCAACTATGACACATTTGACTGGCACATTGATCAGAGATTAATATACGCTCAGTGAATGGCAGTGGAGTAAGTCAAAATTTAGTGATTTGAGAAATGAAGTGTTTTGTGAAACTTGTTGTATCGCCGTTGCATGGAGTGGTCCAACTTGTTTTGCCCGCTAGCTACTCCCTAAGTCAACTATGACACATTTGACTGGCACATTGATCAGAGATTAATATACGCTCAGTGAATGGCAGTGGAGTAAGTCAAAATTTAGTGATTTGAGAAATGAAGTGTTTTGTGAAACTTGTTGTATCGCCGTTGTATTGAGTGGTCCAACTTGTTTTGCCCACTAGCTACTCCCTAAGTCAACTATGACACATTTGACTGGCACATTGATCAGAGATTAATATACGCTCAGTGAATGGCAGTGGAGTAAGTCAAAATTTAGTGATTTGAGAAATGAAGTGTTTTGTGAAACTTGTTGTATCGCCGTTGCATGGAGTGGTCCAACTTGTTTTGCCCGCTAGCTACTCACTAAGTCAACTATGACACATTTGACTGGCACATTGATCAGAAATTAATATACGCTCAGTGAATGGCAGTGGAGTAAGTCAAAATTTAGTGATTTGAGAAATGAAGTGTTTTGTGAAACTTGTTGTATCGCCGTTGCATTGAGTGGTCCAACTTGTTTTGCCCGCTAGCTACTCCCTAAGTCAACTATGACACATTTGACTGGCACATTGATCAGAGATTAATATACGCTCAGTGAATGGCAGTGGAGTAAGTCAAAATTTAGTGATTTGAGAAATGAAGTGTTTTGTGAAACTTGTTGTATCGCCGTTGCATGGAGTGGTCCAACTTGTTTTGCCCGCTAGCTACTCACTAAGTCAACTATGACACATTTGACTGGCACATTGATCAGAAATTAATATACGCTCAGTGAATGGCAGTGGAGTAAGTCAAAATTTAGTGATTTGAGAAATGAAGTGTTTTGTGAAACTTGTTGTATCGCCGTTGCATTGAGTGGTCCAACTTGTTTTGCCCGCTAGCTACTCCCTAAGTCAACTATGACACATTTGACTGGCACATTGATCAGAGATTAATATACGCTCAGTGAATGGCAGTGGAGTAAGTCAAAATTTAGTGATTTGAGAAATGAAGTGTTTTGTGAAACTTGTTGTATCGCCGTTGCATGGAGTGGTCCAACTTGTTTTGCCCGCTAGCTACTCACTAAGTCAACTATGACACATTTGACTGGCACATTGATCAGAGATTAATATACGCTCAGTGAATGGCAGTGGAGTAAGTCAAAATTTAGTGATTTGAGAAATGAAGTGTTTTGTGAAACTTGTTGTATCGCCGTTGTATTGAGTGGTCCAACTTGTTTTGCCCGCTAGCTACTCCCTAAGTCAACTATGACACATTTGACTGGCACATTGATCAGAGATTAATATACGCTCAGTGAATGGCAGTGGAGTAAGTCAAAATTTAGTGATTTGAGAAATGAAGTGTTTTGTGAAACTTGTTGTATCGCCGTTGCATGGAGTGGTCCAACTTGTTTTGCCCGCTAGCTACTCCCTAAGTCAACTATGACACATTTGACTGGCACATTGATCAGAGATTAATATACGCTCAGTGAATGGCAGTGGAGTAAGTCAAAATTTAGTGATTTGAGAAATGATGTGTTTTGTGAAACTTGTTGTATCGCCGTTGTATTGAGTGGTCCAACTTGTTTTGCCCGCTAGCTACTCCCTAAGTCAACTATGACACATTTGACTGGCACATTGATCAGAGATTAATATACGCTCAGTGAATGGCAGTGGAGTAAGTCAAAATTTAGTGATTTGAGAAATGAAGTGTTTTCTTAAACTTGTTGTATCGCCGTTGCATGGAGTGGTCCAACTTGTTTTGCCCGCTAGCTACTCACTAAGTCAACTATGACACATTTGACTGGCACATTGATCAGAAATTAATATACGCTCAGTGAATGGCAGTGGAGTAAGTCAAAATTTAGTGATTTGAGAAATGAAGTGTTTTGTGAAACTTGTTGTATCGCCGTTGCATTGAGTGGTCCAACTTGTTTTGCCCGGTAGCTACTCCCTAAGTCAACTATGACACATTTGACTGGCACATTGATCAGAGATTAATATACGCTCAGTGAATGGCAGTGGAGTAAGTCAAAATTTAGTGATTTGAGAAATGAAGTGTTTTGTGAAACTTGTTGTATCGCCGTTGCATGGAGTGGTCCAACTTGTTTTGCCCGCTAGCTACTCCCTAAGTCAACTATGACACATTTGACTGGCACATTGATCAGAAATTAATATACGCTCAGTGAATGGCAGTGGAGTAAGTCAAAATTTAGTGATTTGAGAAATGAAGTGTTTTGTGAAACTTGTTGTATCGCCGTTGCATTGAGTGGTCCAACTTGTTTTGCCCACTAGCTACTCCCTAAGTCAACTATGACACATTTGACTGGCACATTGATCAGAGATTAATATACGCTCAGTGAATGGCAGTGGAGTAAGTCAAAATTTAGTGATTTGAGAAATGAAGTGTTTTGTGAAACTTGTTGTATCGCCGTTGTATTGAGTGGTCCAACTTGTTTTGCCCGCTAGCTACTCCCTAAGTCAACTATGACACATTTGACTGGCACATTGATCAGAGATTAATATACGCTCAGTGAATGGCAGTGGAGTAAGTCAAAATTTAGTGATTTGAGAAATGAAGTGTTTTGTGAAACTTGTTGTATCGCCGTTGCATGGAGTGGTCCAACTTGTTTTGCCCGCTAGCTACTCCCTAAGTCAACTATGACACATTTGACTGGCACATTGATCAGAGATTAATATACGCTCAGTGAATGGCAGTGGAGTAAGTCAAAATTTAGTGATTTGAGAAATGAAGTGTTTTGTGAAACTTGTTGTATCGCCGTTGTATTGAGTGGTCCAACTTGTTTTGCCCGCTAGCTACTCCCTAAGTCAACTATGACACATTTGACTGGCACATTGATCAGAGATTAATATACGCTCAGTGAATGGCAGTGGAGTAAGTCAAAATTTAGTGATTTGAGAAATGAAGTGTTTTGTGAAACTTGTTGTATCGCCGTTGCATGGAGTGGTCCAACTTGTTTTGCCCGCTAGCTACTCCCTAAATCAACTATGACACATTTGACTGGCACATTGATCAGAGATTAATATACGCTCAGTGAATGGCAGTGGAGTAAGTCAAAATTTAGTGATTTGAGAAATGAAGTGTTTTGTGAAACTTGTTGTATCGCCGTTGCATGGAGTGATCCAACTTGTTTTGCCCGCTAGCTACTCCCTAAGTCAACTATGACACATTTGACTGGCACATTGATCAGAAATTAATATACGCTCAGTGAATGGCAGTGGAGTAAGTCAAAATTTAGTGATTTGAGAAATGAAGTGTTTTGTGAAACTTGTTGTATCGCCGTTGCATTGAGTGGTCCAACTTGTTTTGCCCACTAGCTACTCCCTAAGTCAACTATGACACATTTGACTGGCACATTGATCAGAGATTAATATACGCTCAGTGAATGGCAGTGGAGTAAGTCAAAATTTAGTGATTTGAGAAATGAAGTGTTTTGTGAAACTTGTTGTATCGCCGTTGTATTGAGTGGTCCAACTTGTTTTGCCCGCTAGCTACTCCCTAAGTCAACTATGACACATTTGACTGGCACATTGATCAGAGATTAATATACGCTCAGTGAATGGCAGTGGAGTAAGTCAAAATTTAGTGATTTGAGAAATGAAGTGTTTTGTGAAACTTGTTGTATCGCCGTTGCATGGAGTGGTCCAACTTGTTTTGCCCGCTAGCTACTCCCTAAGTCAACTATGACACATTTGACTGGCACATTGATCAGAGATTAATATACGCTCAGTGAATGGCAGTGGAGTAAGTCAAAATTTAGTGATTTGAGAAATGAAGTGTTTTGTGAAACTTGTTATATCGCCGTTGCATGGAGTGGTCCAACTTGTTTTGCCCGCTAGCTACTCCCTAAGTCAACTATGACACATTTGACTGGCACATTGATCAGAGATTAATATACGCTCAGTGAATGGCAGTGGAGTAAGTCAAAATTTAGTGATTTGAGAAATGAAGTGTTTTGTGAAACTTGTTGTATCGCCGTTGTATTGAGTGGTCCAACTTGTTTTGCCCGCTAGCTACTCCCTAAGTCAACTATGACACATTTGACTGGCACATTGATCAGAGATTAATATACGCTCAGTGAATGGCAGTTGAGTAAGTCAAAATTTAGTGATTTGAGAAATGAAGTGTTTTGTGAAACTTGTTGTATCGCCGTTGCATGGAGTGGTCCAACTTGTTTTGCCCGCTAGCTACTCCCTAAGTCAACTATGACACATTTGACTGGCACATTGATCAGAGATTAATATACGCTCAGTGAATGGCAGTGGAGTAAGTCAAAATTTAGTGATTTGAGAAATGAAGTGTTTTGTGAAACTTGTTGTATCGCCGTTGCATGGAGTGGTCCAACTTGTTTTGCCCGCTAGCTACTCCCTAAGTCAACTATGACACATTTGACTGGCACATTGATCAGAAATTAATATACGCTCAGTGAATGGCAGTGGAGTAAGTCAAAATTTAGTGATTTGAGAAATGAAGTGTTTTGTGAAACTTGTTGTATCGCCGTTGCATTGAGTGGTCCAACTTGTTTTGCCCGCTAGCTACTCCCTAAGTCAACTATCACACATTTGACTGGCACATTGATCAGAGATTAATATACGCTCAGTGAATGGCAGTGGAGTAAGTCAAAATTTAGTGATTTGAGAAATGAAGTGTTTTGTGAAACTTGTTGTATCTCCGTTGCATGGAGTGGTCCAACTTGTTTTGCCCGCTAGCTACTCCCTAAGTCAACTATGACACATTTGACTGGCACACTGATCAGAAATTAATATACGCTCAGTGAATGGCAGTGGAGTAAGTCAAAATTTAGTGATTTGAGAAATGAAGTGTTTTGTGAAACTTGTTGTATCGCCGTTGCATTGAGTGGTCGAACTTGTTTTGCCCGCTAGCTACTCCCTAAGTCAACTATGACACATTTGACTGGCACATTGATCAGAGATTAATATACGCTCAGTGAATGGCAGTGGAGTAAGTCAAAATTTAGTGATTTGAGAAATGAAGTGTTTTGTGAAATTTGTTGTATCGCCGTTGCATTGAGTGGTCCAACTTGTTTTGCCCGCTAGCTACTCCCTAAGTCAACTATGACACATTTGACTGGCACATTGATCAGAGATTAATATACGCTCAGTGAATGGCAGTGGAGTAAGTCAAAATTTAGTGATTTGAGAAATGAAGTGTTTTGTGAAACTTGTTGTATCGCCGTTGCATGGAGTGGTCCAACTTGTTTTGCCCGCTAGCTACTCCCTAAGTCAACTATGACACATTTGACTGGCACATTGATCAGAGATTAATATACGCTCAGTGAATGGCAGTGGAGTAAGTCAAAATTTAGTGATTTGAGAAATGAAGTGTTTTGTGAAACTTGTTGTATCGCCGTTGTATTGAGTGGTCCAACTTGTTTTGCCCGCTAGCTACTCCCTAAGTCAACTATGACACATTTGACTGGCACATTGATCAGAGATTAATATACGCTCAGTGAATGGCAGTGGAGTAAGTCAAAATTTAGTGATTTGAGAAATGAAGTGTTTTGTGAAACTTGTTGTATCGCCGTTGCATGGAGTGGTCCAACTTGTTTTGCCCGCTAGCTACTCACTAAGTCAACTATGACACATTTGACTGGCACATTGATCAGAAATTAATATACGCTCAGTGAATGGCAGTGGAGTAAGTCAAAATTTAGTGATTTGAGAAATGAAGTGTTTTGTGAAACTTGTTGTATCGCCGTTGCATTGAGTGGTCCAACTTGTTTTGCCCGCTAGCTACTCCCTAAGTAAACTATGACACATTTGACTGGCACATTGAACAAAGATTAATATACGCTCAGTGAATGGCAGTGGAGTAAGTCAAAATTTAGTGATTTGAGAAATGAAGTGTTTTGTGAAACTTGTTGTATCGCCGTTGCATGGAGTGGTCCAACTTGTTTTGCCCGCTAGCTACTCCCTAAGTCAACTATGACACATTTGACTGGCACATTGATCAGAAATTAATATACGCTCAGTGAATGGCAGTGGAGTAAGTCAAAATTTAGTGATTTGAGAAATGAAGTGTTTTGTGAAACTTGTTGTATCGCCGTTGCATTGAGTGGTCCAACTTGTTTTGCCCGCTAGCTACTCCCTAAGTCAACTATGACACATTTGACTGGCACATTGATCAGAGATTAATATACGCTCAGTGAATGGCAGTGGAGTAAGTCAAAATTTAGTGATTTGAGAAATGAAGTGTTTTGTGAAACTTGTTGTATCGCCGTTGCATGGAGTGGTCCAACTTGTTTTGCCCGCTAGCTACTCCCTAAGTCAACTATGACACATTTGACTGGCACATTGATCAGAAATTAATATACGCTCAGTGAATGGCAGTGGAGTAAGTCAAAATTTAGTGATTTGAGAAATGAAGTGTTTTGTGAAACTTGTTGTATCGCCGTTGCATGGAGTGGTCCAACTTGTTTTGCCCGCTAGCTACTCCCTAAGTCAACTATGACACATTTGACTGGCACATTGATCAGAAATTAATATACGCTCAGTGAATCGCAGTGGAGTAAGTCAAAATTTAGTGATTTGAGAAATGAAGTGTTTTGTGAAACTTGTTGTATCGCCGTTGCATTGAGTGGTCCAACTTGTTTTGCCCGCTAGCTACTCCCTAAGTCAACTATGACACATTTGACTGGCACATTGATCAGAGATTAATATATGCTCAGTGAATGGCAGTGGAGTAAGTCAAAATTTAGTGATTTGAGAAATGAAGTGTTTTGTGAAACTTGTTGTATCGCCGTTGCATTGAGTGGTCCAACTTGTTTTGCCCGCTAGCTACTCCCTAAGTCAACTATGACACATTTGACTGGCACATTGATCAGAGATTAATATACGCTCAGTGAATGGCAGTGGAGTAATTCAAAATTTAGTGATTTGAGAAATGAAGTGTTTTGTGAAACTTGTTGTATCGCCGTTGCATGGAGTGGTCCAACTTGTTTTGCCCGCTAGCTACTCCCTAAGTCAACTATGACACATTTGACTGGCACATTGATCAGAAATTAATATACGCTCAGTGAATGGCAGTGGAGTAAGTCAAAATTTAGTGATTTGAGAAATGAAGTGTTTTGTGAAACTTGTTGTATCGCCGTTGCATTGAGTGGTCCAACTTGTTTTGCCCGCTAGCTACTCCCTAAGTCAACTATGACACATTTGACTGGCACATTGATCAGAGATTAATATACGCTCAGTGAATGGCATTGGAGTAAGTCAAAATTTAGTGATTTGAGAAATGAAGTGTTTTGTGAAACTTGTTGTATCGCCGTTGCATGGAGTGGTCCAACTTGTTTTGCCCGCTAGCTACTCCCTAAGTCAACTATGACACATTTGACTGGCACATTGATCAGAAATTAATATACGCTCAGTGAATGGCAGTGGAGTAAGTCAAAATTTAGTGATTTGAGAAATGAAGTGTTTTGTGAAACTTGTTGTATCGCCGTTGTATTGAGTGGTCCAAATTGTTTTGTCCGCTAGCTATTCCCTAAGTGAACTATGACACATTTGACTGGCACATTGAACAGAGATTAATATACGCTCAGTGAACATATGGTTAACTCGGTTTTCAAAATTTTTTGACTTATTCCACTATTATTCTAACCCGTTCATTTATATGCTTTAACTTACCCATCATACGTAGTATAGGGTAAGTCTTGTAATGGTTTTGAAAATCGACAAAAAATTGACGGATTTACATGTTTCAGACACTGGAGATTCCGAAAAACATATTTTTAGAAAAAAAAAATTGCCGTTCGTCTGTCTGTAAACGCTCTATCTCCAAAACAAATTGAGATAGAGACTTGAAATTTGGTATGTACTTAGTATGTAATAATGGGAAGATGCTTATTGAATTTCAGTAACCTCGATTATCCGAAACTATTTTTTTCGGACTCTCGAAATATTCGTTCTGATAAAAGGTATATAAATTTTTTCGAAATTGTTTATTTTAAGGAGTGAATATAAAAGACAATTAAAAAAACATAAATTTTGCATAAAGAATGAAGTCGATCGGATAATAAGTTGCCGAGATATTTGTAATCCTATTTTATACAATCTTCTATTTTTCATGACTCTTTATTTCATTCAAATTTCAATTCAAAGATTTATTTTAGTTGGAAATGAGACGCTTAATCCGACGCAGTATACCGTTAGTTAATAGGATTATCAATTTTGGAGTTATAAGGATGTCTCTTTTACGCAATTCAGTAATAGAAGATTTGAAGTTGAGGACGTCATCAAGCCACAATTTTATTCAAATTGCAATGCATTTGACAAATAGTTTACACATGTTTTATTTTCATATTTTATGTTATGCATATCAATGATGGGTAAGTATTATGGTGGCCCACAACGACTAGTTTACAGTGTAACATTTGTTTTTTAAGATAAAACTTTTCATGTTTAACTATAACGTTTTTCGCAGGTACATTCTGAAAGATAAAATGTTTATTGTTACTTTAATCCATAAATAATAAAGATAAAATCCCGATATATTCTGAGTTTTTTTATATGTATACTAAACTTATATGTTTTATTTTATATTTCGGGATTATTCTTTAATGATGACAATGTCAAACAAAAATCATTGGAATCACAAAAAGGTAAATATTTATATGTGCCTATACAGATAATAAATCAAACTGCATAATTACTAGTAAACACAGAAAATGAGCGCATATGATTCGCATATATCGATCACGCTTTAATATCTCGTAATGGAAAAGCGTTTTTAGATAAGGCTTTGCCAAAAAAAGCTTTCTTTATTTATCATGACTTATTATGTTATGGACTTCATGGAATTCTCTTCAATACAATAATATTTTGCTTAATGCATTTGCACTAGCATACAAATACGTAGCAACAATAACTATGTATTTATCAATAAGCATTATTAAGAAATGCTGAAAAATATGCCTAAAACAAATAATCTGAAATGTATAATAACTTTTATAAATATCTCAGATTATAAATGCATGGTTTACCTTTCATTTTAATAAAAAATAATGAATATTAGGTTACATTTATTTTTCTCCCGATCTGAGCAAATGTATTGTGCGTTACATTTAAAAATTAAATTATTGAATATTAACATTGACATTCAAATGCATTTATTCGTTTTCTTCCCTTTTATTTATTTTGATAAATTGAGCGTATAATTTTATTAACCAAGACATTAATAGATAAATAAATAAAACCTAATATTTAAATTATTTATATATTTATGTAGAAAAGGGAAAATGCAGTGGTTGCTGGTTGAAGACGAAGTAAAGACGAATCTTACTGAAAAAAAAACTACATGAAATATTAGTAACAAATTTGCTATTAACAGATCTGTACATTGTCCAAAATTATTAAATCGCCGAAATTATTAAATCGTACCCAGTTCGCTGAACTGGGTGCAGCGAACGCATTACAGGTACTCTCCGATCCTCGTTAAAAAACCAACTGATGCAACTTATTGTAAGTCTTTATATATTTATTTATTTCTATATAATTACATCAAGTTGAAATTAGACGGACTCACGCCATAGTCAAATGCGGGCTATACAGCATAGTTACTGTTCCAAATAGTAAAATTCACTTTCAGTAATTGCAGGGCTAGTACGGTTCCTTGAATTTCAGTAACACTCCTACCGAATAATAATCGTCGGCTTATTTATCAACTACTTTCGATTAAATGAGGCGAAGTTAATTTTATGAAATAGTGGTAATCAAATTCTAGGTCCCGTGAGAACCTTTTTAAGAGAACGTCAAAAAGGTTACTCGATTTCTGGTAAAATGAAGGAATATTGTCTTTAACCCGGCAGTACTCGCACGTTGGTCATTTCCCAGCCAAAATTCGCTGTCTTCCTTTATCTCATTTCCCCTTAAAGCTACAATAAGGAAATGCAGTGTAGCTGACCTTGACCGTTGGTTCTTTTGTGTACTAAAGTTGCAAGGCATTCCAGTGTTTTCTCAGAAATTTATTGCATTCTAAAGTTAAAATCGGTCTAAAAGACCGTGGCGCGAGCACTGCAGTTCAAGTAATCCCCCCCCCCCCAGTTCTTCATTCCCGTTTCCGCGAATTTCTCGGCAGGAAAGTTTCTGGGAAGGGTTCGATTCTAGTTTGCTCTTTCATTCTTCTTTTCATCTTTCTTTGAATAAACTGTTATTTATTATTATTTACTTCATACATAAGAAGCTTCTAACAAGAGCTGTGACTCAAGAGGCTTGCCTCTATCCTGAAATAAGTAATAAATGGATCTTCATAAATTTTCATTTCAAAAAGGTCGTTTAAACATAAAATCGCTAATAATGCCCCCCCCCACCGCACCACATACACACACAGGCAGCAGCACACACACACAAAAAAAACTGCTGCCTTTATATTAATAATTTCAGAGTAAGGAGTTTTATTTTCTTTTTTATTATTTTTATATAGATATATTGTAAGAAAAAATAATAAAATAGGATATTGATGTCAGTTAGTCGATGCAGATGTTTTTTTCTTGGGGCCCATTTTGTAAAAAATAAAAATTAATTTTGTGAAATTTATTATATTTGTGTGGCAAATAACATTTTGTAACAAAAGATGAAATCCAGTTGCTGAAATTTTAACCAATAATTTATTAATAAGTTATTGAAGTCCTTCTGCTATAGTTTTCCTTTCTGGTGATCTTGTTTAGTTTGCAAATTAAATATTTACAAACGTAACAAAATAAAATAAATTAATGAAGAGTATGTTTTTATAGAATGGAATTTAATAAGGTGCTTATGTTAATAAAAGAAATTTTGTGAAGGTCGGGGCTCTTTTATTAAGAGGATTTCTACAAAGGGACCTATTTTATTAAGAGGAATTTTGCGAAGGAGCCTGTTTTCTTAATTTTATGAAGGGTTTTGTGTTAATAACAGAGTTTTTGTGAAGGGCTGATTTTTTTATTAAGAGGAATTTTGTGAAAGAGTTTGTCATATTACATGGAATTTTATGAAGGGTCCTGTTTTATTAGGAGGAATTTTGTGAAGGGTCCTGCTTTAGAAAAAGAAATTTTGCAAAGGGACCTTTTTTGACAGGAATTTTGTGAAGGACCCTGCTTTTGTAAGAAGAATTTTGCGAAGGAACCTTTTTTAACAGGAATTTTGTGAAGGTTCTGGTATTATTAATTTTATGAAGGATCCTTTGTTAATTAAACAAATTTTGTAAAGAGGCCTGTTTTATTAAGAGGAATTTTGTGAAGGGATCTGTCTTATTAGATGGAAATTTATAAAAGGCCTGCTTTATTAGGAGGAATTTTGTGAAGGGGAAAGGTTTATTAAGAAACTTTTTTTAAGAGGAATTTTGTGAAGGGTTATTTTTTAAATTTTATGAAGAGTCATGTGTTAATTGAATAAATTTTGTGAAGTTGACTGTTTTATTAAGACGAATTTTGTAAAGAATATCTGTCTTATTACATGGAATTTTATGAAAGACCTGTTTCATTAAGATGAATTTTGTGAAGGATTCTGTTTTATTAAGATGAATTTCGTGAAGGGATTTGTTTTATTACATGGGTTTTTGTGAATAAAAAATAAATAAGTCCCAAATTTTGCCTGAATCTACCTCTGGTTATAAATAACATGTCCTGAAATACACGATTGAATGATTATTTAAATTGCATAAATGAATAATGTAATCTGTCTCTTTTCAAGTTTAATTGGCTCCTAGTTCCAGTACACTGTCAAAAACCAGCTGACTGCGGTTCTGACTTTAAAAATAATTTATCCCTAACACGATTTCAAATTCATAAGTGAAAATTTATTCTAATTAGTAATTGATTGTGTCTTTATAACATCAATCAAATTGTTTAATAATTTTTAATCTTTTAATATATCAGGCGTCGATACAGGAAAAATTTGGGGCCAATTTAGGGCCCCTTCACAATAATCCATTTAATAAAACAGGCTCCTTCACAAAATTCTTTTTTATAGAATCCGGCTCTTCACAAAATTCCTCTTGATAACATAAGAACCTTCACAAAATTCCTCTTTATAAAATAGGTCCTTCAGAAAGTTCTTCTTGATAAAATATAACCCGTCACAAAATTCCTCTTGATAAAATAAGAACCTTCACAAAATTACACTCCATCAAAACATACTCTCCATTAATTATTTTTATTTTGTTAGGTTTTAAAATGTGTCATTAACAATAAAACAAGTTCACCAGAAACGAGAACTTTAGCAGAAGGATCGAAATTTTTAAATGCTTGGTTTGAATTTGAGTAGCTGGATTTTTTCTTTCATAAAAAAATGTTTTTTTTCACAAAATATATAATAAATTTCGCAAATATATGATACATTTCACAAAATAACTTTTATTTTTCACAAAATGGGTCCCAAGGAAAAAAACCTGCGTCGACTCTTGTATATTTTGTAAAAAATATATATATATGTATTAAAATATTTATTTAAATTTGAACTGAATATATTCTTAAATAAAATTCTTAAATTGTAGTTCTTAAATATATTGTTAAAAATATCTGAATATATTCTTAAATAATAGTTTCTGTAAAATGTATCATTTCAAATTCAATCAGTATTTTCCCCCTATGTTCTCCGTTTTCGATCATATGGTAACGCCGGCAGATTTCCCCTCTGTTTTCGGGCTACTGGTAACGGTGGCAAATAGCGCAAGCGCGACTACTAGTGTTTAAAAAAAAGGCGCGACTACCCTCGGGTTAAGCAAAAACGTATCACTGAAACGTATTACAAAAACGTATCACGTTTGACTGATGTTTAACCTATTACAGTTTTCTTTTTATTGGATACGTTCTTAATTATATAAATACGTAGCACCTATAGTCGTCGTCTTGGCCGTCTGTTCGTCCGCAATTAACAGCGCAAATCTACGCAACCGAATGGTTTGAAATTTAATGTATATAATATTTTCAAAATTTTGTTGAGTCATTTCAAATTTTATGAAAATCGAATCAAAATTTAAAAAGATATTTAAAAAATATATTTATTAAATAATTTGAATTATTTAAAAATCGGTACTTCCTTGTTATAGCAGCTTACGAGGATTAATAGTCATGCGACCGAGATGTATCGCCAAGTTATCTGACATGTTTGATGTTATAGTCATATATGACGTATATGACATTTTATAAACTCAATGACCAAGTTATAGACATAATCTTCATTCTATTAAATCCTATCATATGTAATTAATTCAATGATATCCATGATAGGTAATGATTCTAGGTTGCCATGTGTGCGTTCGTAATTATATAAATACGTAGCACTTATAGTCGTCGTCTGGTCCGTCCGCTTGTCCGCTTATAACACAGCGAAAACTACCAAACCGAATGGTTTGAAATTCGATATATATAGTCGTTGCAGAATTGTATCGAGTCATTTCAAATTTTATGAAAATCGAAAAAAGACATAAAAAGATATTAACAAAAGTTTACTTCATCTTATCAAATCCCATCATACGTAATTCATTCAATGATATCCCATGACAGGTAATGATTATATTTTCAATTGTCATTACGTCGTATTTAAGATGGAGTCCTATTATTTCCGTATTAATGAATTTTAAAGCCGAATTTGTATAATAAAATTGTTGAATTATAGCAATAAAATAATCTACCGAAAGTTTTTTGATAGATGTTTCTGAAGAAGTAGATATTAATTCGAAAAAGGGTCTAAATAGGGATTTCATGTTCTGAAATTTTGAAAGCTATGCTTAAGTTTCCAATTGGAATTTTCAGTAAATTTCAACAAACGATAAAATGTTGCTAACATAAAATGTACTTATTTTATTATGGAAATTAATAAAATCATAATAAAAGGTGATAATAATTCATTTCACTGAAACAATAACAATACGAACGCACCTCATTTGTCACGTTTGACATACAATTTCCCACTTGTTTTATTTCATATCCATCTCTTGTTTCTTTCTGCAAAAGGTCGGTATTATATAATCCCTACCTGTTTATGGAATGTAGTTTCAACCAAGGTGGAATACTTTATAAATTAAAAATGTTTATTTATTTTTTTTTTTCTTCATCCTTTATGCTTTAATATACCGTAAAGTTTAGTTATCCATATCTATAACAGTAAATTAAAAAAAAATAAACTTAATAGAATCTGAACTGTATTCATTATTTCGTAAAAGTGAAAAATTAATATGTAAATTATAAATTTGTAAGAAACCCAGGGTCAGTTTTGTATAACTTATAATTGCTGAGATACTAACTACATTTAAAATTATTAAAGTAATGTGCATGAATTATTATAGTATTTACTTCTTGTTAGGAGTATCCTGCAAAGGTAAAATTAGAAATTAAAACACATATAATCCCTTTCATAAAACATTGCAACTCTAGATATAAAAACACCAGCGTAAATAGGACCGGTAAAGGATAAACGGTTTTAAAATGTATAATATTTAAATTTTCAATTTTTATAATGGTAAAAAAAATAATAATAATTCACAAATTAACATATCATTAACTCACCATATAGGAACAATTCCAAAACAATTTCAAACATTTTAACATGTAAGGTTAATTATAAAATGAAAATACTTTTATATAAAATAAACTAGTTCAGAATGTTATTATTCATCTTTGTAAAACAATATAAAAATACACAAATAATGTCATCAATTAATTAAAATATGACTAAAATATTTTAACAGATGTTAAAAAATTATACTAAAATCATCTAGTACTTTCGGCTACGCACCGAGCCTTCATCAGGAGCCAGAATATAAAATGATGCTATTAACGTTGCTTGTCTGGATCTCACTCGTAAACGGCACGTTTCAAAATGATGATTTTATGATTTTATGATTAGATGATTTTAGTGTATTGTTTTAACATATATTAAAGTGTTTTAGTCATCTTTTAGGTGATTGATCACATTATTTGTGTATTTTTATATGGAAAATACTTTTTTATGAGATATTCTACCTAACAATTTGGAAACCTATCTATGGAAATGGACTTAGGTGCAAAATAATTATGTGGCTCTACATACAAGATTCAGTGATAACACAAACCGGGCTCTCCTAAATATTACAAATTGATAGATGATATATTCTATATCGTATTTAGTAACGAGAAAAACTCAGTATTAAAAATAAAAATAAACGTTTTTACCTTTTAAGGTAAACAGCAAAAAAATTCCAACTGTGCGTAATTTTACTTTAGCGATTTCAAAAGAGCTTTTCACCTTTAAATTCTCAGAAAGTCTTCCGTTTGAAATTGAAAGGGAAAATTTGAGGTCCGCGTTAACTGTAATCATACACTGAGAAAAATGACACTTTCAAATCTGAGTAAATCGATGTTTTCATTTTGTTATGAAACTTTTTGCTTCAAATAGGACGACCCAATGATTTCAATTCTGAAATGCCGGAAATACTCAGAATATTGAAATATGGACATACTCAAAACTGAAGACATAGAACTCAGTTGATAGTCATTTATGAAACATAGACATACTCAAAAGTGATTAGGATCAGTTCAAACCCATTTTTGAGACATGGACATACTCAAAAATGATCCCATAGAAGTCAGTTTATGCTCATTTTTGAAACCTGGACATACTCAAATAGGAGCACAGGATGTTTTATTCTTGAGTGTGTGCTTGTTTTCAGAAATCAGTACATACATATTTCAAACTTGAGTCATTTTGACTCAGCGCCATTTTGACTATGCGACATACTCAGATTTGAATATTTTTTACTCAGTTTTGAAAATGTCGTTTTTAGAGTGTAATAACTTACGTTACTATTCACCCAGTTGAAAATAAAGCTTGACCAGTGGAACCGTGAGAGGATTTCGCACTGAAGTCTAATACTTTTTAGCAATATCTAATATTTCTGAGTTGCAGGTTTAAACTTCTCTAGAAAAATTAAGGATAAAAACATCTAAGAACAGCATTAATCAAGCGTAATTACAGAGAGGCCAATTCATTTCGCCAAAAAACGCGCACAAAAGAGCATAATGGGTTTAGCACAAACCCTGCCCAAATTATAATTGAATCAGCCGATTTTTACCCTGTCCAGATAGCTGATTAGTCAGATTGACACTTCAGTTTTTGTGCAGGATTTGTACGATTGGTCTGAAAGATTATAGCGCCCTCTGTTTATTAGCTCCACACTATATAAGCAAATGAGTAATGTCTTCTTTATATTGTATGCTTTGTCCAAAATATCATGTCATTTATTCCATCAAAGTTACATTAAGAATTGATTGAAGATTCAAAAAGCACGCTCGAGAAACAAAAAAAAATAACAATCGTATGTTAACTGCATTAGAGGATGATGGCATTCGCTTTGGGAAAAACATGGGCCAAAGAAAATAAGTTAAATATATAGAAAATACAATTTAATTTAATTTTAACAAAGAATACATTTTAGATAGTGTGTTTTTCTTCTAAACATTTGAAATTGTTTTTTTGCTTTTTGACCATAAATATAAAATAAACCCGTGATTTTATTTTTTCTGTACCATATATTTTTTTTTATAATCATTACTGAGGCTCAAGTAATGCGGAGTATTATTTTTGTGGTAACACTAATTTGATGAAAACATTTCATTTCATTTATGAAACCAATGCATATTTAAGTTTTAATTTACGGCAATTTTTAACCAAAAGCATGTTTTAACAAAATTTGAGTGTACTATGTCAGACGCAGCTTCTAAAGCCTTTCGAATGATACCTCATTCATTGTTATGCGTTTCGTAAATTCATACTCAAACTTATGTTGACAACAGAAATAATATATATGATTCCATATATTATTTAAAACTAGTCGTTGGGCGCCACCGTAATACTTACCCATCATGAATATATACAATATAAAATATGAAAATAAAACATGTGTAAACTATTTATAAAATTCATTGCAATTCAAATAAAATCGTGGCTTGATGACGTCATAAACTTCAAATGCTCTATTACTGAATTGCATAAAAGAAACATCCTTATAACTCCAAAATTGATAATCCTATTAACTAACGGTTTACTGCGTCGGATTAGGCGTCTCATTTCCAATTAAAATATCTTATTGAATTGAAATATGAATGATATACAGAATCATGAAAAATCGAAAAGTGTGGAAAAATATAATGACAAATATCTCGACAACTCATTATCCGATCGACTTCATTCTTTATGCAAAATTTACGTTTTTTTATTGCTCTTATATATTCACTGCTTAAAATAAACAATTTCGAAAATTTTTATATACTTTTTATCAGACCGAATATTTCGAGAGTCCGAAAAAAATAATTCCGGATAACCGAGGTTACTGAAATTCAATAAGCTTCTTCCCATTATTACATACTAAGTACATACCAAATTTCAAGTCTCTATCTAAATTTGTTCGGGAGATAGAGCATTTACAGTCACACACACAGACACACACGCAGACACACACAGAGACACGCGGACGGCAAATTCTTTTTTTCTAAAACTATGTTTTTCGGAATCTCCAGTGTCTGAAACGTATAAATCTGTCAAAATTTGTTTTTCGATTTTCAAAACGATTACAAGATTTACCCTATACTACGTATGATGGGTAAGTAATAAGGACACTGTCTCTAGGTTAGATACATGGTGGCTGTAGGCACAAACGTCTCCATATACTATGCCAATATTTCTCCTAAAATTCCAATTTAAACGAACCTTAAAATTAATGTTTAACTGGAATTTTCGAAGTCTTTATTTTAAAAATGCTAAATTGGCATATCGTTCGTTTCAGATATTGTCTAAAAAAGTCTTATGGATTCATTTAAATATCGAAATAGGACCTTTGAATAAAAAGTAGGTATTGTTCCATATTGTTAAAATATGTGACAGAATCCGCATTGCATTCAGAATACTGTCTGGAAAATTTTATTTACAATCACTCTAACAAGAACGAAAAATCATGCGTCAAGCATAGATTATGTAGCACTTTCCAACGCTTCTAAAATAATTTTACAAATCATTACCATTTAATAAGCTGAAAGATGACATCTAAGTAAACAATTTGGAAAACGCATAACATATTTAAAAACGTAATTTCAGGAATTTTCAATATATACAATATTCGGAAAAATATCCGAATACTTTTATGTAGCCCTGTATATGATCTATAGATTTGTATATATACATAGGATGCTAAATTTTAGTTTAGTTAGGAAACGCGTAGCACCGTTTAAATTCTCCTTCTGGAGTTTCTGTCAATAAACGGAAATGTGTTCGCGAACTTTTGTGCTGCCCTGTAAAGGATCTACAGAATTTATACACACCACGTAATAGACAAAAAGCTAGTTAAGATTAAAATCGCGTTTAGTAACTTAAAACGCACTTCTAGGAATTATTGTTAACAGACAGTAGAGAATTCTTTTGTGTGTCCCTGTAAATGAACGATGACTGCTATACACACACTATTCTGTAGTAAGCCTCTTGTAATGCACCTTAGTAATATATATAAACTTCAATGCGTTTAAAATAGTGGAACATTATTTAAATAAGCTGCAGACGATTTTTCTCCATAGACGTAATGTAACGGAATTATTTTGACTGTCCCTGTAAAGTAACTCTAAGTGCTATATACCTACTATTCCATATTAAGCTTCTTATAATGCATCTTAGTGATCCATATAAATTTCAATGCGTTTACAATAGTGAAACATTTTTAAAATAAACCGCAAATGATTTTTCCCCATAGACCGCAATGTAACGGAATTCTTTTGAGTGTCCCTGTAAGAAAACTATAAGTGCTAGACACTTTAGTTGAAATAGGGAACGTGCCATAGATAACGACAATAACATATAAAAATTGCAGAGCAATCCGAGCATATTTACGGGAGTTAGAGCACGGACAGACGGCCAGACGGCCAGACGGCCAGACAAACCGAAGTCATAAGCACTTTTCAACTAGGTTGGAAAGTGCTAAAAACGATATTTCCAAAATTGAAGAAAGAATACTCAAATCTGAGTATGTCGCATAGTCAAAATGGCTCCGAATTAAAATGACTCAAGTTTGAAACATGCATATACTCATTTCTGAAAACATGCACACACTCAAGAATAAAACATCATGTGCTCCTATTTCAGTATGTCCATGTTTCAAAAATGAGTATGAACTGACTTTTATGTGCTCATTTTTGAGCATGTCCATGTTTCAAAAATTAGTTTGAACTGACTCTAATCATATTGAGTATGTCCATGTTTCAAAAATGAGTATGAACTGACCTCTGTGTGCTCAGTTTTAAGTATGTCCATGTTTCAATATTCTGTGTATTTCTGGTATTTCAGAATTCGAAGCATTGGGTCGTCCACTTTGAAACAAAACGTTTCATAAAAAATTGAAAACATCGATATTCTCAGATTTGAAAGTGTCATTTTTCTCAGTGATGTATAGCGTTTTTTATGAGAATCCTGTACATATATAGTTACATTTCACATATATACTGTTATAAATTAAATACAGCGATAACAATTTATTTCATAAACGATGAAATAAATTTTTTAGATATTTCGATTATTGATTGAATGAAATGAATTAAAAGTCAGAACCCCCTGAACATTTTTCCACAAGTCAATCATCAACGGAATTTAAATTAAACGGCACAAGTTTCTTAATATCAGTTGTCACTTACACTGAAGTATCAATATAAATCTCTAACCATAAAAGTAAATAATATCAAAGATGATGCTTCACTTGAAATGAAATTTAATAAATAAATGGAAATACTAAGAATTGAGAAATAAGTGATGGAGAAAAAAAACACACTATGAAATATTTAGAGAAATTTCTGTTGTATATACTCAAATAAAATGAAATGTTTAAAATAAATGTATTTGTCTTTAATGCGCGATTTTACTGTTTAGTGTATAGAGGGTGTCCATTCTTGTCATTGTTCATAGGCTAGTTTTTTAACCGTCAATTTTAAAGATCCAAGTTTTAGTGCAATAAATTTTTATATGATACGTATGTCCTATATGTATATAGAAACCTTTATCCATGTTCTAGTAAGTAGATCTGCAAAAATTCCATTCTAATACGACAAAAAAAGTATGAGTTATATATTACTTTTAGTATTAAGAATTTAGATGCTGTTAAAATACGGGGCACCCAGAATATACAGGGTGTTTCTAAACTCATGGTACAAACTTTAAGGGTAGGTAAAGCACACAGTAACAACCATTTATTGTATAGGAATGTATAGGACCAAGTGACGCATTAAGGTAAAATCACAAGGGGGTCAATTAGGCCCCCTTTTTAATTTTCAAAATTTCTCATTCATACCAGAAAATTTTTATGTAATCCTTTTCTTGACATTTCATAATTACTTAATAATAAAATTCTTCTTTGAAAATTTTTGGTATGAAATCGAAATTTTTTGAATTGAAAATAGAAATAGGAATTTTTTGAAATAGAAATGGAGTTTTTGGTTGATTCCATTGGCGGTATAGGGCAGTAAGTGACTGGTCGCCGTTCAATACCATGCATTCAAGTAGAAGAAATCGCCATTTTTAAATGTGCTACCGTTCGTCATGGAAGACTTTACATATGCCAAAAAAGCCGACATGCATTTCATGTATGGTCGTGCAAACGGCAACGCCAGGACTGCCCTACGACTGTATCAGAAGCAGTTCCTCGCAGAAGAATGTCTGGTCATAGAATGTTTCAGCGCTTACACCGTCAGCTTTCTGAAACAGGTTCTTTTCACGTCACCAGACAGGAAACTGGGCGAGAAAGAGCTGTACGCAGTGCCTGGAAGAAAATATTTTGAATTTTGTGAGTGAAAGGCCCGAATCAAGTACAAGAGCTGTTGCACAGAATTTAGGTGTGAGTCATCTGACCGTTTGGAGAGTGGTAAATGAAAATCGATTTCATCCCTTCCGTTTTCAACGTGTACAAAATTTGAATCCGGATGACCATCTTCTGCGGTTGAACTTTTGAAAGTGGGTTTTGCAGCAACATGTATTGCAGCCAGACTTTACTGCTCATATTCTATTTACAGATGAGGCAGTATTCACACGCGAGGGTGTATTTAATGCGCACAATTTTCATCTTTGGGCAATCAATAATCCACATGCAACGCGGCCACATGCTTATCAACAACGATTTTCTGTGAATGTGTGGGCGGGTATTGTTAATAATTATTTGATTGGGCCATACCTACTACCAAAGAGACTGGATGGTTACTATTACCTTATTTTTTGCAACAGGTTTTTCCAGAACTGCTACAAGATGTTCCGATCGCCATTTGTAACCGGATGTGGTTTCAACATGATGGAGCGCCCGCGCACTTCACCACTGATGTGCGCATTTACCGGAATGCCACATTTGGGACGCGATGGATTGGGCGTGGTGACCAGTTCCTTGGCCACCGCGATCTACCGATTTATCAAGCTTTTTATGGGAACATCTGAAGAGTCTTGTTTATGAGACTCCAGTTGACTCAGACGAAAATTCAGTATCTCGCATATCCGAAGCTGCTGAACGTGTGCGGGAAATGCCTGACATCTTTAGAAGTGTAATCCAGTCGTTTCACCGACGCTGCGAAGCATGTATCACAGTTGGTGGGCGCAATTTTGAACACTTATTGTAATATTATTGTATGCATTTTTATTTACTTGTAAACTACATTGTGAATAAACATTTTATCTTTTTTATTCATGTATTTCGTTTGATAAGTTTGTTAGTTTTGTGCTTTTTTTAATTCAAAAATTTCGATTTCATACCAAAAATTTTCAAAGAAGAATTTTATTGTTAAGTAATTATGAAATGCCAAGAAAAGGATAACATAAAAATTTTCTGGTATGAATAAGAAATTTTGAAAATTAAAAAAATGGCCTAATTGCCTCCCTGGTGTTTTACCTTAATGCGTCACTTGGTTCATTACATTCCTATATAATAAATAATTGTTACTGTGTGTTCTACCTACCCTTAAAGTTTGTACCATGAGTTTAGAAACACCCTGTATATATGTATATGTGTGTGTTTATGTATGTATGTGTGTAAATACAGGGTGGTTATAATTAAAGCCGCACTTTCAAAATGCTGTAAAAATGGAACCACTGGTCAAAATAACTTCAAATTTGAAATGAATATACTGGAAGAAGGCACAAACAGTATGACATAAGAAAATAAATGTTGAAAAGTGTATCAATAGATGACACTGTAAGCGGCATACTATGCAAATTAAAAGACACGTTGGAAAGAGTTTCATAAACTATTCTTAGGGCATGATTTTTATTTCTCGTTTAATGATAAACTTGATTTTTCAAACAATAATGAACACCGTGTTTCCGACATGTAAAGACCAAAAATATGTAAATATATAAGAACGATTTGAATTCATGTACTTTTATAATTTTATTTAAATATTTTAAAAGAATTCTTCTGTTTAGTTATTATTAAATAAATGTTGAAATATCTTTAAAAATATATACCAGATAATAATGAATTTATTAAACCACTTCAAAAAACGTTAATTGAATAAGTTCTAATTATTTATAAAATTATAAATATAATGGTAATTAATTTGCAACTGGGTGTTTCATTTTGCAACAAACATCATATATTAATTTTATTTAAATTGAGGTCTTAATTATAATAGGAGAAAATCGTTTACAATTCACCTTTCTCATTCTGATTTTTTTCCGTTTTCATTTTCATTCTATTAAATTTACTTTAAAGTGAAGAAGATTACGAATATTGGTCATTTTGAGAAATTTCTCCATTTTCAGGTGCGTTTGTAATTACATAAATAAGTAGCACCTAAAGTCGTCGTCTGGTTTGTCCGTCTGTCCGTCCGTCCGCATATAACAGCGCTAAAAATACCTAACCGAATTGTTTGAAATTTAATACATATCATCGTTGCAGAATTTTGTCGAGTCATTTCAAATTGCATGAAAATTGAATGAAACCTCAAAAATATATTAATAAAAGTTTTCTTTATTCTATTAAATCTTATCGTACGTAATCTATATAATAATAACGCAAGTCATGTGATTGAGGGAAACAAATACGGGCAAACCACTTCTTTTTTTCATATGGCAGGCGATATTATTCACAATTAATTTTTCGAATAAAATTGCATAAAAGTTACATTTTAAAAAAGATTGTTAATTTTTTTTTTTTATTGAGAGATGAGTTACATTAAAAAATGTATAGATTCTGAGATAACTTCAGTGGGAATTAGTTTAACAGCCTAATATCTCAACCCATTAGAGTAAATAATCACAAGAAATTCGTTCATTATGAGTCATAAAATATTAAACAATGGAGGTAATCATTCGCAAAGAGATATCTCCATGGTGAATTTTACAGCGCTGTCTGCTGTAGAAAAACAATTAGCATTTGTAGACGTGACATACGTAATAATAAAAAAAAGAGATCTTCATTTCGCTTATAGTACACGATATAATTGATATCACTGAAATAATAAGGATGATTTTTTTTTTTTTTTACATTGTGAAATAAGTTATTCTACAAACGCACCTCATTTGTCCCGTTTAACGTACAATTTCCAACTTGTATTAATATCGCTGTGTTTTCACAGATAGCGTAATGTCGAGCTCAACAATCTTGCCTTGCATACTTAAAATATGATACCATTACGAGAAGCGCCTGAAATTATTAAATCTGTAGGAAAAAAACAATGAGGTTCTCTGAAATTTTCGATAGTTAGCTAAAGGAACTTCTGTGTCACTGACCAACATACATTGCACTTATAGTTCTTCCTATTATGATGTCACATTTTTTAAAATTCAAAATTGGTTTAATTAAAAAATTATTAAAGTATCTCAATTATTGTTAATATAGTGAATAAAAATTCAGACGTAGCTTGTAGTGAGATACCCTGTACTTTTGACCGAATAAGAGGACTGAAAAAGCGACATAAAAGTGACACTATGTGACAAGTACTTTGACAGAATAAGTGACACGTATTATCAACGTCTGACAGTTTAAAACACCAGCCTGTATATATCGAGAACAAAAACTTGTCATACTGATTTCTAAATGCAAATGTTTATTGTGCCTAATAATTATCATGTATTAAATAGTTCAAATGTGCTCTTTCAATTTTCAACTTGAAATATCAAATTTAGTTTAATTTCACAAATGTAAAATCACATATAAATTTTGAAAGATTAGATTTGTTTTTAAAGATGATGTTTTGTACAAAAAATGTAGTCTTAGCATTCGAGAAATGAAAGATTTCAAAGAACATATAAATCAGAGTATTTTGTTCAATTGTTTGCACGATAATGATTATCTAAAATCATTACTTGATGCAAAAATATGTATTTCTCACTTTAAACAATTTAGATTTTTTAACATATTTTTACAGACAATCTTTATTTGCTATTAAAGTACTATATTGTTTTATGAATTAGGTTTGTGTGGTGAATAATGATTTGTATAAAAACGATACCTTAACTTACAAAATATGACAATTTCTATAAAAAACATGATTAAAAAAAATCTTGCGCAATATCGTTTATGTAAAATCATTATCTGATGAAAAAATATTTATTTCTCGCTTTACACATACAATTTAAAATTTTCCTATTAGAAATCCAAAATCTTCAAACTGACGGAGATTTAAAAGACATCACATCGAAAGAAATAAAGAACAAACGTTGGAAAAGTCAGATGATTTCTTCGCAGCTTTTGTATTAGAAAAATAATGTTCATGTTTGTAAAACACTTAATGTATTATTTAAAGTAACGTTATTAATGTCCATTGGAAATTGCAATAATGATTTCAAAACATATTTTCACAGAATATTTTTATTTGTTATTGTGTAACTGTGCTGTAGTATAAATTTTGTTTATTCGGTGGTATAAAAACGATTTCTGAACATAAAAAGAATGAAATGTTTTAAAGGTTCGATAAAGCGTATGACTTTTTGAAATATCTTGCAAAATATCAATTATGTAAAATCAATATTTGATGAAAATATATTTATCTCGCCTGTAAATATAACAGTTTAAAATTTTGCTATTCGAAATCCATAATTTTTAGTCTCACGGAGAAGAAATACATCAAATTGAAAAAATAAATCAGAAACGTTCTGGAAGTTTTGGATAAGGATTTCTAAACTATTCTTGACGCATGATTATTATTTCTCGTTTAATGATTAACTCGATTTTTCAAACAGTAATTAACACATTTTCCGACACATAATTCCAAAAAATGTGTAAATATACAAGAATTAATTGAATTCATGCACTTTTATAACTTAATTTAAATATTTTTAAAAGAATTATTTCGCTTAGTTATTAAATAAATCATTAAACAAATAGTAAAATATCTTTAAAATTTAGTATAGATATTAATGAATTTCCTGAAACATTTTAAAAACATTAATTGAATAAATTCCAATAATTTATAGAATTATAAATATAAAAGTAATTGATTTGAAACCGAATGTTTCATTTTGTAATAAACATCATATATTAATTTTATTTACCGTAACATCTGAATTAAAATATGAGAAAGTCGTTTTCACCTTTCGTATTCACATTTATTGCATTTTCATTGCTAAAGTATGAAATTTACTGTAAATTGAAGAATATTCCAAATATTATTTATTTTGAGAATTTTCTCCATTTTATTTTAATATCGCAATGTTTTGACGGATTACTTGTAGCTGAGCTCAAAAGACTCGCTTTGCATTCTCCAAAAAAGGTAACATCATGAGAAGCACCTGAAATGACTAAATCTGTAGGACAACATCAATGAGTTATATAGTGAATTTTTTTAAGTATAGTTAAAAGAACTTATATGTCATTGACCAAATTACCTTGCACTTACAGTACTTCCTATTATGTCGTCACATTTTATACAAAGCAAAATTGGCTTAATTAAAACATTGTTCAAAAATCTCAATTATTGTTTAAAGTAGTGAATAAAGATTCGGGATTAACTTATAATGAGATTTGGTAAAACAAACTTATAATGAGATTAGGTTTGCACCTAATAAAAATACTGAAAAGGTTACTGAATAATCGACATTAAGTGACAAGTATTTTTGACCGAATAAGTGACACTAAAGTCTATACAAAAAGGTGTTTGTCTTGATACGTATTACCATCCCCTGACAGTCTGTTTAATTACTTTATGACCATTCTGTATATATGTAGAACAAAATCATACCAGAATTGTTTGTAAATACAAATTTTTATTGTACTAATATTTGTCACGTATTAAATAGTTGAAATGTGCTCTTTCAATTTTCAACTTGAAAAATCTAATTTTCAGATACTATTTTTGATATAATAAATTTGTTTTTTATGTTAAATAACGTTTTTTATAAAAAATATATCTTAATATTCATGAAATGAAAGATTTCAACTAATAGATAAAATAGATTATTTTATTTAAATTTTTTGCACGATAATGATTATTTAAAATCATTATTTGATGCAAAAAATGTTCAGTTTTCACTTTCAATCGAAAGCTCAACATTTATCTTATGAAAATCCATATTTTCAGTCTCAGATTTAAAGTATATCAAGTTATTGAAAGAAATAAATCAGAAAATCTAAAGAAGTAACTTTAGCTGCTTTCTTCGTGGCATGTTTTTAATGATAAATAATATTCATCCTTAAAAAATATGTAATAAAAGATTTAACGTTGTATTTAAAGTACCGTTACTAATGTCAATTGAAAAGTGCAATTTAGATTTTTTAACATATTTTTACAGACAAACTTTATTTTCTATTATATTACTGTAGTGTATTATAAATTTGGTTTATGTGGTGAATAAGGATTTTTGAAAAAAGGATACCTTAACTTACAAACGATAACAATTTCGATAAAAAACATGATTTTGTTTCAAATTTTCTTGCGCAATATCGATTATGTAAAATCATTATCTGATGAAAAATGTTTATTTCTCGCTTACCCATACAGTTTAAATTTTTGCTATTGAAAATCCATAATCTTTAGACTGACAGAGATTTAAA
This sequence comes from Maratus michaelseni, assembly GCA_963931845.1. Lineage (NCBI taxonomy): Eukaryota > Metazoa > Arthropoda > Arachnida > Araneae > Salticidae > Maratus > Maratus michaelseni. Next base: position 450,367,991 of record OZ007587.1, read on the forward strand.
ATACCTGAAGTCGAAAGAAAAAAAAAAGAAAAACGTTGGAAAAGTAGGAAGATTTCGTCGTGGCTTTTTATTAGAAAAATAATGTACATGTTTGTAAAAACACTTAATGCATTATTTAAAGTAACGTTATTAATGTCCATTGAAGAGTGCAATAAAGATTTTTGAACATAATTTTACAGGAAGTTTTTATTTGTTATTGTGCAACTCTCGTGTAGTATAAAGATTGTTTATGTGGTTGTATAAAAACAATTTATGAACATAATTGAAATTAAAGGTTTTAAAGATTCGATAAAGCGTATGTCTTTTTAAAAATTCTTGCGCAGTATCAGTTATGTAAAATCAATATTTGATGGCAATACGTAAATATACAGTATCGTCTGTAAATACACAGTTTAAAATTTTGCTATTAGAAATCCATAACTTATTGTCTCGCGGTGATTTAAAATACATCAAGTTGAAAGAAATAAAGCTGAACCCTTTGGAAAATAAGATTTCTTAGTATTTTATTAGATAAATAATGTTCATATTTGGAAAACACTGTCGATTGAACAGTGAAATTTTTAAAACATATTGTTACAGACAATTGATATTTTATTACTGTTTTGTATTATAAATTTTCTTTATACGATTAATAACTATTTGCATTAAAAAAAAAAATCTTCACCTCCAAGAAATGAAAGATACTGAAGATAACGCGCACGATTTTCATACTTCTTCTGCAATGTAGATTATGTAAAATTATTATTTGATGCTGAGGAGATATTATTTTCTCGGTAAATAGAAAACTTAAAATTTTGCTCTTTAAAACAAATATTTATTTTGCCGTCTTGGGTGATGCCGAGATGTTTTAATTGATTGTTTCGATTGTTTGAATATCTTGCTGTTTTTCGATTGTTGAAACGACATTCGATTGCAGACACGATTCGTCTCCCAAAGAGAAAACCATGGGTTTGTTATTAACACTTTGCAGTCCGGCGATACCACAGTGGTGTAGTAGTTAAAGTAACTTAATTTTAATCCTTAAATGCTACATTGGCACCAGAATTTTGGAATGAAAAGTTCCCTTTATCAAGTGCATGAAGAAAAGATTTTACTAATTTTCGAATAATTTTTTTTCTAAATTCTGGTGTCAATCAATCATTTCAACATTTTACGAATAGAAGTATTTTTACGAGACATGCGGACGGCAAAGTGTTAATATCCAAGTTCGAACGTAAAAAGGAAGAGAGGATTATTCTCTCTAGATGTTCTATGACCAAATTATTTATCAATTTAAATACTTAAGTAAAGAAAACCTTTCATATTCATTTTTTAAAGTAATAATATATTAACGATTCACTACAGCTATCAAAAATTCCTCTTTAAAATTTTATTTTACTTGAATCTGCCATCCATTCTGCTATCAATCAAAGAAATGACAATGTATTTAGGTTATAATTTCAACACATTTTGTTACTTTTGTAATATTTAAACGAACTCTTAGTTAACGCCATATTAACAAAGAGGAGAACTGAAAAACTCGCTCATTCATTACATGTTTCCACTCACTGAGACATCATCTATTGTGTTTAATGAATACATTAATATTACATCTAGATGTTCTACTAATCTACACTATAAAAAATTTGTGCTAGATGGAACCATCTTTTGGTGCTGCAGTAGTTGCAACCATACACTGTTAAAAATTGCTGCTGTAAAATTACTGCAGCAGAGATTTCAGGTAACGTCCATAAGAAAATGGGTTTTGTCCCTTGATAAACGAGCTTTGTTCTTACATAGAGTTGCAAAGGCTCGAAAAACCCCGGTTTAAACCTGGGAAAAAAACAGGTTTTTTGGGAATAAACTTGGTGTTTTGGGAATAAACCAGGTCTTTTGGAAATAAACCTGACAATAAACCGGGTCTATTGAAAATAAACCTGGGAATAAACCGGAATTACGCAACTCTATTCTTACATAAACGGTTTTTGCCCGTAAAAACATGAAATTAACGAAAGTTGACCGTTTACCTTGAAAAAAGGGGCATTTCCCGTAAAATTACGGCAGCAGTTCATGGAGAATGCCTGTGAATTTACAATTTTGTTTTTTACACTGTAAGATGTTGAAACCTTGTAACAATAATTGGATATATGGTTCAACCGGAGCTCCAAATATTGGAACTATATTTCACCATCTTCTAGCTGCAGCTATTGCAGCACTAAAAGATGGTTCAACCCAGCCCACAATTTATAAAAGGGTAGTGCATGCTGCAAAAAAATATAGTTTTAAGTAATATCTTCAAAATTTGATGTAAATAAACTTCTGATTCATATAGGGAATGCGTCGAAACTCTGATAAGAACGTTGGTTAAGATGGTGCTTATAACTAATATTAAATAATTTAATACACAACTAAAGAACTCTAATCAAATTTTATTTAAATCTTTTTGGAAATTAAATAGTTGTTTTCGTTATTTTATATTATTCTGAGCTATGTATGTACAATTAGTACGATATGTGCGAAATGTGTTAACAGAAATGTTTCTAAATTTCTTTCTAAAAATTTTAATAATTTGGTAAGGAAACTGATTATAACGAAAACCTAACGAATAAATTTCCGGCTTCCTGCAGCTTCGATATAAACGGTTTTACAATGCGATTAAATTTAATTGCACGTTTACATGTTAATACTACTATTGAGCAAAAGAAAATTAATAAAGCTTTATATTTTATAAATAATGAGGCCGAGATCACTGGGGCCGATGCTACATTATTAATATCAACTATGCAAGAGTTATATAGAAAGTAGTATCTTCACGTAGGTTGACACAGGTCGACATGCTTAGGACCGAATCTGACCCGCATATTTTTTTAACACACCATTGATCGGCCAGGCCAAAGAATCAAAGTAAAAGACCCGAATCGATTTCTAAAAGTTAGACGATATTTCTAAACCTACTATATCTTACAATTAACATTTAAAAGAAAATACTATGTTTATATTTATATATATTATAAAATGTATATTTTTCAGCTGCATTCGCAAGCGGTGGAATACGGAGTATCAGTAGGGTTGTATACTTAGAAAAATACCTTTAAATGAAGACTCATTATAAATAATATTGCAGGGTTCGTACGGGTATTTACTTTTGAATTTCATTATTTCTGAAAAGCAGTATGCGTTTTATTTAATGACAAAATTGTGATATTAATTAGGATGAATAATACTCTTCTAAAATAGTAGTATTCAAAATAAAGCCAAGTTTAAAAATAAAGGGAAAGGACGGTAAATAATAACATTTTTGAATCTCTTTCACATTCTCACCGCCGCGCCGTGAACTGATATACACATTCACTATACTGCAAAAATAGCATCGTTTAAATTAATATATTTCTTCAAATATAATGCAGTTTTTAAATATTGAGTAATTATTGTTATTAATTATTGTTAGGCATATACTTATATACGTAATTAAGTTTTTTGTATCAAGTTTGAAAATTCATCTTTTTTTATCATTTAAAAAAATTACAGAGGAAACAACATTACAAATTTGTCCATTTGCTCGGCGGTCAGGGGGTTTTAAAGAAAAAAAATAGAAGATTTTATAATATCTGTGATTAATTATTATAAAATACATAAATAAAGGTACCGTTAAACAATCGCAAAACAAGCCACCAAGTATACATCCATTGATCACCACCTCCCAGTGCCCCAGTCGTTCATCAAGAGTGTCCTGAAATCCAGGATCATCTCGGAATGGCAGGAGTACTGGGAACTCACTGATAAGGGCAAGCACACGTTTGACCTAATCCCCAAAGTCTCACTTAACATATATCGCCTCACACCATACACCGCAAGCTTCCTAACGGGCCACGGGCCCTTTAAATCATACCTCCACAAATTTGGTTGTGCAGGATCTAATAGGTGTGAGTTTGGCGAGGTGGGATATCCTACCCACGCCCACCACGAATGCACACTTACTGCACGCTGGCACATTAAACGTCCAGCCACTCCCCCTAAGGGATGCCTTCAAAATATTCTTTCTAGACCCACACTTCTGAACAAACTCAAACACATCCACCAATACTTAGCACACATCTCCAACCTCACAAGCTAGTCTGTACCCAGAGCAACTCCTATTCCCTCGTATGGCATCGCCCCTTGTCGCGAGTGGAGTTATAGTGTTACTCTGGCGATGCCACAGCGCCCCTTGTCGTGAGAGAGCATGTTTCTGGCGCACAACCCGATAGCTTATCTGCTGTCTGATAACCAGGTGCTGTGCGGCACATCATTCTCAAACCATTTCAAGAACCTCGGCACCTCGATGCCCGTGTCGCGAGGGAGATCTGTTCTCCGGCAGCGAGCGATTTGTTCTGTGAATTTCGGGCAATAATGGCCCATTGCAATTCACCCGCCCCCTGTCGCGTTTTCCGGCGGGCTCAGCTCTAGCTGAATTTGTATTTTTTTTAAACCTTAATAAAGGTACCGGGAGGGACACCTATGCTCTACAGACTTGGCCTCCTCGTCTGAGCAGTCCCTCTTAGGCTGTGAAAAACAATGTACGTTACCACTTAATTCCACATAACCTAGATATAATGATTATTATCCCTCGCTCGGCTCGGCCCGGATTTCCAGAAAACAATGTAAGCCCAAACCCGTGCAGGTCTCCTTTCTGACCTTCGAAAGGAAAAATATTCGCAATATCTTTTCGCTTCGCCCATCGAAAATCAACTATAATAAAACTTTTTAGAAGATTCACGAATTTACGCTCTAACCTCAGAGGTCATCAGAAAATATAAGCAGCCTAATAAAATGCTACTTTGTCCATAAACGGGGCTCAAAGCGAAGTCTATTACACTTTGTTTTTTTCCGATGAGACACAGTAGACTCTTCGGCGACCCCGTAGCAGTCTTTCCTCCTCAAATAAAAAAAATCATTAAGAAATAGTTCCGATTGTAGAATAAAACAGCAGTCATTCGTAATGGCGATGATCACATATCCTCAATAATCGGTAAGTTTTTCAGTTGCATATTTAGCTTCCTGAGTTTCGTTAAACATTGGACTGTAGAACATCTCGATTGAAAGTCTGACTCCGGGCTGAACTCATTTCTGACCATGAAAAATAAAAATATAATCACCTTCTTTTCACTTTCACCAAAAGCAAAAAATAACTATAATAAAACTTTTTACACAAATCATGAGTTTAAGTTCTAACATTAGTGGTCATTAGAAAAAATAAACAGCTTAAAAAAACGCAAGTGTGACCTTTGGCAAACACAGAAAACTATAGCAAACCAGTAGAGAGTACTGCAGCGATGTCAGGTGGATCGCAGCTATACTCTGATTAGGTGAATATCACTCCGTGCCCAGATACTAACTCGTCAAGCTAGGTACTCGTACCCGGCTGGTAGGGGCCTGGTTAGCGGTATAAAAAAACAGGGCTCAAGCGAAGTCTATTATACTTTACTCTTTCGGATGAAAAAAAGAAGACTTTTCGGCGGCATCACTTCGCCGTAAATCCTCAAATCAAACACATCATCAACAAGTTGTTCCGATTATAGAGTAAAGAAGAAATTTTCCGTAACGACAATAACCAATTCGATTGAAATAAGAGCTAAGTTTTACAGTTGTGGTTTTTGGCTTCCTAAGTTTGGTTAAACACTGGGTTGTAGAACATTGCGATTGTAGAATTTATCAACTAATAGGTGACTGTCTCAATTGTTATTTTCTATGACGGCGATTGATTTAAATATAAAAATATCGAGCAAGCGCCTATAGCAAATTTTCAGTTTCGGGAGATTTCAGAGACATCAAGTTGAAAGAGATAAAGTAGAAAAGCTGGAAAAATTATTTATGATTTTGCCGTAGCTTTAAATATTTAATTAATGTTCATATTTAGGTAAATACTTAATGTATTATTTACAATTAAAATATTAATGTCAATTAAAGAGTACAATAAAGTTGTTTTAACGTTTTTTACAAAAAGAAAAAATTAAAAAAAATTATTTGGCATTTTATCACTGTATTGTATTCGAAATTTCGTTTATACGATTTTATTAAATATTAATATTAAATATGAATATGTACTAGCATTCAAGAAATAAAATAATTAAATGTTTGATAAAGAACAGGACTATTCGATATTTCTTACGTAATATTGATTATGTGAAATTAATATTTGATGCAAAAAACATATTTATTTTTCCCTGTCAGCATGCAGTTTAAAATTTTGCAATTGAAAATCCATAGTTTTTTATTCTTAGGGATATTTAAAAAACATAAAGATAAATCACGTTCATATTTAGAAAAATACTTTATGTATTATTTAATGTATCGTTATTAATGTCAATTGAGTAATGGAACTCCGATTTCTAAAAACTTTTTACACAAAAATTTCATTTCTTATTTTATTACTAAATCCTTTATTACTATAGTCTTTTCTTATTTTATTACTAAACTGTATTATTAGTTCGCCTTATATAATAAATATAGATTTCGTACGAAAACATATCTTAGTATTCAAGAAATGAATGATTTTAAATATTAGATAAAGCACACAGTTTTATTCAATTTTTTGTTCGATATCGATTATGAAAAAACTTTATCGTATGTAAAAAATATCAATGCCTTCTTCTGAAGGGAAAGATTGAAATTTTGGTATTGGAAATCCATAATTTTCAGACTCTCAGAGATATAAAAGCCATCACGTTTAAAGAAAAAAAAACGTAAAAACGTTAGATAAATACGTTAAAACATCTTCGTTTTATTTAAGTAAATATTTGTAACTTAAAAATGGGAAGAAAAACACTAAACTTATTTTTTAAATTATTGTTATTAATGACGATAGAAGAGTGCAATAGCACATTTGTAACAGATTTTTACAGAGTGGATTTGTTTGTTATTTTATTGCATTAGCCAAATTGTTTGCTGTAAATTGCAACTGTGGCAACTGCCAGTTTCTCTTAGTTTTCTTTACATATTAATTATTACTAAAAATATTATTTTAGGTTATGCAAAGAAAAATAATGTTAAATATTTCGGCACGTGTTGAAAGTTTTAAAATTTTTCCTATGTAAATATTAATATCAGAAATCACTAAAAATAAGTATGAAAATCATATTCAAATAGTTGGAATAGCATATTTGAGATTTATTCCAAAAGAATGAAAACTGTCCAGACCAGGAATCGAACCTGGATACCTTGGCCTACCGTGCCAACGCTCTTGATTTTGAAGTATCTGGACGATATCCTATCTAGCATAATTCACTCTTATTTGTTGGACATGGCTGCGAACTACAGAACTCATTTCATTTATCCGAGCTATAAATATAGCATTTATGTGATGAAAGTATGGTATAAGTTGGAAACTCCTGTATACCGCCAAGGAATCCATGTCGATTCCTGGTACGGACATTTTTTACTCTGTTGGAATAAACCTCAACTTTGATAACCGTATACAGCCCAGCTAAAAATGAACTGCAGAAAATCTGCAAAAAAAATGCAGTTGAGAAACTGCGGTGATTTGGCCAATTCGACTACAGTTTTTTTGAAGTCGATACAACTGCAAAATTACTGCAGTAATTTTGCAGTTGAATCGACTTCAAAAATTCTGCAGTAATTTTGCAGTTGTATCGACTTCAAAAATTCTGCAGTAATTTTGTAGTTGTATCAACCTCAAAAATTCTGCAGTAATTTTGTAGTTGTATCAACCTCAAAAATTCTGTAGTGGAATCGTCCAAATCACCGCAGTTTCCCAACTGCATTTTTTCTGCAGATTTTCTGTAGTTTCCCAACAGCATTTTTTCTGCAGATTCTCTGTAGTTTCCCACCTGCATTTTTTTTTGCAAATTTTCTGTAGTTCATTAAAATAGAGAACCTCGTTTCTCTTAAGTGACGTCTGAATATTTCTGTTGTTTTTACAGACACCCTTGGCGTAATCAATGTTTATTTTTGTTTACCAATACTTTCTTTAAAACAAAACAATAAATATTACAAATAATATAGAGAAAATTCATTGGCTGTTTTTAGACTCTCAACTTGTATATTTTAGGAGCAAAATGGAAGTGATTACCCCCCCCCTCTAGAATTCTGCAGTTAATTTAACTAGCTGGTAAACTCTCTCCATTTCTCCGGCTCCTCATTTGGCTAATTTTCAATTAAACACTCCCAGTTGTATACATACATGTTACTTTCACAATTTATATAAAAATCTGTTGTCCCCCCCAAAAAAAATTTTTTTTCTTTGTAGCTTGTGAGAATATATATATATATATATATATATATGAGAAAGGGATTGCAAATTTTTAATCTCATAAGCAATTCATAATGAAGTCTATTGTGGCAGATTTAGATGATAATTTTAAATATTAAATGTAGGGGAGACTGGTACGCAGTGGAACATTTTTTCAGTTAAAAATTATGTTCTCTTTAATGCACAAACTGATCTGCATGAAAATATTTTTGAATATTCCTTAAACATTTATACATTTATCATAATTTTCTCATAACATAGTTTTCAATATATTTTTCAAAAAATTTTTTTATATGCATCCATAAAGTGGACCACTGTGCCCCACTTCTGGGGCACAGTGGACCGCTATTAGGTATTATCTGAAATACAATATAAGTCTATTTTTCATTAATCTAAGTCTTTTTTATTTTCCCTTTACCTGCAAAATAACATAGTAATATAAATTTACAAGTAACATTTTGAAACAAAAACAAAATGAATTATATTTTGAAAATAATAACAGATTAATACAGGAACAATTGCACTTTAGTTGAAGTTATTACTTAAGTACAAAAAAATCAGCGCACATTAAAATTTGCAAATGAAATTCCAAAATACTTAAGAGTAAGATTGAGCCTGGAATTTTCCTGAAATACTTTTGGGTCTGGGAGCAATATTATGACATCATTGACAACAATAGATTCATCTACAGTTTCGGGAAAAATAAACTGATTTCCATTCAATTTGCATCTCATGAATCTTACTTGAATAGAATCATCAAAAATTTAGACTACAGTTATATTTATCAAAGGCAGTATATACAAAACAAAATATTTCTTACTATATTATATAAATTGTCATTTTTCTTTGTTTACTTTATTTTACAGTTAAATAACTTTTTTTAAACAATATTTCTTTATAGTAAATAAGCAATTATTAAATATTTTGAACATTCTGCATTACAGGAGCAGAGTGGATTGTGGATCACTGTGCCCCAGGAGTGGGTGGTCAACTGTGACCCATGTTGAAGTTCAATAAATAATCATATTAATATTGTTTATCATATTAATATTGTTTATAGCTTCCTTTTAAACATATTAACTTTAAAGTTAAATAAAAAAAAGATCTTAGCTTTACAAAAAAGCTGTTTTATCTTATTTATCTACAACCTTTAATTACTAAAAAATTGAAATATGATGATGAAAAATTTTACTTTTAGAAGCTCAAAACAACCAATCAGGATAAAATAGTTCAATCTGAGCTAAACATATTTTCTGAAGGCTATAAATAATCAGTGCAGTGCTGTTGTCTATTAGGATATAAGAGAAGCTTTAAAAAAGTTTAAATAAATAAAATATTAGAGGGTGGTCCACTGTGCCCATAGTTCCAGTGTGTATCAGTCTCCCCTACATGAAATTTAAATGCAAAAATTAATTTTAATTGCAACTAATTTTTCCACAATGTGACTTTCAAATTTGAATATTCTTTCATCTCTTAAAGATAGTATCAATATGTGCCTTGAATATTTATATAATTTTGAATATATAAAATAAATTATACGAAAGGATATATATATATATATATATGTAAATTTCTAAATTATATACCATTTACTATGAAATAAAATGTATTACATGTCACAGCTAATAAAAAATAACTGCATAAAATTAATATTAAGAGCAAAACAAATATATGCTTTGCTGTTTTTAAAAAAAAAAATGCTAAAATTTACAAAAATTACTCTTACCTGCATCCTGATTTGTCCTTCCAATTTTATCTTGTATGCAATTATGGAGGAAATAAGGTTTAAATTTAAAAAAAACCATTTTATTAACATTTGATGTTTATGCTTTATAATTTACATCGTATTTAAATACCAAATGTATTTACAAATTCTTCTCACATTACACAGCCTTTGCAGCAGAATTTAGCTTGTTTCGAATGGTGGCACGTACAAGTGATACATTTACACCAAACTTGCAGGCAACATGGCCCTGAATATCCATTATCCTGGATCCCATTATCAGAGGAGACCGCGAAAACACTTATATAAGCGAGGTATGCAATTATCCGTTACCGGATTAAGCAGGTACATCAACCGAACATTAACTGAAAAAAAAACCCTGGAAGCATGAAACTCACCATACAGCAATCTCTAGAATGCATAAAATTCATTCAAACAGCAGTTAGTAACATATATATGTACGCTTCGCATACATTAACTGGAAAAAAAAAAAAAAAAAAAAAAAACGTGGATGTATGAAACTCACCATGCAGCAATCTCGAGAATGCATGAAATTCATACAAACAGCAGTTAGTAACATATATATATATATGTACGCTTTGCCGACATTACCCCCCCCCCCAAACAAAAAAACAACAACATCCTGGATGCACGAAACTCACAATACAGCAATCTCTAGAATGCACGAAACTCACAATACAGCAATCTCTAGAATGCACGAAACTCACAATACAGCAATCTCTAGAATGCACGAAACTCACAATACAGCAATCTCTAGAATGCACGAAACTCACAATACAGCAATCTCTAGAATTCATGAAATTCATTCAAACAGCGGTTAGTAACTTTTATATATATATGTACACTTCACGCACATTAACCGAAAAAAAAAAACCACAAATTGAATTTCAGAAGAAAAATTGCAAATTTCACCATTCAAGAGTGTAAAAATCCTGAATTTCGTCGATAGTGCGTGTAAAATCATGAATTTTCTCAATCGAGCACGTAAAAATAATGAATTTTGTCGATTGTGCGCAGAAAAATAATGAATTTTGTTGATCGGCTACGTAAAAAAACTTCGCCATTCGGGAGTGTAAAAATCCTGAATTTCATCGATCAAATGCATAAAAATCACGAATCTCATCGATGGGCCGTGTAAAAATCATGATTTTTAGCGATCGAGTGAGTAAAAATCATGAATTTTATCGATCGGCGTGTAAAAATCATATGTATTTCGTCGATTGGCTACGTAAAAATCAAATTTCGTCATTCGAGAGTGTAAAAATCTTGAATTTCGTCGATCGAACGCATAAAAATAATGTTGTCGATCGAAAGCGTAAAAATCACAAATTTCAGCAATAAAGTGCAGAAAAAATCTGAATTTCGTCAATCAGACGCGGTAAAATCCTGAATTTAATCGATCGGACGCGGTAAAATCATAAATTTCAGCGGTCGGGTGAAGAAAAATCATGAATTTCAGCGATCTGATTAAAAAAAAAAAAAAAAAAAAACAAGAATTGTGGCAATTGGACACGGAAAAATCACAAATTTCGGTGATCAGGTGCGGAAAAATCATGAATTTTGGTGATCGGATGCAGAAAAATCGTGAATTTCATCGATCGTAATTGGAAAAATCATAAATTTTGGTAGTCAGGGGCGGAAAAACCAGGAATTTTCGTGATCGGGTGCGGAAAATTCATAAATTTCAGTGATCAAATGCGGAAAAATCATTAATTTCGGTGATCGGGTGTGGGAAAAATCATGAATTTTGTCGATCGAAAGCATAAAAATCACAAATTTCAGCGATCAAGTGTGGAAAAATCCTGAATTTCGTCAATCAGACGCGGTAAAATCCTGAATTTAATCGATCGGATGCGGTAAAATCATAAATTTTGGCGGTCAGGTGAAGAAAAATCATAAATTTCGGCGATCTGATGCAAAAAAAAAAAAAAAAAATCAAGAACTGCGGCAATCGGGCGCAGAAAAATTACAAATTTCTGTGGTCAGGTGCAGAAAAATCATGAATTTCAGCAATCAGACGCAAAAAAATCAAGAAATTTGGCCGTCGATTGTGGAAAAATCATTAATTTCATCGATCGGACGCTGTAAAATCATAAATTTCGGCGTTCGAGTGCAGAAAAATTATGGAATTAGGCGATCAGACGCGAAAAAATCAATTTTGGCGATCGGGCACGGAAAAATAAAAACTTTCGGCGATCGGGTGTGGAAAAATCATGAATTTCGTCGAACGGGCGTGGAAAAATCGCTAATTTTAGGGAAAAAAGTTAAACAGAAAATCCTGCATTTGGCCGGTACTTTCCATGTTTTTAGTCGCCAGTTTTTCAAGTTTAATCAACGAGTGGCGACTGGCGAGTGCTTATTTTCACCTTTACTCTGAACCTGTTTACGTTTTACATGCGACTCTCGGCATTGAGCAATAAGTGACAGCGTTCATCCATTATTTTCCGCAATTCGCTAACTTTGTTAATATAATAATTAACACCGTAATTCATTTTTTAAATGTTTATACATAGCCATAAGATAGCTAAAAATATGTACCGACAGACACTTCTTCAAAACTGGTTTCTCTTAAAAAAATTAGATAGATTCAACGTATTTATAAAAGCCTTACTAGAAAAAATATATTCATAGGATATTTGTATTTTCAAAGTTTTGTTCATATTATCTTATTTTAAACTTTTCTTTAATAGTGATGGAGTTAATTTAGAGTTTGTTATTGTGAATTCAAATAACTCATATTTATTACAAAATTAAATTAAATATTTGAGCCTTTTATCAGTACAATTAAATTTATAATATTGTTTGGGTTGATTTTGACTGTACTTAGCCTGTGTGTCAATATTAGTGTCAATCCAATTAATGATTTCTCAAGGTTTTTACATATATTTTCAATTGCTTTTAATCAAAGTTTATAAATAATATACCAGGAGGAAAATAACTTTATAAAAATTATGATTTAAAGTAATGTAAACAGAACACGATCGGAATTGGAGTTGAGTTGAGTTGGTACTATTTTAATTATTGTCCTCTTGAATGATATGTTACATGAAATGCGATTAAAAGCTTTTTCTTTTTTTTCCAAGATAGTTTGCCAAATTGGTATGTTACAGATGTCAGTTAACATTTTTCAATTAATAACAAAATATTTGTTGCTATATTTTTATACTTGATAGCAGGGGTGTAAAAATCCAGTCGCCAATGGGTAGATTACTACCACTAAATTTTTAGTATTGTTCGACTAATAAGAATACTGATAAAATTTAGTTGAAGTATAATAATAAAATTTAGCCGAAGAATACTAATAAAATTTAGTGGTGAGAATCGGCCCACTGACTCCTAGATTTTTACACCCCAGCTTGATAGCTTATTTTTAAATTTTGTATGTTGTTACTTGTTTGTAATAATAAAAACTTTGGATTTAAAGAAAATATTTTTTTTTTTAAACTTATTTATCCATTGAACACCATAAAACACATTTCAGGATTCATTTTCTGCATTTTTTATTACAAAATAATGTAAAATTAATAAAAGAAAAAACATCTAGTGACCAAAATTTATCAAATTATAAAGCATGTATGACATGATAATAATACTATATGTGTTTTACATTTCGTGATTTATCGGCATAATCGTAATTGTAGGGGCAACAAACTTTAAATTAACTCCATCGCTATTACAGTATTAAAAAAAAAAAAGTCTAAAATAAGACAATATGGACGACACATTGACAATACAAATCTCCTCCGAAATAATTTTTTTTGGCAAGACAACGTGGTACTTTATAAATACGTTGAATGTATCTAATTTTTTAATCTATCTAGATTTGTAGAGGTGTCTGTCGGTACATATTTTTAGCCATCTTATGGCTATATATAAACATTTAAAAAATTACGGCATTAATTATTATATTAACAAAGCTAGCGAATTACAGAAAATAATATACGAACGCTTGCACTTACCGCTTACCGCCATCGCCGTCAAAATGTAAACAGAACACGATCGGAATTGGAGTTGAGTTGAGTAGTAGTGTTTCTTCACATAATTGGAGACAGAAATGCCGGGTCAGTTACGAAAAAAAAAAAATAAATGTTAAGGAGATTTACATTTTTCATTTGTTTTTTGAAGTAAAATTTTATTGAAAACTGGAACTCATGCCTGTAGTTAATAAGTGGAAAGGCCATTTCCCCTCTCTCGATTTTGAAATTTAAATAACTAAATAACTAAAATAAATAATAAAATAAAAATAAAAAATAACTTAAAATAAAAGAACTAAGAATTTTTCGTTGTGTGTAGGGTGTGTATGTGTGTGGGGGGGAGGGGGGTGTTCAATTACTACTTTCTTCCTGAATTTTAAAGTTTAAGTAACTAAAATTACGTTTTCTCCGATTTTGAACAGCATAATAAAATTGGTTCTTTTCGAGGAACTTAAAAGAGGAACTAAGAATTTTCCGTTGGAGGGGGAGGGGGGGGGGCGTCATTAACCCTACCTGGATTTTGAAATTTTATTTAATTTTTTATTTTGACCGATTTTGTAAAACAGTAAATTTATTCTTTTTTCGAGTAATTTAAAGTAATTAAACACTAAGAGAAAGTACAAATTTCCCGTTGGGGGTGAAGGGCGGACTTTCCCCCTTAAATTCCCCATGAAAGTTATTTATTTATTATTTTTTATATTTATGTGTTAAAAATTTATCTCCAAAGGGGAGGTTGAAAGCAATGTCCGCTGCTTAACTCGCTGTTCCTCGCTTAACTTAAAAGAGGAACTAAGAATTTTCCGTTGGAAGGGGGGGGGGGGGCGTCATTAACCCTCCCTGGATTTTGAAATTTTATTTAATTTTTTATTTTGACCGATTTTGGAAAACAGTAAATTTATTCTTTTTTCGAGTAATTTAAAGTAATTAAACACTAGAGAAAGTACAAATTTCCCGTTGGGGGGAAGGGCGGACTTTCCCCCTTAAATTCCCCATGAAAGTTATTTATTTATTATGTTTTATATTTATTTGTTAAAAATTTATCTCAAAATGGTTGGTTCAAAGCAGTGTTCGCCACCCCTCCCCCTCCCCCACCCCCGCCCGAGGATTTTGATTTTGGTTCAATTTAATCCCATTAAACTAAAAGTCTTGAAAACAGTGTTAATTATTAATAACAGAGTAAATACGCAATATTGTCATAAACTGAAAAACTTTAATATTGCTTAGCTTTTGAAACTGCAGATAAATTGCTGAAAATATCTCACAAACTTACTAAAATTAAGTTCTGTAAAATTACCTTAGAGTAACTGCACTTATACTGCAGATACATCTGAAAATATAATACTGAATTAATGACTGTAAAATTACTTCAAATTTACTACAGTTTTACTACAGATGTAAAGTCTGATTATTTTTTTAATTTATGATTATAACATAACTTCACGTAAACTGCAGTTTTTTTGCAGATAAAAGCTCACAGCATTTTTGAAATATATTACTGCAAAATTACTTCACATTAACTGCAAAATAACTAAAGTATTTTTACAGTCGAGATTGCACTACAGAAAATCTACAGTTGACTGTAGAAAAACTTTAAAAATACTTCACTTCTGTAGAAAAACTGCAGTTCATTTTTAGCTGGGAGGAGTTTTGTAATACTTTCGTAATACTTTTGTAACGTTATGTAATACTTTCATCACGTAAGTGCTATAGTTATAGCTCGAATGAATGAAATGAATGCTGTAGTTTGCAACCATGTCAAACAAATAAAAGTAAATCATGCCAGCCAGGATATCATGCAGATAGCTCAATAGGAAGAGCGTTGGCACTGTAAGCCAAGGTATCCAGATTTAATTCCTGGTCTGGATTATTTTTACTCTGTTGGAAATGGCTGAGAACTACAGCACTCATTTCATTCATCCGAGCTATAACTATAGCACTTGCGTGATGAAAGTATGATATAACATGGAAACACCTGTATACCGCCAAGTTATTCAGGTCGATTCCAGGTACGGACATGATTCACTCTGTTGGAATAAACCTCAACTTTGATAACGGTATACAGGAGTTTCCATGTTATATCATACTTCCATCGCGTAAATGCTATAGTTATAGCTTGGATGAATGAAATGAATGCTGTTGCTCACAGCCATGTCCAACAAATAAGAGTGAATTATGCCAGCCAGGATATCATGCAGATAGCTCAATAGGAAGAGCGTAGGCACCGTAAGCCATCGCATCCAGATTCGATTCCTGGTCTGTACATTTTTCACTCTGTTGGAATAAACCTCAACTTTGATAACGGTATACAGGAGTTTCCATTTTACATCATATTTTCTTCACGCAAATTCTATAGTTATAGCTCGAATGAATGAAATGAATGCTGTAGTTCACAGCCATGTCCAACAAATAAGAGTGAATTATGCCATCCAGGATATCATGCAGATAGCTCAATAGGAAGAATGTTGGCACTGTAAGCCATCGCATCCAGATTCGATTCCTGGTCTGTACATTTTTCACTCTGTTGGAATAAACCTCAACTTTCATAACGGTATACAGGAGTTTCCATTTTATATCATACTTTCTTCACACAAATTCTATTGTTATAGCTCGAATGAATGAAATGAATGCTGCAGTTCGCAGCCATGTCCAACAAATAAAAGTGAATTATGTCAACCAGGATAACATGTAGATAGCTCAATAGGAAGCGCGTTGGCACTGTAAGCCATCGCATCCAGATTCGATTCCTGGTCTGGACATTTTTCACTCTGTTGGAATAAACCTCAACTATGATATTCCAACTATTTGAATATGATTTACCTGGTTGTAAAAGTTTCCTCTCTTCATTATGTATGTAATGTTATAGTTTTCAAACAAACATTATTTGAGGGGGTTAAAATGAAGTAGAGTAAGTCAAAAATGTGAAAAATCTAGATAACCATATTTCCACTGAACGTAAAATAATTTATTTTCCAGTGTGAATGTTAAATAAGTCACAGTTCACTTGGGGAGTCGCTAGAAGGTTAAAGTAGTTAGACCACTTAATGCAACGGTATTACGACAAGTTTCAGCAAACCCTTCATGTCTCAAAATACTCAATATTGACTTCACCATTTTCATTCTAACTACCTCATTTATAATTACACTTTTCTTCTATTCGATGGAATAAAAATGGCAATTTCGGAATTTTTCAAATCGAACATACATGGAAACAAATCGAGTACAAGCCAAGAAGTCATGTCCCAAAATCTAGAGTTTATTTTGTGACTAGAATTAATAACAGATAAGTTTGATCTTCATGATACAGACAGACACTGTTAGATTAATGTGGAATAATTTGTAAGCAAGAAAATAATGCACATTACTATTAAAATGTAATTGCTGTTTCAAGTATAAAATATTTAAAAAGAAATTAAAACAGAAAAAAACTAAAATAATTTAAAATATTCAAATTTAAGTTCACTTCAAAGCAGTCATAGTGTTAAATATGTGCTATTTTTTTGCTTAGGCAGAATAGCTGAACAGATTTTTTTTATTCATAGTTTCATAACAGATGTGCGTAACCATTTTAACAATTTTAAGCAATTAAAGGAAATGACTCATTTTCCACCTGAAGATTTAAGAGTAAATGTCATTCCAAAGTACACGTATGTACGTAACACTTTTCTTACTAATATTCAAACAATATAATAAATTATAACACCTTGTAATAATGCATTACTTTGAAATGGTAAAAGGTGTAAACTAACAACATAATATACAATAAAATAACTTTTATTAGACTGTTGACATCATGTATCGGCTCACTCGGAGCCATATAATTTAAGATATACCATATTAATAAATTAATCGTAGATTTTTCCAATAATGAGAAACTAGAAAACAAATTTGATTCGCAAAAATACAAACTTTATACTCTTCAATATTATCCAAGTTAAAAAAAATGCAGCAATAAACGTTTCAATATCTGCTTAATAGCCAAACCCCCTCAGAAATTAATGAATATCCATTACAGTAAAATTGACCCAATTCATTATGAGAATTATTCAGGAATATATGAAATAACTTTTATTAAAGAAGGCAGATCTAAGAATTATTATATTGTCATGACCTGCAGGAAATTTAGTTACAGAAAAAAGAGCATATTGCTGATATTAAATATAATAGAAAAACCACAGCCCTAGCAAGATTACATCAAGAAGAAACCATCCAAATTAATTTCAACGAAAGTAAAATAATTTTTCCCTCCAGTCTATACTATCCATCCATAGTAAGAGAAACCATAGATATTAGTAACACACAAAAATACAATATGTAACGATGCAGCATGTTTTAAGTTACTGAAATTGTGGCTCGAGTTACTGCATTCTTACAAATATAGCTCGGAGTGAGCCGAAACATGTAAACAATCTAATAAAAGTTATTTTACTGTATATTATGTTGTTAGTTTACACTTTTTAGCATTTAAAAGAAAAATATTCAAACAGCTTAAAGTTATTGCAGGAAATGGCGCATTTTCCACCAAAAGTTTTATAAGTAAATGTAATTCCAAGGGCCGTTTTTTACATTATCGTAAATTCTCCATATACTAAATAATATGACTTTTTCGAATTTACAAAGCAAGTCAGTCATAGAAAATTCAAAAAATATCAGTTCAAAAATACAAATTTGATAAAATATGAGTTTTAGCTTTAATGTACAAAATTTCATAAAAGTTTTTCGTAAAAATTTCATAACTTTTCAAGTTTTCATAAAATACTTCGTCAATCAAATCACTTTTGAACGTTTATGTGTGGCTATCCTTAAGGAGTTTATTTCATTAGTTTGGATTGAGAAAAACTTACACTAAGTCAAACAATGCGTGTATCTTTGCACATATCAGGGAGACAATGAGTGAATATGTCTCCAAATACATGTATCCACTAATATTATAATTATGAGAATATAATACGATCTATTTTTTATCAACTGAGTGAAAATGTATCCAGGAAGGGAATCAAGGCTTCAATGCCAATGCTCTTGTCGTTAAAGAACATTGGCAATTTAAGCCAAAGGCTCTGTATGATATATTTTATCAATCCGCATGATTCCTTTAAAATTATAAAGTGTATCTACGTTGACAGCGTTTAATGGATTTCCTTCACTTGCAACTTATTCTGTTAATGTGTGTACATAGCAGACCAGATGATATTGCCATAAAGGTTGTCTGTGTGAATTGTGTCGGCCAGTCGTTATTCAAAGTAGCGCAATTGGAAGAGTACTGAGCATTTAAGCCAAAGGTTCTGTGTTCGATTTCCGGAAAGCAGGCATTTACACTCATTTAAAAAAATTAATTATTATATATTTAACAATCATTATGAATGTGTCAGAATTATAAAGTATATCTACGTTCCCAACGCTTAATGTAGTGTCTTTACCTGCGGCGTATTCTATTAGTGATAATCTGCATGGCAAACCAGATGTTATTGCAGAAAGTTTGTCTGAGTGAATTGGGCTGGCAGATCGTTGTTCCAGGTAGCTCAATTGGAAGAGAACTGGAAATTTAACCGAAAAGTGCTCTGCATTTCTGGGCTCGGAACACAACCATCACATATTTGCTCTCAGTCGAAAAAATTTCAACTTGTATGATATATTTCACAATCAGTATAATTGTCTTATATATTAATTCTAAAAATTTTAATTATATATAGTATATTTATAAAAATATATATTATATTTTTATAGTAATAATTATAAAAATTTAAAACAGCTTGAAAATTATTTCCGTTTAAATATTCCTTCTCATATGACATTGTAAGATAAAATCAGACATGATCCTATCTGGAAGTGACCATGCCTTGCGAATCATAAGTGATTTTATAATTGTATAACAAATGATTTAATTTTCTTCTTTGATGAAATGTACATGATTGTTTACATGAATAATTATATCAGCAGTGCTCCAAAATAGCCCATTTTTAATACCACAATAAAAAAAAAACCTATTTTTAAATTTTTCTTGCATAATTTATAGAAACCTAATCTGAATTTCATTTCTGTTGCAGTTGTTTTAGACCGTAAAAGGTTTTCTTAGGAAATACTGGTATTCAAAAAATGGACCATTTAGGTGCAATGTATTAGCGAACTAAAAAGAACTTTTATTCCCAGTAATTTTGGACATGTTACAACTTAACTCAGGACAATAAAATCAATTTACATTCTAAAGAGGAATGTAAATTTTTTATTGATTTTCATAGGTTCCTTTTTTGACATCTTTTTCCTAATAAAAACGAAAATTTCCTTAGGAGAGAGAATGATTTTTTTCTTATGCATCTAATAACGTTTCTCCAAAAAAAAAAAAAAAAAAAAAAAAAAAATAGATTCTATTAACGAATTTAGATACGTTTTACGCTGTGTTTCTTTAAACTGTATATTGATTCATTATATTAATATAAATCCTATTTCAGTCATGATAATTTTGGTTAATATAATTTAAAGAAATGTTGAAAACTATTCTCGTTTGATATTGTTTTCAATTATGCAATTAATTGTCTGATGCACTACAATAAAATAAAATTCTAAAATTTCTTGTACAGATTACAAATAGTATTTTCAGCGCATATACGAAAGAAACAAAGATAATTTTATATGTGATAATTGAGTCAAAATAAAAAGAATGCTTCAAGTATAAATGAAATAAATTTTTAACTCATTCGTTCATAATTATATTTAATTGCTAAGCTGATTACACAATTTCGTGATTAATGCCATTTGAGCAAGTATATAAATAAAATATTATTGCTAAAATCTAAAACGTGAAATGAAACAGCCGAATAAATATTTAATCGAAAGTAAATAGAAACCTGTTGCGTGTAGTATTCCCATTTATATTTCTTTTTACACTATCTGCAGATTTGATTTTTTTCATAAAGGGAATTGCATTCAATATTTAATGAAAAATGAATAATTAAATTTTATTTCACATGATCCTGATTCTAAGTAAAATGTTTCTAATATTGTTGGCAAATAATGTAAACCGTTTTAATTTTTGCATGTGTTTTATGCTACTTGTTTTACACATTTTAATATCATTACTAACCTAAAAGAAATAACACCTGTTAAACATAAGGTGGAATTAATTTGAAATTAATTTGTTTTATTAGTATACTAATAAAGTAATTAAATTAAGTTTCATTGCAATGTTCACTTTTCTTTGTCCCTTTGAATGGAACTTCCGGTTTTCGGAATAATCACTTAAGGTTTAATAAATTGACTATAACTTCTGTTCTAAAAATTGTAGGACAAAAAGAAAGCCGTTTTAGAATCGTAGAATTGTTGTACTTAATCGTAAAAAATTGACAATTTTCGCGAAAATGCAATGTAGGCACATTGACAGTGTTCATTTAAAAGATTATCATTTGCTCATTGGTCTTTCATATATGTTACAATAAGTTTTTATTGTAACATATTAATAATACGTTACAATACAACACGTTAGTGCCAATGAAAGGTAGTTCAATGGTTGTCCTAACCACGTCGTTACGCTTGTATGTTCACAACTTAAATAATTCACAAAATCGAAATTTTCAGTTTCACATATTTTTTTTAAATATATTTAAGTCTCGTAACATGTGAAGCAGCAACTTTGAAAAGTCCCTCAAAAAAGGCCATTTCGAAAATTAATCACATCGTTTCCTCCATAGTAAATTGATTTCATCAATCAACGTTCACTAAATTCCAACTCAATTCTCAATTTTATACGTACAATAACAAAAAAAAAATAAAAAATACTTAGTATGACAAAGTACGGACTTCGCGATACCAAAACAAACTTTATTTCAGAATTTTTGAATGACGTAAATATATTGCCGCTAACAAAGCCTTCTATTTCACAAAACACAAACGAGTTCAACACTTTCTTTTTCTTAACTTTTGATTACGGCACAAAACTGGCGTGTATTTTGTATTCAATCGTACTACAATTTACAAAAAACATTTCGCTGGGACATTCAATGGCCCAACCCCGTAATCAACAGGTTACATTCTTACCCGAGCAGCAACGTACCGCATTTACGTTTGCATAAATGTCTTCTTCTTTAATGAGAGCAGCTGGGAAGACAATTACAACTGTAAAATGTGCTGATAAATATTTTATTGTAATTAAAAATATTTTACTGTGATTGAAATATTCACGTGTAATTATCCATAATATGTAGTCATCTGTGTTTTAATTTTTTAAGTCAATTTTTGTCAATTAAGTAAATTATTCAAACCCAATATTTTTCGGCACAAGGTTTCATTTTGTGCTCCAGTCATCCCACTAAAAATAAAAATGCCTAACTGAAATATTTTCAGATTTTTAATTTTAACCTTCTCCTGTCATTAAAACCCCATTGTTTACCAGACTCAAACGATAATTTGAAACAAGAACGAAAAATCATGCGTCAAGCAAAGATTATGAAACACTTTCCAACACAGCCAGGCAAATGCAACGAGACTTCACCACTGAATAAGGTGAAATAAGATATGTAAGTAAACAGTATAGGAAACATATAACACATTTAAAAGTATAATTTTAGCAATTACCTTTCATAGTCAAAAATGTAGTCGAATTATTCTGTACCCTGTATCTATAGATTTGGATATATACTACATAGCATGATAAAATTTAGTTCATTTAGAAAATTCACATTTAGCAATTTTCGCCAATCGATGGTAATGCACTCGAAATCTTTTGTACAACCCTGTATATTATCTAAACACTTTTGTACACTTCCCATATTAAGCTAAAATTCAACTGAGGTAAAAACGCATAAGGCAATCTAAAACAAACTTCCAACAATTACTAACCATAAAGGACAATGTACGTTGTTCTTTGTGTAGCCCTGTATATGAATATATTTATTTTCCACAAATTTATATGTCTATTAATTATAAATTAGCAGGAAAATGCGTAACACAATTAAAAACTACCCTAAGCAATCCACTCTCATATTCTCTAATACTTACGAATTCCCTTGTGTAGCCCTGTATATGATCAACTGAAGTTATATACATCACGTACTATGCAAAAATTTAGTTAAACTTAAAAACGCAAACCAACGTTGAAAACGCACTTATCACACATAGACTGTAATTATCGCACGTATACTGTAACCGATATCTTTTGTGTCCCTGTAAATCAACGATAAACGCAGTGCACACCATACTTTAAATGAGCAATTTATATTAAAACCTCAGCATATGTATTTCATTATGTTTGAAATAGTGAAACATCATTAAATTACACTGCAAACAATTTTCCCCGTAGAATAATGTGAAACATAATTCTTTTGTGTGACCCTGTAAATGAATAATAAATGCTTTGCACCCTATATTCTACAAAAAACATGTTTTAGCGCGCTTCATAAATGTATATCAATTTCATCATGTTTCAAATGGCGTAGCGTCATCAAAATGCACTTGAAACGATTTTTTCACATTGATTCTAATGTAACTGAGCAATTTTGACTGTGCCTGTAAAAAAGCTATAAGTGCTATACACTTCATTCTGAATAGAGATCATGCTATAGTAAACAAAAATAACATACAAAAATTTCAGGGCAATCCGAGTATATTTACGTCAGTTAGAGTACGGACGGATGGCCAGGCAGCCAGACAAACCGAAGTCATAAATACTTTTCAACTAGGTTGGAAAGTGTTAAAAATGTAATATCTTTATATAATAGTAGTTCCATTACGCACATAAATTTAATTTGCATAAACAACGCGGTCGCAATCATGCAGAACATTCATATTCTGCAAAAACTTTCTTTACAACATATAAACATTTTTTTTTAAATATATATGTTTCTGTAAAATATCCAAACTGATAAATCCTAGTTGTACTCCTAAATCCTAGAATTTAACAAAGTAAGTAAAGTGAGTTGATAAAAACGCGAATATCATTTTAAGTACTTCTATTTCGGACTTTTACAAACTATTTCAGTAAATGCTAGGATTTACAAACTTATTTTTGTGATTCAAATTCATAAAGATACAACTAAATGTAAATATATTGCTTGAAGATGCGTAAAAACATACATAAAACATTTAAAAGCACATTAAAGTCCTTTTAAAAATTCAAAACGTTTTCAACCGAACTACTCGCTCATCATCAATGGAAACGCTAACTGGGTTTTTCGCTGATGATGAGCGAGTAGTTCGGTTGAAAACGTTTTGAATTTTTAAAAGGACTTTAATGTGCTTTTAAATATTTTATGTATGTTTTTACGCACCTTCAAGCAATATATTTACATTTAGTTGTATCTTTATGAATTTGAATTGTTAAATAAGGTGAATTTGCACTGAAATTTTAACTTTTTTATTGACTTATTTTTGTGGATTTTTTTAAAAAGTTTTTGATAACACTAAACATTTTAGCATAATTATATTCAAAAGTGAAAGGAATACCTTAGTAAGAATTTATGAGCAGAAGAATTTACTAGTCGGAATTTTTTATGAAAATTTTCCCATTCTGCTTTCTCTCACCTACCGACCAAACTCAATTCTACTTCACTTAGGTCATCGGTTCGAAACCATTTTTTAAGACGATTTAATAAAATATTGGAAACTATTGGAGCTTCTGAATCTAGTCTTGAAAATTTCCCAAGAGGAATACATAATTATTATTTTTATTTTTACATTATAGGGCGATTCCACCGTTATGTGTTACTTTTTTTTATTGCTATTACAGGACACTTACAGAATTATTTTTGTAGTGACACAATTAGTCTAAAGCAATAACAATTAAAAAAACTAGTAAAGTCGTTGTTACGTTCGTCACACACGTAACAGCGAATTTACTATTTTTAGGTAGCTTTCAATACAAAAAAGTATAAAGCTACCTATTGTAGCCGTTCGGAGGAAAGCAGCTCCGGAAAATTTCGATATATTTTCACCGATCATGACCCCCAGACCCCAAAACCATCCTCCGTTCAAATGTTGATTATATATATATATATATATATATATATATATATATATATATATATCCATATATATATATATATATGTTATATAAAAATTTATTTCCTTCGTATCCTTCCATTTTATTCGCATTAATATTTTAAAATTAATCTAACTTCTGTCATAGTCAGTATTTCCTTAATTCTTAATAATATCTATTCCTATTTAAAGTCCTTTTAAAAGTAAATATCCGTATATTAATAATTATTTTATTCCAAATCTTAATCTAAAATTTAAGATCATTCGTAGCTTTTATCAGTTCCCCAATCTATAAAATTCTGAGACGCGTTCTCATTTGGAATGTTTTTTAAAAGCCATTTTCTTTTTATATTTCTCTGATTTTTTCGCGCGCTTGGGATTTTAACTTCAAAATTTCTCCGCACCCAAGTACGGGATTCTTTACCGTCTTAGCTCCTCCTTCGCACCTCATTTGCTGGGCTGGAGCTAGCTTTTCACTCATTGGGTTGTGCGCTCGTGACGTAATTTCTGTATATATCCGCGGAGAGAACAAAACTCGCCCGCACCGGTCGGAGCACGAGATTTTTGACGTTTTCGGAAGCTAAATAAATATGTGTCTGGTATTTTTATGTCCGTAGAATATTCATCTGGCCCAGTAACATCATAATTCAATGAAGTGAAGCAACGTTAGCCCGAGGACTATAAGTTTTAGACCTTTGGGAATTGTTTCTGTGTTGTTCGTCTTCTAATAAAATTATTTGTCTGGAGATTGGCTGGATTTATTGGAAAACTTTGGTGGACTCATTTCATTGCCTTCTACTTCGCCATACTCGCTAATATCGACTGCAACTTGCTATATCGTTGAAGGACTGCCATCTTTTTATCGAATATTATTCATCGTAATATCTCAACCTCGTCAAAATGCTACATATATATATATATATATATATTATATGTATATATATATATATATATATATATATATGTATGTATAAATCAATTTTGATGAAACTAATTGTGTGTATTAAGCTCACCAATGCCTCGACCGAGTTCGTTGGCCAGCTTGGTCCGCCAGTTTGTTTCAAGATGGCGGCCATTTAAATATTTAAAACTAAAATAAATATACAAAAAGTTAAAATTTTTTTAATTACGTGTTTGGCCTTGATACAAGGATTCCAGAGCATGTTTTGGTTTACCTCTATCTTAAAAAATGGCTGAGATAGAGCAGTTTGAAATTCTAGGGTGGCTGACATTTTGAAACAAAACAGCACATTAACGCGAGTACTCGCAAATTATTTTCTTTCATTGTTGTAATAATTTTCCCAATCATACGCATAAAACTGTGTATTCATATCCGTTAGCGCCAAATTATTTCAAATCGTTAGCGCCAAATTGGCGACATTTGGCGAAATATCGCCAAATTTGGCGACCAAAATAAGTCTTCATAAATGAAGCCAATTTGGCTATTGCTCAATAATTTGGCGAATTTCTTATTCAAATTCAGTATTAACGAATCTTTTGTAAACGGTTTCTTTGCATTGTAACTTGCTGTTTACGAGTAAAATTAGCTAAAATTTTAAAACGAAGATATAGGAAAGCTACCTTTTCCTCCCGGTTCAGGCCGGAAGGACTTTTTTCTTTTTAAATTGTTATTACTTTAGACTAAAGATGTCACAACAAAAATGATTCTGTATGTGTCCTGTAATAGCAATAAAAAAGCAAAACGTTATCTAAATAATTCCACTTCCAAATTTGTTTCAATTTGCAAAAAAAGTACTCTCTAAAAGTCACACACGTAACGGTGGAATCTAACTATATCGATGTCCATGGACACGTGAGTCATTATATTCGGTAAAAAAGAAATGAACATTCATACACTGATATTCATTTGAATATTTTCTAGATCGTCAAGTGACGCTACAAGTTACAAAAAAGAATTCTTATAAGATTCTTAGATAAGTACTGCAAGTCTTTTATTATCGTAAATGAAACATAATTTAAATTTCAATGTAAAAGGTTATTTTCACTTAATACATCACGAAACCTTTGCAGAAATTTCAATGATAATCTTTCGTTACTTATTTATTCTTTTGCATATGAATTACACATTTTAAAGATGTATGGATTTATCGATAGAAACGTCATATATGTTGAAAATATTCTGTATTTAATTTTTTTTCTACGGAAATATGATCTTCTTACTTTGATTTAAATGCTTACATGCATTAAAAAAAGAATACTCCGTGAAGCAGAGAAGTATAAATCAATTTTAAAGCCTTTGATAGTGAAAAAAAAAATAAAAAAGGAAAATTCCGTGCTTCTGCTACATTTTATATTTTACTCTTTGAGTAAAATAAATCATCTTAAATCATATAAAATAGACACGTTTAATGGGTTTGGTTTCCCGTATATCTAGTCAACAATAAATTCTTACATTCCATATTGTCATTAGGTTATTTCTAGAATGACTGCATAAGATATCGCTACATATTTGAACAATGATAATATTAGCATAAGAATTTTTTTTAAACTGTGATAGTTTATGGAACTTTCATGAAAAAGATAAAGAATGAATGTAATTATTTCTTTGTAATAAAAATATATTCTGGTACTTAATGAAGTAAACACTTGTTTATCTCCTTTTATGTAAAAGAAATGGTGATTTATAGTCCTTGTAGAGAATTATACAAAACTATTTTAATTATAGTTTTTTTTTTTTTTTTTTTTTTTTTTTATAAAATCGACAAATAAATCCGTCAGAAAACGTCAGATTTTACCTCTTTTGTACAATTTATTATTTTTTATAATCATTGTTGAGCATCTTATAATGCGGTATTTTATTTTTGTGGCAACATCGATTTGAAAAATGCTTTCATTTCATTTATGAAAAAACAATGCAGATCACATATATATATATATATATATATTATACATATATATATATTATACAAAACATACAACGATGAATGAGATATCATTCGAAAAGTTTTTGAACAGGCTTCTGACATAGTACACTCACATTTCGTTAAAAAGCGTTGTTGGATTTTTAAAAAAATCAGTTAATTAAAAATTAATGTTAAACGTACCAAGAAATAAACTCAAAGATTACAGTGCGAAAGCTTCGCACGGGTCCTTCTGGTTTAATTAAAACGTTGCAGTAGATAGCATGTTTCTTGTGCCCTCTTGAGTAACATTGCAAATGCTAATTCTATATATTGTCTTATCAATTTTGTAAAAATTATTCCATTCCATGATCTTACAGTATAAAAGTTAAATACTAATACATACTAAAACCATACTTTCAACAATACAACTGTGATTAATTGATAACAAGAATGAAAAATCACGCATCAAGCATAGATTATTAAACACTTTCCAACACAGGCAGAAAACTGTAACAAACAATCACCATTAAATAAGGTAAAGGAAGATATATAAATAAACAGTTTAGAAAACATAAACCATATTGAAAAATATAGTTTTCGAAATTACCTTCCATTGTAAATACTACTCAAATTATTTTGTGCAGCCATGTATATGATCTGTATATTTGGATATATAATGCATAGCATGATAAAATTTAGTTCAATTAGAAAATTCATATTTAGGTTTTTTTGCAAATCGATGGAAATGCACTCAAAATCTTTTGTACGGTCCTGTATATTATCAAAACACTTTTGTACACACCACATATTAAGCTATAATTTAATTCAGGTAAAAAAAAAATCATAAGACAACTTAAAATTCACTTCCAGCAATTACCAACCGTAAACGACAATGCATTTTGTTCTTTGCATAACCCTGTATATGGATCTATGTATATTACACAAACTTATATTAGTCTACTAATTATTGTTCAGCAATAAAATGCGTAACATAATTAAAAACTACCCTTAAGTAATTCACTCCCAAAATCTATAATACTTACGAAGTCCTTTGTGTAGGCCTGTATATGATCAACCGAATTTCTACACACCAGGTAATATGAAAATATTTATTTAAACTTAGAAACGCAAACTGAAGTTGAAAACGCACTTGTCATACATAGACTGTAATTATCGCACGTATAGTGTAACCGATATCTTTTGTGTGTCCCTCTAAATTAAAGGTAAACGCAATGTACACCATACTTTTAAGTGAGAAATTTACAGTAATGCATATGAATTCCGTTATGTTTCAAATAATGAAACATCGCTAAATTACACTGCAAACAATTTTTTCACGTAGAATATTGTGCAACAGGATTCTTTTGTTTGACCCTGTAAATGAAGGATAAACGCAATGCACGCCGTACTTTTAAGCGAATAATTTCAGGGGTCGATCCAGGAAAAATTTGGGGCCTATTTAGGGCTCCTTCACAAAATTCAATTTGATAAAATGGGTTCCTTCACAAAAATCAATTTGATAAAATGGGACCCTTCACAAAAATCAATTTGATAAAATGGTGCCCTTCACAAAATTCTATTCCATAAAAACTTACTATTTATTATTTATTATTTATTTTGTGATGTTTTAAAATGTGTAATTTGTAAAGAAACAAATTCACCAGAGCGGAAAACTTCAGTAAAGGGATTTAAAAAAGGTTTTGTTTATAAATGCTTGTGGTTCGAATTTGATTAACTGGATTTCAACTTTCGTTGCAAAATGTTTTTTTTCACAAAAATATAATGAATTTCACAAAAATAACCTTTACTTTTCACAAAATGGGCCCCAAGAAAAAAACCCTGCATCGACCCCTGAATTTATAGTGCGCCTCAGTAATGCATATATTTTTCACTATGTTTGAAACAGTGATACATAAATAAATTACACTACAAACGATATTTCCTCGTAGAACAATGTGTAACATAATTCTTTTGTTTGACTCTGTAAATGAATAATTAATGCTCTGGTCCCCATATTCTACAAAAAACATGTTTTAATGCGCTTCATAATTATATATCATTTCCATCATGTTTCATATGACGTAACACCATCACAATGCACTTGAAACGATTATTTCCTATTGACTGTAATGGAATGGAATAATTTGGAGTGTCCCTGTAATAAAAGTATAAGTGCAACACACTTCATTTGCAATAGGGAACACGCTGGGATAAACGATAATAACACACACAATTTTCAGCGCAATCCGAGTATATTTACGCGTGTTAGAGCACGGACAGACAGCAGACAAACCCAAGTCTTAAACACTTTTCAACTGGGTTGGAAAGTGAATACAGGATAGACATTAATGAAATTGATCTCTATCCTTTGTTTCCTATGTTCGGACATATGGTGTACCATGAGACAAAAATTTTCTTTCTACAAATGTGGTTGTCTGATGCATTTGGTGCAAGTATCGTCAACTGTTCCTCCAGAAAAACAAACGTACCAAAACAAAATTAAAAATGGATATCTGCGTGGTCATCTAAAACGGTCACATGTATACTATTTTTAATTTATTTTGATAAAAAATCCATCTTTATTGAATTAGAACTTTACAGTTGCTTACATGTTTCTTGCACCCACTTTCAATTAAATATTGTAACTTGAATAATACATTAGAAGATATAAAAATTTATAAACTTAAAGTTAAAAAATTATAAAATTTAATTTGAAAACTGTTAAAAATGCTAAATGTTATTGACTGGTTCATTGATATTTACATTTAGTGAAAGAGAAATTAAAATACTTATGGATATTCAACATGTTTTAAAAATGATATGCATTACTCAGATGAAAAATTATAATTATAGATATGAAAATTTATATTAAAATCTGTGTTGCAATTTTTTAAAATATTAATAATATATGCTATTTTCTATGTCTGATAATCTCAATGAAGATAATTTAAATAAACTATAACATGGAAAAAGAATACATTAGATTTTTGTTTAAGTTAAAATTTGTTTAGAAAAATTTTACCTTTTCCACAAAAATGTCAGTTAAATTTTTTATACTGTATATTTAATTATCATCCTCATCAAAATGCATAAACCTTAATGAGATTTTAAGGAGAAATGTATTTAGGTTTTGGGTAAAAGTCAAATGTTCGAAGAAATTCTTCCAAAATAAAAGAATGTTTCCATTTTTTATAATACGTAGATACTTTGGCATTTAATAATAAGCTATATGATGAAAGTAATATACTAGAAACAACCTACTATTTCTTTACAAACACACAATTACTATTTACTATCTATATACATTTATAATTCGTATTTACAATTATTGTAAACATTCAATATTTGTATTTTTAATATGAAAACTTTAGAATAACGTTTAATTATGATAATACCATTTAGTTCAATTTTAAAGAACCCCTTCTGCTTACAAATAAAGAATAAAGGAACGGGGATAAGGAAGTATTCTGTTTATTTTTAATTATAAATTTATTACAAAAGAAAACATTTTCTTTTTTAAATTTTTAATTTTAGAGTCAAGATCACCCATTGCTTTTAATCACCAGACAACTAACATGTTATTTATGATAACAAAAGCCTAACCATATAAAGATACCACTGTAACAATATAATAAATTACGAACGTTTTTAGTTACAGAAAAGAGGAACATACAGCTGGTATTAAGTATAATAGAAAAACCACAGCCCTGGCAATATTACATTTAGAAGAAACCATCCAAATAAATTCCAATGAAAGTAAAATAATTTTTCCCTCAAGTCTATATTATCCATCCATAATAAGAGAAACCATAGAGATACTAACACGCAAAAATACAATATGTAACGATGGAGCATCTTTTAACTTACAGAAATTGTGACTCGAATTGCTCCATGGTTACATATATGACAATAAATAACAAAGAAAAAATAGAAGATAATGTTCGTAATTTTTAAAAAGTACATGGAAATTAAATGATAGCATTTTAAATAATAGCTTCAAAGACCGTGCAATTATGGAATATCCTAATTCGTTTTTGAAAATGGCACGGAGTGAGCCGAAACATGTCAAATATCATAATAAAAGTTATTTTATGTCATTAATTTATACCTTTTAGCATTTAAAAGAAAAAAAAAGATATCACTGTAGTTTTAATTATGGAAGCTTTATGATAGATATTTTTTTCTTAAATATGTTTAAAAATGAATTCTTATGTGTGTTGCATGTATTTAATACAGATGATGGAAATTGGTTTCAGCTCTGACTAAACTTCTATTGGACGGTTATCATTGCTTTCTGCGCTGTTTTGAATCGTTGAATACGGTAAAAAGTGTAGTATACGAT
Organism: Maratus michaelseni; assembly: GCA_963931845.1. Lineage (NCBI taxonomy): Eukaryota > Metazoa > Arthropoda > Arachnida > Araneae > Salticidae > Maratus > Maratus michaelseni. The sequence goes on from OZ007587.1 coordinate 450,400,104, forward strand.
AACATGAATACGATAACAAGATTTAATAGTCATCCACTTAAACCGAGCAGTCCGTCTTACAACAATCCAGTATAAACGTCTGATTACTACCTGTATAAAAAAATTCCTTGATCATCTTTAGATTAGGTAAATACGTAGCACCTATTGTCGTCGTCTGGTATGTCCGCCCGCCTGTCTGTCTGTCCCTCCGTCCGTCTGTCTGTCTGTCTGTCCGCCCGCCTGTCTGTCTGTCCCTCCGTCCGTCTGTCTGTCTGTCCGTCCGTCCGCATATAACAACGCAAAAACTACCCGACCGAATGATTTGAAATTTAAGATATATTCTCTTTGCAGAATTTTGTCGAGACATTTCAAAATTTATGAAAATCGAATCAGAACTTTGGAATATATTAATAAAAACATTTATTAAGAAATTTGAATTTTTTTTAAAGCGGTGCTTTCTTGTTATAGAAGCTTCCGAAGTTTAATCGTCAAGCGACCGAGATACTTATTTAATTACAAAAAGTAATCTGCAAACGATAAAATTCATTTCACAGAATTAAAAATCATCAAGATCTGAATATTTATATAACTAGCTATAGTACGAACGTACCTCATTTGTCACGTTTGACGTACAATTTACAACTTGTCTAATAAGGTGGGTGCCACTGTTATGGCCATGCTAAAACTGAAGAACTTTTCCTGTCGTCATTTTTAAAATTTAAAAACCGTTTTAATTATTTTAACGTTCTCAGGCTAATGGACTTTTATAAAAAAAATACTGAATTCTCCATGAAAATAGTTTTACTAGTCCAAAAAAACGGGATTCCAAAAGTCTACCAAATAGCTATATCAGGAACATGTGCATATGATATGACCAGCCTTGTTCCATTTTCACAAATTGTGATTTTGTTCAATTTAAAAATGCTGTTCTGTTTAATTAAACAATTTTGGTGTAAAGTAGATAAACATTATATGCTACAATTCTTTTTCTTATTTGAAAGTGAATTTAAAACAGGATTTTTCATTAAAAATGAAGTTGTTAACAAATTGACATTACGACTTAAGTTTTTATTTAGAAAAAAAGTGAAATCCTTTTAGAGTTAAAAAAAAATATTCAAACAAATTTCTTATCGCAATTGGAACAAATAAAAATGACTTCATCCTAGACTTGCATAGTACACTTGATATGGCCACCTGGATGACCATATCAGGAGCAGGTCAGATTTCACGAAAATCGTTTGATTTTGAACAACTCATAAAATATACATCATAAACAACAACACTAATTGATAGAGCATTAAAAACAGAGTATGATGGTATACATAAAAAACTTCTTTTTAAAATGTGCACAAAGAAGGGAGACTTACCTGATAAAAACAATAAGGGATCAAATCAAAAACATAAAAGGGCGATTCCACCATTACGTGTGTGACTTTTAGAGAGTGTTTTTTTTTTTTTTTTTTTTTTTTGCAAATTGAGACAATTTGAAAGTGAAATTATTTAGATAACATTTTATTTTTTTATTGCTATTACAGGACACATGCAGAATCATTTTTGTAGTGACACCTTTAGTCTAAAGTAATAAAAATAAAAAAAATATATTAAAGACGTTGTTACGTATGTGACTCAGAAAAATCACACACGTAACAACGACTTTACTATTTTTTAAAAATAATTGTTATTACTTTAGACTAAAAGTGTTACTGCAAAAAGGATTCTGTATGTGTCTTGTAATAGCAGAAAAAAATTAAAACTTTATCTGAATAATTTACTTTCCAAATGTGTCTCCATTTGCAAAAAAAAACACTCTCTAAAACTCACACAACTAACGGTGGAATCGCCAAAATAGGAAATTGGCAAAACATAAATAGAAACATGGTATGAAATTCCACAACCTAGCTTACTGGAAAGTGATCACTTGACGCAATAGGAGGCTCCTTCACGGTTTGCTTCTGCCATCTAGCGAATTTTTTGATTAGCTAACGTTTAATAGGGGTTGGCCATATCAGAAATTTCGCAATAACAGCGGCACTTACCTTAGCTAATGATATATTAAAAATGGTTGCTGAGAAATTAAATATTTCATTTTGAACTAAAATAACTTCTTAAAACACCATAAAAACTTTTTTTGCGCATTTTAAAGTTTTTATGGTGTTTTAAGAAGTTATTTTAGTTCTTAGTGTTTCACACCAGTTTCAACTTATTTTATTTCATTTTGAACCAAAAACAATACATATAAAATACCTTCTCTCATTGTGGCTGACTTATAGGAGAGGTTGAACATAGGGCACAGATGTCATATACGCATCACATTGGCGCGATTTTTTTCGCCCGCCAATTTGGCGAAAACTTTGTCTTTGAATATTAGTTACAAATAGCATGCAATAATAGCACGTGATTTTTTATTTCGAAATATCGTTATATTCAAAACGTTATACCGTTAATATTATAACATTAATGTTATAACGTTAGTGTTATAACGTTATTATTCAAAAACAAACTTTTCGCTAAATTGGCGGGGGAAAAAATCGCGCCAATGTGGTGCGTATATGACATCCGTGCCGAACATAGGAACATAGCAGCTGCTATACAAGATGTATGCACTATCTTGAGGATGTGAAAGCATACCCCAGTAAGAATATAAAAGTACACTGAATAGGATACAGAGTACCGACTGCTTTACCACATCTCTGTACTGAATCTACATCCATCCAATTTATCAATTATCGAATTTATTAGACGCTTTATCGATAAGGTTTATTGTATCACTTCAATAAAGATACACTGGATGCACTGCATGGCGCGATAAAGAATAGATGAGCAGAAATCCCACTGGAAAACTTTGTTGAGCATTTCTGAAACTTTAGGGGACCGAAATCTTAATTTTGACCTGTAACAATAAATTTAGTTTAATGTCCCTTTGAATACTGAAGTCTAAAAAGCAATAGCATTCAAAATACGGCAAAAGCCAATACGTTAAAATATGCTGTAAGATTCTTTTTCCTTTTTTCTTCGGCCTGCAGCCCAATAAGACTCAGCAGCTCATAATAACTCAGCAGCCCAATAAGAAGGCCTACATTCGAAAATGGATCTTACCTAATATCACTACTACAAAAGGCTCCCCACACGTTGATTGCATTAATCTCCTACTCTGTGACAGTAGATTGATAGGTTTGAAATGGAAAAAAATATACGCCTATGGCTCAGGCGCTCGGGCGGAATAGCAGTAGTTTCATGTCCTGACGTATTATGCGGTTTAGTTGCGAAAGGGTTAAACATCTTTGTATGGAGAGTACCATTCAAAATTTAATATTTAATATTTTTTTTCTTCAGCCATATTGTGTAAGCATTTTCCTGAAACACCATGATTTCTTTCCGTAACACGTAAAATAAAACATTTATTTTTGTATTTATTTTTTACTTTTAAAGTAACCGTTATAAAGAATATATGTTTTCAAGTCTAACAACGTTTTATTAACATTCATCGTATCTTATACAGTTTGCATTTTATAATAAATATAATTAAGCACGGAAAAAGGTAACTTTTTTTCACAGGAATTTTTTTAACTGCGAACTTTTCGTTTGATATTAAAAATAATTATTCTTATTTTAAAATGAAAATTAGTTTTATGACAAAAACAGGGTCTAGTTTAAAATAATTCTTCGTGATTGTTCTTTAGATACTTTCGACAGAGTTACAGGAAAAAATGTGATTAAAAATCCAAAATTCGTATTCAAAATTTTGATACCATTAAGATCACAAATGGATTTTTATATTTATACTGAATCTAAAATTCTTAGTGTATATGATTTACCCTTGGGAAATGCTGTGTATGCAGCTACTAAAGATGAAGTGAAGGAACCTACGAAATTTCTGCCTGGGCTTTAATGTTGTAATAACTGCTTATAAATGGTTATAATTTTGCAAATTTTACAAAATTGACAACAAAAAATTTTAAGATAATGTGATTTATGTATTATGAAACCAAATACATACATATATATACACATACATATGAGTACGCACATGTACATGAACACAGGCGCACTCGCACACGTGCATAAATGCATGCACACGCACACTAACAGATGTATAAAAGAATGCACGCGCGCGAATTTAAATTTATATATAATATACCTGTGTTAGCCAGAGTAAGTTAGTTAATAAATATGTGTATTTGAAAACTAACTCTCAAGCTTGCAGTAAACATAAATACTAGGACTTCCCTCAAAGGGATTAGTCTGAGTGATATTGCTGAGAACATAGGGTTAACAATTACAATATAAAGAAAAAGAGCAAATTAAATGATAGAATTACAAAATATCATATATAAATTCATATACACTGTTAAAAAAATAGAAAAGAAGTACCGTTCATCAGATCTGTTGTCATAATTTTTTTTAACATGTGGCAAAGAATCTCATTTTCTTAAGCGCGTATTGCGCAAAACTTAAATAAAAAATAAAAATAAACCGCGGATTTTTTAAAACGCCAAGCTTTATAAAGTTACGTAATTGGATTTCCAGCCAATAGATTATTCTATCAAGCGTGGCTTAACGCAAATTTAATTTCATTGTTGCACCTTTTTTTTGTGTGTGAATTTAAAATTTTTCTTCCTTGATTATATATCTATTATTTGTATAATTGTTTATAGAAACTCTTACACATCAAACCACATTGATAGCATGCTTTGCTACAAACCAGATTGCAAAACTATAGTCTAAATTACTATTAAATTATACAAACAATCTTTCGATGACTTCTGTAAAATAACTTTTACATTAAATCTCCATATCGGCAAAATTGAAAAATTATATATATATCAAAGTTAAGCTTAACAGATACTTCTTGATTATTCTCTAGGAGGCTCTGTCCCCTGCGCTTTTACTGCGCCAATCCGCAGACTTTTCTTTTACCTGTCTGTCTCTCCACAATCTGTCTGTTTCCCTATCCTTTCTTCTGCCCGTCTCTCTAACCAATTGTCTATCTCGCTACACCTCTCTCTACCTGTCTCTATATTTCTCTACCGGTCTCGCTACCCGCCAATCTATTTCACTAACCGTCTGTCTATCCGTCTAACTACTTGTATGTCTAGCCGTGTCTCTATCCACTTCGCTACCCATTTGTCTATCTTCTCACAACTTGTCTATCTGTCTCTCTACCCGTCTGGCTATACGCCTCTCTTCCCATCTTCTTACCCATCTTCGTACCCATCTATTGTCTCTCTACTCGTCTGTATACCCGTCTGTTTTTGTACCCGACTCGCTACCAATCTCATTACCCGTCAGTCAACTCGTCTCTGTACTCATCTCACTACTCGTTTTTTTATCTACCACGCTACGCGTCTCGCAACCTTTCTCGCTACATTCGTGTCTACCGGTGTCGCTACCCGTCTCGTGACCCATCTCGCTACCCTTCTGTCAACCCTCTTTTTACCTTTCTCTCTAGCCGTCTGTCTATTCGTTTTGCTAATCGTCAGCCTATCTATGTCGCTACTTGTCACTGTACCCGTTTGTTTACTAGTCTTTCTACCTCTCTCCACCTCTTCCCAATATTTAAACAATTCATTTAATATACAGAAGCCGTTTATCAGTTATTAAATGCAAACAGAAGTAATTTATCTAATACAAGTGTAATCAGATGCAATTTTTTTAAAAATACATACATAAACCTGAGTAATAATTCATCAGTTTTGTGTTCATAGTTGCTTATATCATTTGACAGTAAATCTCAACTTCTTAAACCTGAATTGTCTCAAGCTTTTTAAAAAAAAAACACAAGGTCTGTATAACTGCAAAGTACCCTGAGGGCTATATTAGCTACATGTTATTAAGTTAAGTGAAAGTTTCGTTATCGCGTTTGCAGCCAATTGCTTATGTCAGAAAGCGTGGCTTAACGCCATTTTAAATTCATTACTGTAACTTTCTTTTCTTTTCTTTCTTTCTTTTTTTTGTGGGGGGGGGGAGGGCTGAAGGGGTTCAAATATATACATTTAAATTAAAACTTTTGCCTCCATGCCATTACTGTTGTTTGTATTATTAACTAATACCTTGTAGACCGAGCTTCATTTGAAACAAATGTAAAAGACTTCTTCTACAGTTTTTTTAGGAGAAACTTTCGTAATTGGGCCCAAATCCAATCGGAGCATTTAATATCATTATTGTAACACTTATAGAGTTAAAACAATATTGTTGCTAGCTTTACTCTTGTTTGAGATCAGCCTTGCCTGTGTATCTGAATGGGGAAAAGTTTCGTATCCTATGTCGGTTGGCGAAAAAAATTTAAAATGGTGCCAAAAGGTAGTTTTAACATCTTACAAAATTTTTCAAGAGAGCGGTAAAACATGTTTTTCAAATATTTACAAACATACGTTTATTAAAGTATGTTTTTGCACCATCTTAAAAATTTAAGCACGATGCTAAAGTAAAATTTTATCGCCATATTCGATATTTTAATAAGTAATGAAAATACATAAACAAACTTATTTAACAAACCTAAGAGGCATTTTTGTGATAAATAATTGTTATTGTCAGGGGGGTAAATTGTAAACAATTAATAAACGGCTAGTAAATAATAAATGGCATTTAAAATCTAAAAATGGAGAAGGGGCCCGTATAAAAATGCAAAACATAACATTATACGCTTGATATATGTAAATATTTTTTTTTATTTTTTAATATTTCCAAAGGCACAGATAAAAAGGTAAAAATCTCTTTTCCAAATGCCAAATAGAAAATATACAAAATAGAATGCCAAATATACAAAATAAAAACATATCTGCAAAAAATATATTTGCATAATACTACACTGCAAAAAAATAAGATTTAGAAAAAGTAAGCCAAATCCTGCAGATCCCAACAATAACATCGAAAAACTTATCACCAAAAAAGAACTCGCCAAATCTTACGGCACGGGAGATGGATTTTTCCCTCTGAATGCAGAATATTAGGTTTTTTTTTTAAAGTTTCGTATCCTATGTCGGTTGGCGAAAAAAATTTAAAATGGTGCCAGAAGGTAGTTTTAGCATACTACAAAATATTTCAAGAGAGCGGTAAAACATGTTTTTCAAATATTTACAAACATACGTTTATTAAAGTATGTTTTTGCACCATCTTAAAAATTTAAGCACGATGCTAAAGTAAAATTTTATCGCCATATTCGATATTTTAATAAGTAATGAAAATACATAAACAAACTTATTTAACAAACCTAAGAGGCATTTTTGTGATAAATAATTGTTATTGTCAGGGGGGTAAATTGTAAACAATTAATAAACGGCTAGTAAATAATAAATGGCATTTAAAATCTAAAAATGGAGAAGGGGTCCGTATAAAAATGCAAAACATAACGTTATACGCTTGATATATGTAAATATTTTTTTTTTATTTTTTAATATTTCCAAAGGCACAGATAAAAAGGTAAAAATCTCTTTTCCAAATGCCAAATAGAAAATATACAAAATAGAATGCCAAATATACAAAATAAATCATATCTGTAAAAAAATATATTTGCATAATACTACACTGCAAAAAAATAAGATTTAGAAAAAGTAAGCCAAATCCTGCAGATCCCAACAATAACATCGAAAAACTTATCACCAAAAAAGAACTCGCCAAATCTTACGGCACGGGAGATGGATTTTTCCCTCTGAATGCAGAATATTAGTTTTTTTCTTGTACGATGAGTGATTATAATATAATTGTTTCATTTCACATACTACATACCATTTGATATATTGGTACTTTTAAGTTATCCTGGCGCAGTTGACAAATCGTCAAATATTGTTTCTATAACATTTTCATATTGAATTCATTTCATTTAAATATAAACCTTTCACTCATTTAATTTAAAATACAGGCCTTTCATTAATCCCATTTAAAATGCTAAAAAGAGAAAAAAAAAAAGAAATAATGCCATAAATCGAAACCTTTTTATTTAAACACCAAAGATTTTTTTTCTTTTTTATTTACACACGCGAAATAAAAAAAGCTGCTATTGCTGAGATTTGCGCCAAATCTCTAATACCAAGTCTACCAAGTTATTGCGGGGTTTTTCTTTCAAACAGAAAAAAATCCATATTAATTTTCGATTTCTACTAAATTGAAATATATTTTATTGTGCTGAATATTAGTGCGTGCATATTTTTTTGCTCCATGTACTCCGTGAACTTTTCAATTCCAATTGTCTACGAAAATCTCCCACCGGTGAAAATGACGTACGTACAAAAATTTCGTGACGTATGTACTTTAATTGTGCTTTTTTATCTATTTTTTAATATAATTTCCAAACGGTTTGACATTTATTCTTGGTAATAAATAGACGTCGTTGTCACCTTTATAGGTACCTGCTGTAAAAATTTGAACGGAATCCGTTAAATATTTTTTGAATTATGCTTGTAGAAAGGTTTTAATATTCATCGTAGCTATATATGGGGCAAAGTAATACTGCGCTGTGTATGAGTCTTCGTTGCACTCAGACAATAAATATACTAAAATGTTTATTGAAAAATTATTCTTAGTAAATTTTACATAGCAAGTGTTATATTATGTATGCGTTTATTCAACTTAACTTGACTCCTTTTGGGAATTCACAGAGAATTGCACAGCAATAATATTTTTAACCTTTACGAGGGTGTGTTCTTTTCATGCGCGCCACCTCTGAGGAATAAAAGTGTTGCAATATGCATTGGAATATCCTTAATAATTTTCAATATTTTAACAACTTCTGGAATTCTGCTTTATTTATTATCAAAACCTCTTGTTCGTTTAACAAAATTACAGCCTAGCAAATTAAGTTTAGAATAATCGATTATGCTAAGCATAATGTACATTATAATCATCTTAAGTTGACCTTGTAAGTATTATTAAGATCAATATCTTACAGTTTATTTTTCTCAGTATTGCACAATAGAATTGGAGATTTTGAGATTTAGCGATATATATGATATTACTTAATAAATATATTACTTATAAATATGTTACTTAAATTTACATTTATCTGCATATTAAACAAAGGGTTATTAAAAAATTGCAAGAAATGCCGTAAAGAAATTTGTATTAAGGATAAAATAGTGAATGCGATGGATTTAAGCAATCTCCTAGATGATGCAGCAATCTAATATAAATAAATATCGAATTAAATTTTCAGCAGGACTGAAACTACGCCATAAATCTTTAAATGGCTCTACAAAGGATGCGAATTTATTTTTACTTTGCTAAACAGCGTACAACCATCAGAGTGAAAAATGTGCCCAGACCGGGGATCGAACCCAGATACCTTGGTATTGCGTACCAAGTATTTTACCAATTAAGCCATACGGACGATATCCAATCTGGAATTTTTTACCAATATACGTTGGCAAGTCTGCAGCTTCTCAGCGCAAGATGGAATGTCAAAATGAGCACACTATTCAGTGGCGTACATGAGACGAATAACGCACTTTTTCTGATATAAAAATTATAGTTACGTTTTTATAATGTTACGTCAATCAATTTGTGACTTGAAAAACAACTTACTTCTGTTTGAAAATAAAAAAAGGTAAACGGCTTCTTTATATACAATAAATTGCATTAATATAAAAATCAAAATCGTGTATATATGAAACAGTGATTAGATTGCCAGAAAATATACATGAAAAATGTTATTCACTTGCGAAGACCTTTTTGTCTCGCTAATGCCCCTATACTGGAAAACTGCCAAAGTATCTGCCCAATAATTCCCAGGATTGTTTCACATTTTTAAAACAACATTATGCGAATTAAGGTTTAACCCATTCGGGACCATGGGCGCATATATGCACCCTCAAAAAGAGCATACAGAATTTGTTTTAGGCACCAGTAAAAAATAAAAGTAATATTTGCTTTCTCTAATTAGAGCATTTTTGTGATAGTTTAAGTAAAGATAGCTTTTTTTAAAGAAGTGGTGCCAACCGAATAAAATTTGTGTAAAAGCCGCCGGTCCCGAAGGGGTTAAAGAAGTGTCTAATATTTTTTAGAAACGTTTCCTGAAATTTTATCAAAAAGCTGTACAATATTTCCCAAGATTGTTTCACAGTTTATAGATCAGACTATGATCTGATGTCATTAACAGTCTCATAAATAGCAGGAAAAAATGAAAAAAGCAATTTAATTTAAATCTTTACTGCATTTATATATGATATATTTTGACATTGAAGAATTATAAGTTGTTCTATTGAAGTGTTGAACTATATTTTTAATATTTATCTAATAAATGTTATTTGTTCACAAAAGTTGTTCACAAGAAATTCACAAAAGTTAAAGTTTAATGAAATATAAATCATTGATATTTTATAATTTATAAATGTTTAAATTCAATAAAACTTATATACAAATATTGTACAAAACTTATATAAAAATGTTGTTTTTTAAAAACTTATATAGAAAGGTTATACAAAACTTATATACAAATGTTTCACAAAACATACAAACTTTGATATAAATCAGAAGATTTATATCTTACGCATTTCTGATGTACCCAGTTTTACTTTTCCAGTTACCTAATTGTATTTAAAGTTCCCCTAATTCCCCCCTAAAATGCCTCTCTGTATCAGGACATTCTCATATTAAAAATGGTAGAACTCATAATTATTTTAGTAACTTAATAGCGCAGTGACATTAATTTTCTTATAATGATACTAATAAAGCAGAACTAATGTTACTTAAAACACGCCTCGCAAAATTACTTCTGCATATTATGGCGTTTTATTTACTAATTGGTTATGTACTGAGGAATATTACATAAGATTTCCGTTTAGCCGCAATTATTACGGAGATTATAAAAGAAACTTTAAAAACCAATTGCTAAGCATGTTTGCTATTATTTCAAAATTTTATGAATAGTTATAAAAATTGGAACTGTCACTAAAATAAGTTTCTAATGGCTTAAATTTTGTTTAAAATAATACTTGCATTTAGTGCAATCTGAAAAAAAAAATCTACTAAATTATGAAATAGTGAAAAAAATTAAAAGATGTTACGATGAAAGGAATGAATAGAACTAAAATAGGCAACAATATCTAACATGTAAATTAACTAATGCAAAATATGTAGCATCAATGACGTCACCGAACGATTTTTGTTCTTTTACTTTTATTCATTTACTTTTATTTATTTAATATGATGTTACATGTACTTCTATATAAAACTTTGTTTTAATCTAACATTTCAGACGCAATTTAAACTTATTTTCCCCAGACAAATTTTGCTTTAATCTGCAGAATAAGCTTCTGTCATGCATAATTGTATGTTTTTATAATATACTTCACGTGATATGTTTTTTTCTGCTAGAAGCGCCACTGAAGGAAAATTGCATATCAAATCAAATTAAACTCATTTTCTACGAACGGACTTCTTCAGATCTTCATATTAAGTTCCAATCATGATAAGCATGGCAAATGGAATTTATAAAACATAATTTCCATTATGTTTCGATAAAGGTTTTTACGTGATCAAGCAGGGCGGTCGCTCTGCCAAGCCAAGCTTTAAAAAAAAACGCCACACAAACAACGCCAAGAACTGGAATAAAGACCGCTAATGCTTATATACAGAAAGCAACTTCGCAATGTTAAATCGACAAAACATGCCAGATTAAAATATCAGATATCAAACAAACCAAGCGTCGCGTCGTAGAAAAAAAAACGAAAACTAGAAGAATCTAAGAAAGAATTTCTTCAATTTAAGACCAAACTCATCTTCATAAGTGATTTATAAACAGAGATATAGCTTTTTTTAAAAAACGTCGAGTTACTTAAAATGATCATTATTTTCTTCGTCAAACTTTTCTTTTCAAACAAGCTACAGGTCTTAATATTGGGCAGAATAAAAAAAGGATTGCATTTTTGGACAAGTAATTACGTAATCTATGTGCTTTTATAAAATTCAGTGTAAAAAAAAAATATTTTCTAACCTTAATTAGCAAAAAACTGTTAATTAACTTGGCTATTAAAAAATTATGCCAAAACAGAGATAAAACCCGCCAACGACCATGTACCATCTGTATTAAAATAGCACAAATCAGTTACAGGTTATAATATAACCACATCAAATTTCATCTGCAAGTCAGCCATTTTCTTCTGAAGATATTTTTTTTAAATAAAACTTCATAATTATAAGAACACATATTTTATCAGACAATTAAATATGACTGCAAACTGTGGCAGATGACAGTTTCCAACATGAATAAGTATGAGAAATTGCTGCTAAAGGATATCGGTCTGGGTGGTTCAGTCGTAGCGCGTCAGCACGGCATGCACAAGGTCCTAGGTTCGAGTCCTGCCCCAGGTCAACTTTTCATTCATGTTTGTTTAGTATATTTAATTGTCTGATAAAATGATCACGTCATTTTCCTATAAATTAACGAAATCCAATTGTTAAATTATTTTTATTTTAGAAGTGAAGTTTCCATTTAACTTTCTTGTAACAGTACAATGTTTAATTGAATAAAATATTGTAAATCTAAGAAATTGCTAAGAAATTCTAAACATGCACAGGGCAACGAAAAAAAATAAATAAATAAATAAACAAAAAATAAATAAATAGGTAAATAAATAAATAAAAATCAGCTTTCAGAAATTCTAAAATTTGTTCGTATATCTTAATTACAAGCTGAAGGAGGGTTTATTTCTATATTATTCTATATATATAATCAAGCAGGGCGGTCGCTCTGCCAAGCCAAGTTTTAAAAAAAACGCCACACAAACAACGCCAAGAACTGAACTAGACCGCTACTGCTTACTTACAGAAATCAACTTCGCAATGTTAAATCGACAAAACATGCCAGATTAAAATAACAGATATCAAATACACCAAGCGTCGCAGAAAAAAAACGAAAACTAGAAGAATCTAATGAAGAATTTCTTCAATTTAAGACCAAACTCATCGTCATAAGTGATTTATAAACAGAGATATAGATTTTTAAAAAAAACGTCGAGTTACTTAAAATGATAACTTTTTTCTTCGTCAAACTTTTTTTTCAAACAACCTACAGACCTTAATATTCGGCAGAATAAAAAAAGGATTACATTTTTGGACAAGTAATTACGTAATCTATGTGCTTTTTATAAAATCCAGTGTAAAAAAAAAATTCTTTTCTATCCTTAATTAGCAAAAAACTGTTAATTAACATGGCGATTAAAAAATTATGCCAAAACAGAGATAAAACATGCCAACGACCATGTACCATCTGTATTATAATAGCACAAATCAGTTACAAGTTATAACAACATCAAATTTCATCTGCAAGTCAGCCATTTTCTTCTGAAGATATTTTTTTTTAAATAAAACTTCATAATTATAAGAACACACATTTTATCAAACTATTAAATATGACTGCAAACTGTGGCAGATGACTGTTTCCAACAAGAATAAGTATGAGAAATTCCCGTCAAGCGCATCGATCTGGGTGGCTCAGTCACAGAGCGCCGGCACGCTCTGCGTAAGGTCCCAGGTTCGAGTCCTGGCCCAGGTCAATTTTTCACTCGTGTTTGTTTAGTGCATTTAATTGTCTGCTAAAATGCGTGTTCTTATAATATTGTAAAATAAAGTAATCAGACGTAGTGTTTATGCTTTAAAAACTATTTTAAATATATACATTACGTTTTTAGAAAGATCTTTAAAAATAAATTAGTTTTTGAGGGAAGGTGTACCTTCTAAAATGTATACATTAAGAGTTATCGGCATTTAAAATTTCTTTCCAAACGTAAACAAAAAAATTTTAATTAATTAAAAGTGATTCATTATTTTAAAAAAAGAAAAAAAAAAGATAAAAAACATGGTAAAGGACAGGCATTACGTTCGCAGGAATACCTTTTACGTCATTTTTCTATAAATTAATGAAATCCAGTTGTTAAATCATTTTTGTTTTAGAAGTGAAGTTTCCATTTAAATTTATTGTAACAGTACAATGTTTAATTGAATAAAATAATGTAAATCTAAGAAATTGGTAAGAAATTCCAAACATGCACAGGACAATGCAAAATAAATAAATAAATAAACAAAAAATAAAGAAATAGATAAATAAATAAATAATTAAATAAAAATCAGCTTTCAGAAATTATAAAATTTTTTCATATATCTTAATTATAATCTAAAGGAGGGTTTATTTCTATATTATTCTACATATAATAGTAATTTCAGCAAATATATTAAATTCCAATGCGATCTGTTTTAAACTTTAAGATAGTTTATAACACATGTTAAAAAAATTATAAAAAAGAATGGCGTTCGGGGAGGGGCGTGAACAAAATTTGGAAGTATAATAAGGCTATCTGTTTGAAACTTTACGATATTTTATAACACATAACATAAATTTTAAAAATAAAGCTGCGTCAAAAATTATAGGAAGGGGCGGAGCGCGTTTTGCCTACACAAGGGGGGGGGGACACATTTCTAAATTTTAACGATATCCGTCATGTCAGATAACGTTAAAAAGGGCTGTGACCCCTTATTCATGTTATGCACCACAGGTGAAACCCCCACATTTTGCGCCCCCCCGACACTACTCATGTGATATATTGTTCGAAAGGCCTGTGACCGCTTATTCATATTATGCATCTTCGGGGTCCATCCTCCCAATTTCACCCCCCCCCCAAAGGGGGCACTTTTCTAAATTTTGCCGGCACCTCTCATGTGATATATCGTTGGAAAGGTCTGTGAACACTTAATCAAATTATGCAGGGGGGGGGGGGGGTATTTTCTGAATTTTGCACATATCCCCCATGTGATACATCGTTGGAAAAGTCTGTGACCGCCTAATCTTATTATGCATATCCGGTGTTCATCCCCCCAATTTGCCCCCCAAACGCGATTAGCTTTCACCACCAGTGGGCGCTTTCCTATCTCTGTTTCTATGGGTCGGATCACGACAGGGTATGGCTCATTCGACTCGACATCTGTAGAGCTTTCCAATTTTAGTTCGTTTTTACACCACCAGGGGGCACTTTCCTATCTCTGGTTCTATGGGCTAGTTCACGACGGGGTATAGCTCATTCGACCCGACATCTATAGCCTTAACGATTTCAGTGCCCGAGGTTCATATAGAACAGATTGCGCTACCAGGTGGTGGAAGATAGAACTTGAGTGTGCGCAGCACGACTGCTATACGGTGCCGAAGGCAGTGGGGACCCGTGTCGGAAGTTCGTTTGTTTAGAGGTTTATACAATTCGATGTGCAAATTAAGGGATTATCCGGTGCCGAAGGCAGCGGGGAACCAGGTCGGAGGTTCGTGGTTTATCTTATTCGAGGTTTTACAAGATTTGAGGCCCCGGTGTAAATTAGGGGCCCGCTAGCGGGCGAAGCCAGCTAGTTCTAATAATAAAAGAGGTGTGATATCACGTTTGATTTCAAATGCAGCGCTGACTCGCTATGTACGTATTCCATTTTTATTCATTTAATACATTAGTCAGTGATATTTTTTAACGGAGGATAACAAGTATTATAATAAGCCACATTTAGTATGTTGTTTTTAAGAGTGTAATTAGTTTAATTGAAAAATCTACTGGTATTTCTAGTCAACCCTTTAAACAATGACTGAAAGTAAAATGTAATTTTAAATTATTTCTCATGTTCAGATTATTTAATTTATGTTCAATATATTTAAAAAAAAGAAATGATATCTACAAAAACAACTTTTCAAAAGTAAAAAAAAAGGCCAAGCGTAAAAAAAAAAAAGTTGTGGCTAAAAAATGGTGTGATATCAAATTTCTAAGCTATTATATTGCTTATTTAACTTTTTTCCATTAAATAAGTTATCATATATATAAATCGAGTGCCTACGTATATGAGAAATCGTTTTCTCCTATACTAAATACATCCTAACGAGTTTCTGAAAATTCAATTTTTTTCAAATTCAATTTTTTTCAACGAGAGGTTTCTCCTATGGTCGCATTTATAATTTCCTTTAAAATTTATCATATAGTATTTTTAATGCTAGTGTAGTGCCGCAGACAGAAATTTGTACAACTACAGAATTTTAACTCGTATCCCAAACTAGTCGTTGGGGACCCCGTAATACTTACCCATCATGTATATGCATATAAAATGTATATAAAATATGAAAATAAAACATGTGTAAACTATTTATAAAATGCATTGCAATTCGAATAAAATCGTGGCTTGATGACGTCATAAACTTTAAATGCTCTATTACTGAATTGCGTAAAAGAAACATCCTTACAACTCCAAACGCATTAATCATATTAACTAACGGTTTATTGCGTCGGATTAAGCGTCTCATTTCCAATTAAATATATCTTTGAATTGAAATTTGGATGAAATACAGGGTCATGCAAAATCGAAGAGTGTGGGAAATAGGATTACAAATATCTCGGCCAATCATTATCCGATCGACTTCATTCTTTATGCAAAATTTGTTTTTTTATTATCTTTTATATCCACTCCTTAAAATAAACAATTTCGAAAATTTTGATATACCTTTTATTAGAACGAATATTTCGAGAGTCCGAAAACAATAGTTTCATAAAATCGAAGTTACTGAAATTCAATAAGCATCTTCCCATTATTACATACTAAGTACATACCAAATTTCAAGTCTCTATCTCAATTTGTTTGGGAGATAGAGCGTTTACAGACAGACGAACGGCAATTTTTTTTTTCTAAAAATATGTTTTTCGGAATCTTTAGTGTCTGAAACGTGTAAATCCGTCATTTTTTTTTTCAAAACGATTACAAGACTTACCCTCGACTACGAGACTACGTATGATGCGTAAGTTCAAGGAATTTATCTCAGATCTTCAGAATAATCTTCCGCCATATTTGAATTTATTTTTTATTTAAAAAAAATACATAATAGATATTTAATGCTAGTAGCGTCTCGGTTGCAAAATTGCACATCTACGCAATCGAAAATCTATTCCTACGAATTGATTTAATTAGGCAAATTTACGTTTTGGAAAAAAATTCAACGTGATACTTATTTTCACTGTTAGCGTCTCAAACGCAATTCCAGAGTATTAAGAAGTTCATTATCGAAAATTATTAAACAGACCTGTTTTGGAAATCGTAATTTCAAATGAAACGTACGCGTATTTCAGTGAAAGATACCGTTACTTAATATCGAAATTTGATTTACACGTGATAAATAGCATCGAATAGATCGAGTTGAAGTTGTAAAAACTGAATAACTACCTAAGGCGAGATCATAAGAGATGAATTTCTAGAACTCAAGAAACCATAACTCGTGATTTTCACCAAATATATTAGAGTCGGTTTTTAGAAAATTCTAAATACGTTAAACTTAAAAAAAACTGCAATCCGCTAAAATATGGAATGACTTCAACAAAAATCCCTAAATGATAGCACGAAGACAATACGCCGAAACATAACATCTGGAACGCGCCAATTCTATATGGTATCAATGTCAAGGAAGATTTTTAGTTTTAGCTAATATAGTATTTGAATGCGATTTTCACCAAATTAGACAGTCATCATTAATTTGGTCATGTTTACTGCAAATTAATGTTTGCAACAAATTTGGAGGTACCTTCAGAAGTATAATGACGCCATGAGTGGATAATGCATTCGGTCAAACGCAGCATTTTATTGTATCAAAAACAGGCATTGCACATCTAACAGTATATTATTTGGATATTTTTACTCGTTTTCCTTTTTGGCAGTTCTTGTATACCTTATATTTCTTCTGCAGTTGTATTCCTCGCAAAACATCCGTAATTGTTTCCAAAGACTGTTGTCGTTATTTAACAAGTGTGATTTTGCGCAAAATTAATTTAATTGTGTATCTCTTATACAGTTAAAACAATAATATTAAGACTTCTGTTTGAGCAAAACTTGGCTGTGAATCCTATCATTGAATATTAGCTATTTGCCCCGTGAAAAGAGCGGGTACAACATAATAAAGTATTTCATTTTATTAACCACATACTATTGTAAACTGTTTTATATTTCAATAAAATTTTCGGACGTTCTTGTACACTTTTTATCTTTTCTGCAATTTTTTCTACCATCCGACTATCGAGTATTGTTTGAAAACGATTTTCTTCACGATTACATACTGGCAAATCAATTTTAAAGGTGCAAAAAATCTCTAATGCGTCGTTTTCACTCAAATCTTCAGACGGTTTTCGAGAAAACAAATATATATACAGGGTGACCACTAAACTCCTTTCCACTCACAGAATGGCAACTGGTATCGTCATGACAGTGGAATCTACATATAGTAAAGTGTCTATGCGCTACGCTTTGACAAAGCTTACACCGTCTTCTAGTCACAAACTTTGGTGCTGTTATTCCTATATCAAAAACATTACAAGATCCAAGGATAATGACAATTAAAAAGTTGTACAACCACTTCGATTTAGTGTGAAATGATGTCTTACATTTAAAATTAATTGTGTTAGAAGTCCTAAAATATGAGGTATTTTTAATTCCTTCAACAGCTCAAATACATTATTAATTGCATGCACAAATGTAGCCTTATACCGCAGACCCACCTTTAGTAATAAATCTAACATATGCAAGCAAGGTGCAATTTAATAAGAATATCAAGATACGTATGCTTAATATTTTCACTATCGACAGCAGTGCATCATGCATTCTGCATGTCTTCTGATGATGCATCATCTGATGATAATGATGCATATTTAGATTTTCTTAAGAATATCCAACTACAGCTTTTTTACATGTTAGTTTTATCAATAAATATTCCTCTTCCTTATAATAGTACTTTTCTGATAGCAGTTTGTGACGTAATTAAGCTGATGATAGTATATATTTTATAAAATCAAATTTACATTTCAGGTGTTCTAATAAATTTATTTTTGCATGTAGTATATCATGTCATTCTAGATCGAGGGTGCTCCAGAATTTTGTGATTGCCATTTTTTTCTCATATATTAATAAGAATGCTATTTCCGCAGTTTTCGGCTAATTGTCGCAGTAGGCAGCGTGTTAGTGCATAGCCGCTTTATTATATCTAGACCCCATGATTATGGCTGTTGCCGTTCTGAATTTAAAGGACGGATAGAGCAGTGCTTTAGTGGGTATTCTGTATATACAAGAATGTAAAAGTCGGTATTGTTTCATCGTTACTTAAGAAAATAAATACAGTAATTAATTTGTCTCATGTTCTTCATCACAATAAAATAGTAGTACTGCAATGCGTTCTTTTCATGGTCGGAATATTTTTATCATACGTAACACAAATATTTATTCCACGATGGGAAGCAATAACCAACTCTTACATTTAATAAATACGAAGGCACTTTTATTATATAATTCATAAACGAAAATGCCTTTTTTCCTATAATTTTATTAAATTAACTAATTTTAACTACTTTATCGCATGTTTTTGTGAAAAAGAATCTACCATAAATAATGGCTAAAAGACAATTTTTCCAAATCATTTTTTTCTGGTAAACCAGCATTTTTTTTTCTTTTTTCAAAAAGAACAACCCAAAAGAATAAACCAATGCATATCGAATATCAAAAGTTTTGATTTCATAATAAAATCATGCGTAAATTTCACGGATGGCTGGCTCAAAATTTGGCTTTTATATTTTTCTCGATTTAAAAACGCAGGACACGTATAGCATAGATTTCGGCGTTGAATTTCTTTGCGTTTTTATAAGTTACTGTGATAGTAAGTTGATTCAGATTTTTTTTATATATAACCGCAGATGTTATCTGGGAACGTTGTTTTAAAATTTTAAAAAGTGCTTAAGTTCTTTTTACACATTTATAGCTTTAGGTTTTCCTAGTACCGTTTCTAATTTAAAATTTTCTACTGTTACATATATGCATTTATTTTCAAAGCCCGATTCTCTACAGAAAATTGTATTGCAGAACTTACAGAGAAACCTTTTAAATGTCATAAAGTTTATAAGAAACGGAAAACTAATTATAAAAAGGAAATATAAAATTTGACTTTTTTTCGATTTTATTATTTTAACGTTAGTATTATTAACATTAATAGTTTAAAAGTAGTATGCTTAAAGTTTTTTGTAAAATAAAGCTACGGGTTCTTTGTGTTTATACCACATTTAAGTTAAAATCTCGTTATCGTGTCTGGAACAGATCCAAATCTGAAGACATCACCTAGTTTTAACGTCAAAACTTCAGTTTGTTAAAAATGTTGTGTTGGATCAAACCAACTTTTAGTGCTGCAGCAACTGCAACGATAAGATAGAGACAGCTAGTTTTGTCATTTGGAGCTATGGTCCAACCAAAGGTCCAAAGTTTTGAACGACATTTTATCATTGCATGGTTACAGCTACTGGAGCATCAAATGTTCATTCAACACAGCACAAAAGTTTAAACAGTTTAATAAACGTCTTTATAACATCACAATTGTTGCAAATTGTAACATTCACAATAACTAAATAGTGACTCTTGTTTTTCGCCATATTATTATTCCCAAATGCCAGTCATTTTCTGTCTCGTCTGTGAAATCACGGTGACAGAATATGCATATTTTCACAAAATAAGACATACCGTCTTTACAGTGGGGTGAATAAGATTCATTTTCTACGTCATGTGATGACAATGCAGACAATAATAGTTACATGTAGACAGTCGTGCATTCACATTTTAGTCACATTTATGTCATTGTGCTATTAAGAGCCTGCACTAGTCGCGCGAAAAAACGTTTCAGCTTATGTTACTCCTATAGGAAAATTCTTTACAAATATTGTGCATGCATTTTAATATTTTTAAATGCTTTTTTTACATAAGATATCTGAGATCAATATGTAAAGTCGTGCATTTGTACTTTTTCGATTTTGATTACAGGTCTGTTATATGTGAGTACTTTTTCTTTTGGAACCGGTACCAAAAGAGAAGATATCCTCATGTAAAAAATTGCAACCAAAATCGAAAAAGTAAAACCGCACAACGTTAGATATCAACCTCATGTATCCTATGCAAAAAAAATCCATCTAAAAATATTAAAATACTAGCGGGAAATTCGAAAATAACGCTACCATAGGATTAACATTATCTTGCGAGTGTTTTCGTGTAACTACATTGTTAAAAATTTGCAGCAAACTGTTCAGTCATTTGAGCGTTTTTATAAAAAACGGTTACATAACCGTAATTTAACTCTATTCTGACCATAATAGGGACAATAATATGGTTAAAATAGATTTAAATTACAGTTATGTAACCCTTTTCTATAAAAACGGTCAAATGACTGGAGAGTTTGCTGCACATTTTTAACAGTGTACTGTGTGCTCTTAAGGAACATTTTTCGTAAATCTCTCATAGCATAAATATGTTCATAGACTTTTTTAATAAAATTCTCATAAAATATTCTACGGCAAAGTTGTCTATAGGGAGCATCTAATACCTCAAGTGTATCACTACACAGCTGCTCCAACACATTTCTCTCATTTTGACGGACACAGGAAGAGACTATCTCCCAGTACCATACTCCTCTTTGATGGAAGACTCTTAAACGAGAAGACTTTTGTACGACAGTTTATTTTCCCCATTATTTTGGCGGTATTTCGAGGGATAAATATCAAGCTGA
Source organism: Maratus michaelseni (assembly GCA_963931845.1). Classification (NCBI taxonomy): domain Eukaryota; kingdom Metazoa; phylum Arthropoda; class Arachnida; order Araneae; family Salticidae; genus Maratus; species Maratus michaelseni. The sequence goes on from OZ007587.1 coordinate 450,421,603, forward strand.
TGCTTTGATGGTACGCAAATTTTAAAATGTAAGGCTTCTCAGTGATAAGATTTAAAATCCATCTTTCCAATTTTAAACCTATGACCATTGAATGTATTCTTTAAAAAATATTTTCAGAAAATGAAAAAACAAATTTATCTGTATATTGTTCTTAAAGGTTGATTATTTGCTCTCTAACGGACAAAATCTTTTAACAGCTTCAATGTACTTTAAGTCTACTTCATTTGCTAAGAATAACTGAAAATTGCAATAAGAAATTTTAAATTCTCGACTTGATTTCAATACCACACTTTTGGAATAGTAATGTTTACCTTATCTGATCCCAGAATTTTCACAAATTCAATAATGTAAAACATGCTATTCAAAATTAGTGGAACAAAATTTAAAAGTGGTATACGGGACTATCATAGTGAAGGGATGAAAATATTTAACTACTGTGGATATCTTAGCAAAATAAGATCAGCCAAGAATCGAGCTAAAATTACTTCGTAACTTTTCCGAAAATTATGGACAGCAAAACAGCCATTACTGTACAGAAATGTTTCTGTAAATCTACTTAATTTATACTTACAACTTTAGGATGTTTCTGACTGGTTCTACTGTTTTATGAAGTGTGGAGGAAGATTTCCGAAATCGTGGGTGACTCGGATGTGTTTAGAAGCAACATTAAATTTCCGTATCCAGACCACTGAACTTTTCTAAGACTTTATGCTATGAAAGCCGAATGCGTCGTATAGCTTTGTGTATAAAATGCTAAATAGTTTTGAAAGAGAGAGAGAGACTGAATTTTGTAAGATATTCTACGCTCTACATTATCTTTTATATAAATTTTATTTACGGATTGTTCTTTTAGACTATAGTCTACGATTATACAGGGTGATTAATTTAAAAGAGTACCCTGTTTGCTTTTTGTATTATCCACGTCTATAATATATGTAGCGAAACTTTCAACATCATTACTTATTTAATATGTCTATATTTAACGTGCGTGTATCGTTTTTTTCACTTTCTAAATGCGAAAACTCGTTTCAAAACATAAATTCACGTAAATATCACTAGTAATTTTTAATCCGATTCTGCATTTAATTTCAATAGGCATCTGGCCAAGTTCAAAGAAGCAGACGATTTAATCAAATAATTTGCGCAGAATCGGATTAAAAATTACTAATGATGTTCGCATGAATTTATGTTTAAAGACGAGTTTTCTTATTTAGAAAGTGAAAAAAAAACGATACTTCACATGAAATATAGGCATATTAAATAAATAATGATGTTGAAAGTTTCTCTACACATATTATAGATGTGGATAATACAAAAAAACAAACGGGTACTCTTTCAAATTGATCACCCTATATATGCTATGTTGTACGTATCCGAATGTGACGTCCATTGTTAGCAGAGTAAATTCTAATAGTCCTTATCTACTTTTTTGTGCAAATCAAAGTCCATTTTATTCAAAGCTTTGAGCTCAAAATATATTTAAAAAATTCGATTTGTCGCTAGTGTTCACTTGCCGATATATATCGTTTACTTTTAATTGGTTCGTAACTGCAAAAAGTATGTGTCCCGTTTACTGTTTTAAGAAATTAAATATTATGAAAAAATATATAAATCTCGTAATGAATGAGATATTCAGTATGTACTCAGTAGATATTTTGCACAATAACGGTATTTAGGGTATCCAGAAACCTTCGGAGAGAAATATTTTAATATGTAAAAAAATTACTTCTTAGCGGTAATATATTATACAGTCAAACTTCGTTAGTATGTCACTCCGCATATTACGTCATCTTTCAGTAGTCCCTCCCAGTTCCATACGCCTTTTCACATATTGTATTACTCTTATACATTACGCGTTTTAGCATCGCTATTTTTACAACTATTCCGCTTAAGCCGTCACTATTAAAAGTGCAGTAGGCTAACTTGGTCCTATTCCTTTGTTAATTTTATCTCCAAAAACACGTAGTTTTTGTTGTGCATGACTGTAAGTTTAAATTTAACATTCCACATGCCAGCATTTTCACTTACAAAGATTGTCTGTCATATAAACAAATTTTCTGAATTCCCCCTTTCCCTGGGCTACTTTTTCTTGGATTACTATACTTTCTTCAATTTGTCATTCATTCTGTGGATTTAATTCTTATTGTACTAATTTATAAAACACTCGCAGGCTAATGTTAATCCTATGGCAGCGTTATTTTCAAATTTTCCGCTTCTATTTTAATATTTTTAAATGGATTTTTTTGCATAAGATACATGAGGTCGATATGTAACGTTGTGCATTTTTACTTTTTCGATTTTGCTTGAATTTTATTAATATGAGGATACTATCATCTTCAGAACCGGTTCAAATCGCTTCCAAAAGAAAAAGTACTCGTATATAAAAGAACTGTAATCCAAATAAAAAAAAATTCAAATGCCCAACATTAGATTTTGACTTCAGATATCCTATCCAAAATAAATCATGAAAAATATTAAAATGCATAAAGAACGCTCCCATAGGTTTAACATAAGCTGAAGCGTTTCTTCGAGCGACCAGTGTAGGCTCTTAATAGCACAATGACTCAAATGTGACTAAAATGTGAATGCACGATTGTCTACATTTAACTATTGTTGTCTGCATTGCCATCACATGACGTAGAAAATGAATCTTATTCAATCTTATTCAATCTTATTCTTTTTGACAATATGCATATTCTGGCACCGTGATTTCACGGTGCCATAGAAGAGACAGAAAATGACTGGCATTTGGAAATAATAATATGGCGAAAAACAAGAGTCACTATTTAGTTATAATTGTAAGTGTTATAGTTATAATGTAATTTAGTTATAGTATAAGGTAGCTGACCCAAAGGTGGCCATAGTTAAGATTTTTTAATTTTCTCGTTGGATGCGTGTGGCTGAATTTTTGTTTGTAAATCAAGTATACGTTTCTGTGTAAAAATATAATTTAATTACTTTTATAATATATTTTTAAAATTGTAGCTTGAGAACCTTGGCGCGTAGTGTTCTAAAGGTGGCCCATGTATTGAAATCACTTTTAAAATGTTAAAAAACAATCTCGGAAAATTATTTTGCTTACTATGCTGTGATTATCCTTTTTTTCTTTTGATGTATTTCGAGTTTTTCTTAATCTTCTGCTTAATGTTCTGCTTAATCTTCTTATCTTATGACACGAACATATCTTAAAGCACTTTTTGTGCACGGTAGTTCAGGGATTTCCGTCTGGTAGTTACTGACCTCTTGTGAGTGATCTCTGGGTTTTACAATAAATAGTAATAAGTTTTTTTTTTTTTAAATATTTATGTAGAAATTTTGAAACTCGTTGATTTCCACATATTTTTTCTAAGGTGGCCGCCTTAGGAAAATGCGACGATATTTAAAATATATCGTTGATTTGAATCGCCGAAATTTAAAATATGTTACGTCGATTTGCACGACGTAAAATTATTAATCGAATACAATTTTTAGAATTGAATTAAATGTGGTTAAAAAGAAGGAAAAAATCTGTCAGAAAACGTGTCATACCTCAAAGTTCTAAGAATTCAAACACGTGTAAATTAAAATATATTCTTACCTGGAAATTAGAACGACTACTCCTGAAAAGTGAAATGAGTGAAATGCATAAAATGTCCGAGGATAAAGATGATACCTTTAAATTCAGCCGCGTGCACTGCAGATACATGATTAACAATGCAGTAGCACCCATTTGTGGATAAAAATTAAATTAATTATACTTTTGAAGGGGTGGGCTACTTTAGGGACACTGGCCACCCTTGGTTCACACAACTTACTTATTATATAGATATATGGAGTTTCATTTTACTTTTAATACAAACAACACTGAACACCTTAATCTTCGCACCCAATACATGTAGGCTACTTTTTTAAAAATTCAGATTGCTTGATTGCCAACAATTTTTTGAAGTAGAAATATTTTCCTTATTTAATGACAGATAAAATAATGCGAGAATAAAATTAATTACACTGTTTTAAAGAAAATGGTAAGAATGAATCAATCTGAATGAAAAAAAAAGTAGCCTACATTGCCGGTGAATGTATCGGGAGTGACGATTAGGGGATTAAGAAGTCACTTCGCTTAGTAAGTTAATTTAAATGAACCCGATAGTGACGCACTGACGAGATTTGAAAGTACAATATACCTTTGAATAATCTCTGAATTTACGAATATTTTTTAAATATTTAAATTGTTAACGCAACACATACACAAATTAGCGGTAAATGAGAAAAGTGCATCTTAAGTTAACTTAAACATGATAATATAGTAAATAATATACAAATCAAACCAAAACTGTTGAGTAAAGCAAATTGAATACTGAATTAGAGGAATCGAAAACACGCTTTTCATTTGTACCAAATTGATAGGTTGGTTGCACTTTCACGTATTTCCATACTTGCTTTATATTTCCGTAGAGATCGAACTGTGGATTCGAAAAGCAATTTGAACCACAACGGTCTTTGATTTAAGCCCAAATAAAATCCTCTATATTGGGATTAACTGGAAAAATTAAACAAGCGCCAAATTATTACGAAAACGACATGTTTAAAAAATATCAATTAAATCCTTAATATTTAGAAATTCTATTTTTTTTCTGTGATCGGTGTGTGTGAATCAATTTATAGAATTTTTTTTTTAATAATACGTATTTTCAAGGATAGAGACATTTTTTAAACATTAACTTTTAGTAAAGCAACGCTCTTATATAGAAAGTACGATCAATATACATTTCGAGTATTAAAAAAAAGAAAAAAGAAGAAGAAAAAACAGGGATACTGAAAACTATTAAGTTCAAAAGTCACGATTTATAAGAATGAAAAGTTTTCTATAAAGTATAATTTTAAAAGTCTGTTTCTTTCCTTTTATGTTTGAAGACTGTTTTTGGCTTTCTTAAAGTATCTTATTTAATCTTTAAAATTTTTTTAAATAAAATATTACTCTGATACCAATCCTTTTTTAAAATAACAACTTTATTAAAGGAATTTAGCAAACAATTTCTTAAAGTAGTTACAGAAATAAAATAAAATTTCTTATTTGATAAAGTTTTGTAGTTGATAGTAATGTCGATAAAACATATTTTTTTTTCAAACTGACTGATCCGTCCAATGTTGCCTGGAGCGAATCTTGAACAAGCTTCAAGTTTGCATGATTTTATATCTTCAGAAAGTCTTTCAAATGAACCTAGGCATCACTGCTTTCGGAACATATGGTGATAATTTTATCTCAAGGAAAATTCTTTCTAAAGAACCTAGTTTCGAGGGATCCACTGTCTTTGGAGCATACAGTGATGATTTTATATTTTTTGAAAATTTTACAAATGAACCTATTTTCGGGGGTTCCACTGCCTTGGGTAGCGTATAGTATTTTCAAATGAACATTGGTTCTGGGGTTCCACTACCTTCGGTAACGTATAGTTCTTCAAATTAACATAATTTCCGTGTCCTCATTGACATTGGTAGCCTCTAGTGTCTTCAAAGAAACCTCTTTCTGAACGGATCAATGGACTTTGGTTCCCGATAAATACGGCAGCTTATTATGGGCGTGCTCCGCACGCGCTGGAGATAATCATAAAACAATTTGAATGAGCCAAACCCCATAGTAATTGGGCCGATAGTACCAGAGATACGAATGCTCCGCTGGTGGTTAAAGGTCGAACTAAAATCTGTAAGACACTCGTAAACCATTTTGAATGATCCAAATCCCGTTGAAATCTGACCAGTAGAAACCGAGATAAGAATGAATATTCTGTCGTTGGAGATGAACCTAAAATATGTAAGTCAATCGAACACCAAGTTCAATGAGCCACACACCGTTGAAATCGGGACCATTGAATACGAGATAAGAGTGCGCCCCCCAGCAGTGAAGGTAGAACTAAAATCTGTAAGACAATCGTAAGCTAAGTGGAATGAAACAATTCCCGTTGAAATCGGGTCCATAGAACAGAAGAAAAGAATGCGTCGTTAATGCTCGAAAATGGTGGTAACTGAAGTCTAAAATAAACTTTCATATAGCAGGAAGTAGCTGAATCGTAAGCTGCTAAGTTTAAAACAATTCTTGTTGAAATCGGCCCCGTAGAACCCGATGAAAGAATACAACATTACTGTTCGAAAATGGTGGTAACTGAAGTCTGTATTTAAGAAACCGCTAATATGACCTCCAGATGTATCCTCTTCCCTTCTCAAATTGAGAACGTGAGAATCATTATTAGTTATCTTAATTTTCTCTCATTAGTAAAAATTCGCAATTATTTCCATTCATTTTTGCAAAGTAAATGGAGAGATCGACATGGAAACAGATCTCTTTGTAGTTCAGTTGTTTATGAAAGCCGATCACTTTGTAGGGTCTTTTTTTGCAAAAAATAAGCAAAATAACCGGCCGATTTTTACAAAAAATGGATAATATGATGCAGAAAATGTTTCTGCGTGTGTATGACGAGATTCAAATCGATACCTCAGATACTTTTCTTAATTTTTGCGAATTAATGAGAAGTATCAAATTCATTCATTTCCACTTGCAAAATCAAATTTGCATTTGCCATCTTGCGAAAAAAAAATCACATTATAATTTAGATTTTTAATTGATAGCAGAAAGTATCTGATTACGGCATTCTGCTAATTACAGACCGATTTCTTAAAAAATCGAATCTCCGCACTCTAAAAAGGCTATTTTCAAAACTGATAAAAAAATACTCAAACCTGAGTACGTCGCATAGTCAAAATAACTCCGAATCAAAATTACTAAAGTTTGAAACCTGTATATACTCATTTCTGAAAAGATGCACGCACTCAAGAATACACTTCTGTTTCTTGCCCACACTCATTATGTGCTCATATTTGAGTATTTACATGTTTCAAAAATGAGTATGAACTGTTATCTATGTGCTTATTTTTGAGTATTTCCATGTTTCAAAAATGAGTTTGAACTGATTCTAATCCTTTTTGAGTATGCCCATGTTTTAAAAAGGAGTTTGAACTGATTCTAATCATTTTTGAGTATGCCCATGTTTCAATATTCTAAGTACTTCTTGTATTTCAGAATTGAAACCGTTGGGTCGTCATATTTTAAACAAAGTGAAAACATCGATTTACTCAGATTTGAAAGCGTCATTTTTCTCAGTGCGTATTTCCCAGATAGATTTTACGACGTCGATCGATGCCTTCAGTGTCACCCAACTCCTCAGTTGCGGGAAAACCTTGCAAAACGTGGAAAAATATTAATAATCGCATAAACAATTAAATTGAAAAAAAAAATCTAATCACAAAATCCAAAATAGTTTTCGAGGTGAATAAACTTCAAGCATAGAGGTTCCTTCCTACCACAATTTATAGCTCTGCGTGCAGCGGTCTCTTTAGAACACGTCGACGGACACGCACTCAAACTTCTTTCTTTATAAGTTGCGTTCGTAATGATATAAATACGTAGCACCTATAGTCGTCGTCTAGTACGCCCGTCTGTCCGTATGTCGGCATATAACATAGCAAAAACTACCTAAACAAATGGTTTGAAATTTAAGATATAGAATCGTTGATGAATTTTGTCGAGTCATCTCAAAGTTTATCTAAATCGAATCAAAACTTAAAAACACATTAATAAAAGTTTTCTTCATTTTATTAAATCTTATCATACGTAATTTATATAATAAAAGTGCAAGTCATGTGATTGAGAAAAACAAATACGGGATAACCACTTCTTTTTTCCTATGCCAGGCAGCCATTTTTATTCAAAAATTTTTTTTTCGAAAAAAGTTGCATAAAAGTTACATTTTTAGAAAGATAGTTCAAAAAAATTGTTTGTTCAAGAGATGATTTACATTCAAAAGTGTATAGATTCTCAGATAACTTCAGTTTGAAATTAGGTTAAAAGACCGATCTCAATCCATTAAAGTAAATAAACACAAGAGATTCGTTCATCGTGAGTTATAAAAATAATAAACCATGGAGGTAATACTTCGCAAAGAAAGATCTCCGTGGTGAATGTTGCAGCGCTGTCTGGTGTCGAAAAAATATTCGCATCTGTAAACGTGGCATACGTTTTAAGATAAAGACATGCTCATTTTGCTCGTACGATTTCTATTGTAAAACTATTTATAGTACGAACGCAGCTCACTTCTCTCGTTTAACATGCAATTTTCAACATGTTATACTAGTTATAAATTATACATAGACATAGATAAGTTCCAGAAACCTGGCTTTTTCGCTTATATTTAAATATCAAGAATGAGTGATGGAATTACAAACAAATAAAACTTTCTTTCACTCCTATATCACAAATTTGTTTCTTTCATGTTATTTACAGTAACATATTTTGCTTTACATTGAAATTTTTATTTTATGCATTACTCTAAACGTAGTGAGTATTTAAAACGAAGTTATAAGAATAATTAAATTAATATTCCGTGCATACACACACATATTTTTTTATCTTAGCGATATACAGAGTGATTATAATTAAAGTCCCACATTCAATATGCTGTAAAAAAGGAACCACTGATCAGAATGACTTCAAATTTGAACTGAATATACTGGAAGAAACTGGAGGAAACGGTATGGCACAAGAAAAGAAAGTTCCAAAGTATATCGATTGATGTCTTTGTAAGCGGCATTCCACGAAAATTAAAATACACTCATGCTCATTTTACAACCGAAGCATTATGTGCTTTTTATGTGTGTTTTTTTTTTCAAGCACAATTAAAAATCGATTTTTTTCATCCAATGGGGTACGATCTTGCCACGGTGGATGGGCTTTCCACTACACTCTAAAATTGGGAGGAGTGAGAAGTTGACTCTTTGGAAGAGTGAGAGGCATTTTCACTCTTTTTGGAGTGAATTTTATAAAAATACACTCCTTAAAGAGTGGAATTTTCCACTCCCTAGAAAGGAGTGAAATATGTCACTCCGTTGTCGAGAGTGACTGTCTCACTCATTTGACAAGAGTGAAATATTCCACTCCGTTAAAGAGTGAAAGCCTGGCTTTATATAATTTTGTTCATATTTATTTATTGAGAGAAATGAAATTATAAATTTTTCTTTTTCTTTTTAGGTAGATTTCGTAAGAAATACTACTTATTACATTCTCCCCTATGTTGGAATTTCTGAAAATTTTTGCAGATCTACGCCGATCATGACCCCCCCCACTTCAAAACTTTATCTATCTATCTATCTGTCTATATAGCTATATCATTTTTTATGGACACGATAACTTCAATAATTCAGCACAAATCTCTTTTAAACTGATACATATAATCAAGGGACATAAAATCTCGGTCAAGTTGGTTAATGGGCAAAATCGAAATGGGGGGGGAGGGTGAAAACAGAAAAAAAAACATAACTTCTTAATTATGATACGTATCAAATCCGTTTAAAGTTATTATTACTTCTAGGAAAAGGGCCGAAAATTTATGTATGACAGATTTTTGATATCATTAAAAATAGTCTGAAGTAGGGGGGGGGGGGGGGGAATAGGAATTTAAGAAGAAAAAAATTGATAACTTCGTCAATTCACAAGATATCCATCCGCTTCTTGGAAAACACGAAAAAAAATTGAATGCACTTAAAATAAAATTTATTACAACAAAGCATACCTTTTATTATACACGTGAAATACCACTGTTTCGACCGATCGATGGGGTATTTTTTTTCTTTTAAACATTTCAATATCAATTTTGCTTTTTAACCATAAATATAAAACAAACCTATGTGGAGAATTGATATTTTATCTTTTTTGTACTACTATTTATTCTTTTAATCATTGTTCAGCACTATATAATGCGGTTATTTTATTTTTGTGGCAACACTAATTTGAGGAAGAATCTTGCATTTCATTTATAAAAGCAATGCCGATTACATTTTTAATAGCAATATTTAATCAAAAACCATGTTTTAACGAAATGTGAGTGTACTATGTCAGGAGCCTGTTCAAAATCCTTTTATTTGGTATCTCATGAATCGTTCTGTGTGACTTAAGTGTCTGAATCTGAAATTTCAGACACCATAGATGTCTGAATTTAATACGTCTAAGTGTCTTACAATGATCATTGTATAAACGAACTGAGAAACATATCTGAATAATGGTGATATGTCTGAAATTAAGACATTTAGAAAGTCAGACATTTAAGTGTCTGAAAAGTGATATAATACTAACATATGTGTAATGACTGTGTTACAATTGTATCTTTATGTATGCCAGCGCCATCAGGGAACGTTTTGAAACAGACAGATAAAAGGTGTTTAAAATACTTTCCTAACACTAAATTTGGTATTACTTTATAAAAAGAGTTTGATTAGAGCATAAAACGTGTGTTAAAATTGTACAAATTTGCTTACTCAGTTATTTTTAGTGTATTAAGTAGTTAAATAATTTGTTTTCACAAAACAAAATTCTCCAAAAATTACATACATTGGTGGATGTACACGGGAGGGGTGCAGTGAAGGGTTGCCTTTCTCTCCTAAATTCTGAGATGTATAGTTTGAAATACAAAGAAATGTGAGTGCTGATAGAATTATAAATTCAGACTGTAAATATGAAACAAACTAACAATTTTGTGTCAGAACTCTATGTGTAGAATAATATTTAAACTTTCCGATATAAAAATACAAAAATTTAACAATTCAGAAACATTAAATATTCAAAAATTGTTTCCAGCATTTTTTTTTTCAATCGGAGAATTGAAATAGTTGATTATTTTTTTCGTTAGAAGGTTTCATCCCCCCCCCCAGCCCCCGTTTCAGATAAATTTTAAACACATGAACAGGGTAAATAAAATTAAAAATTGACTTCTACGTTGGATTCAAGGGGACGGAGACCCCCCCCCCTCCTCCCCTCTCTGACGAAAAAATCTTAGTCCCTTATTTTCTTGGTGTTTAATTATTATAAATTAACAAGGGGAATAGTAAGTTTTATCATTTTTAAAAACAATTTAATATCATATTTTTAAAATAATAATTTTTAGCTGATATTTTAAACAGAAACGGGATTCCAAATTTCCAAAAGCGATCGCAAAATTCCAATTATGATGTGATACTGATTAATCGCTATGATGTTTAACAACAGTGATTTCAAAGTTGTGTATACAAAATAGTGACCACTCTAGTATACTAATAATGTATGAAAATACCGATTAGGTTATAAAGGCTTTCAAAAGTTAATGGAGGAATAATATTTTGGATTTTTACATCTAAAGCAAAAATCTGAAGTATGAAATTGCTTTTAAATTCTTCAAAATTGGAAATATTTGTAAGTGTTACGTCAAAATCTTTTTTAAGCTATTTTCCCTCTCTCTCAAAGAAATAATAACTATAGTAATTATATTTAGCTAACTGATTAATTTAACGCCAGAAAATGAAAAGTTTCTGTCTGCTGATAAAAAAATTTAATGAGTCAATTGGGTCAGAGATCAAATCGTTGGAAATGCTGACGTAATTATTATTATTTTTTTTTTAACAGACGATCATGTTCTGTTCATGTTCTTTGTTGCCAGACGTGTATGGCGATTAGTTGATGTGCTATTATTTCGAGTTAAACGTTTGTTCAACGAATTCGTTGTTTGAAAAGATGTTCGTGTTCTTAAGTTTTGTAGTGAAAATTGTGATTATAATTTAAGTTATTTTCCTTATGTGCGGATTACAAATCATTTTCTTCAACAATAAGACGATATAAGCCCAAGAAAATGCTCTTATGATTTATAAAATGTTATAATTGTTGATTATTTTTTAAATTATATTCATTTTTTTCTGTTCAAGATTGTGCCATATTGTGTTGTTTCAATATTGTGCAAGATTGTGTTGTTTCAAGATTGTGCAAGATTGTGTTGTTTCAAGATTGTGCTTTTTAAATATTTTATTTTTATATAATCCGACTGGTGAGTTTTTTTTTTTTTTCAGTCGGATGTGTGTCTGTGTGTTTTTTTTTTCCCTTTTCAAAAGGAATAAATGGGAGATTTTTTATCAATGATGACATATATTTTCGACAAATCGCGTTGCAAAACACTGCTTTTTTTATGTTTTGCCAGAAATGTGCAACTGCCTTTTATCTATTTATATGTTATATTTAAATAAATATTAATTACGAATATGGAAATGACTAAATTATCAAATGTAAGTACGATTATAAAAAACTAGTAATTTTCGTTTTCAAATAAAGCTTTTGTTACTTATGTAATATTATTTAATTACTATTTAGATTAATTTGATAAGAATAATATGTATTTATTATATTTGCATCTTTTTAAATCCAATAAATATATTTTAATGTTAAAAGATTTGTGTGTTTTTTTATGATTTTCAAATAAATTCATATGATTTTCAAAATTAACAAATTTGTTTAATATATCTTTAGATCATTACTTATCAATAAAAGTTTTTTATTGTAAAGAATCCATATTATTTATTAACTCACAGGATTTATTTTATTGCTTATGTATTCAACACACAAATTAATCAACAATTTTCGTATTATATTTTTTCCACCAACCTGTAAAAAAAAAAAAAAAAAGTTCAGAAAAATATATATTTTTTTATGTGATTATATGTTACTCTGACTGCAAAAATATCAGTAATATTATATTTTTAAAAAATGCTTACATTAAAATATGCCTTAAAAAAATACTAACAGAAAATTATCAATTTTTTTTTAACACTTTGACATGTTACGGAATTTAATGCTGCTTTGATCAATATGCGGAATTCTAAACATTTTCTTTCGCGGTCAAACACTTGTTGTGACCTATTTGTTATATTTTATAATTAGAGATGTACAATTTTCTTTGAGAAGTCTTTTTAGCTTTTTTTTTCTTTTCTCTTTTATTTGGTGGGGGGGGGGGGAGGGGGGGGTTGATTTTTGTTAAATCTAAAAAAACTTCAAACTGGCAAAATTTTTTTTTTCAATTTGAGAATATGAACTTAAAAAATTCCTATAAGTACCACATAATATATCTTGGTTTAAAAGCAAATTTTAATTGTAATAAAATAATTGCATAATCCATTTATATCTTCTAATCTATATAATTGACAGTTAAAAGAATCAAATTATTGCGACTTTGTGATTATTATTAATAAAATCAGTTTTCAAATTTACCTTTTTTTAAATAGTTAATAATTGTATTATAAATATATTTTTCACAGCTTTAATTTAATTCTTTAAAATAAGTAAACAAATATATCATTATTTACTTTGATTTATTCCTCGAAACTTTAGCTTACGGTTTTGCAAAATTGAGATATTGAAAACAAATTTTAATATATATTTTTGTAATTATTTTTAGTAAAAAGGTTAAAAATATAAAATATAAAAAGCTAAGACTTTTACCTTTTTACATTTTTGTATATTTGTGGTCCAAATATTTTTATAAGTTTCCTTGTTGTAATAAAATTCGCGATATAAAATTACTGGTTCTATTATTTTTCTTTCTTTCTTTGTTTCTTTCTCTCTTTTTTTTTAACTCTAGACTGTATAACTGTGCTGTACAATATCTAAAATTTAGGGGTTTTTTGTAAATTTTATATGTTTTAACATAATATATAAAGTTTCCCATAACATAAACCTGGTTTTTATATATTTAAATGAAAATATGAAACATTCAGAGTATGAAAAAAAGCTATAGTTGCTATTATTTTATTAATATTATTATTCTCATTATTGAACTGTTCTATTCAAGTCTTAAAACAATTCAAAACTTACTTAAAGGAAAGAAAGTTGTACTTTCTACTAAAAAAAGAACTATATTGTACAAAATATTTATATCAACTTTAATTTGATGATCCTTTAAAACAATTCAGCAGAAGTATTTAACAGTTATCCATCTGAAAAATGCTCCTTTGAAGGATAAATAGCTAATTTTGATGAAAAGTTGCATTGTTCTTCTAAAACAAAATTACAGTTTTAATCTAATATTGCAGTGTTAAATTTTCATTCTAAAATTATTTTTTTATTTTTTTATTTTTTATTGTTTATGGCCATTTTAATGTGCACCGCGAATGAAGTCGTTGCCGAAAAAACAGTATTCAATGACTTCATTCGTGTAATCGGGTGGTCCAGAAAAGTTATAATCAATATTGTACATATTTTTAGCGTAGAATGAAGTTGAATACGAAGAATATTCTATAAAAAAATACTTTTTATATGCTCAGTAATCGAATGAATTTAATTTTTTGCGATAGTATGTGAAGAGGGCGGGGATGGTAGTCACTGTCCCTCGAATTGTTTTAGTGCACATCTTCTATGCTATGACAAAAAATTAAACACTTTCATGCTTTAGAATACATATACAAATTTGGCCATAAAGCAAAATTGGGTTTCTTCCATAAGAGATTTGATTATAGCACGGGCAAACTGGGCCGTAGCCATGGCCACTCTGAATTTAGGGATTCTCAAATTTAGTATGCAATTTTCGTAAAGCTGATATTTTATATCTATTTCGACGTTGCACAGACTATATTAAATATTTTGAACATTTAGAATAGGATAAGTTTAAAAACGAAAATATATTTATCTAAATACAGTAAAACCTTTCAATAGCGGACACCCCAGGACGTTATTCGGAAGAGTCCGCTTTCTGCAAATAGCAGACAAATTCTATGATGATGCGGTGTCCACTGTTGAAAGATTTTATTGCATTTAGATAAATATATGTTTTGTTTCTAAACATATCCTACTCTAAAAGTTAAAAATATTGATTATAATCAGTACAAAATCGACAGAGACTTAAAATATCAGCTTTACAAAAATTGCATACCAAATTTGGGGGCCCCCTCAAATCGGGGGAGGGGAGGCATGACAGAGTTTACCCCTGCTTTAATCAGGTTCTGCTTCCGGAACAAACCCCAGCCCTGCTTTATGGTCAAATCTTTTCCCATTTATTCAGGATTCACTGTGGTCAAACATGTACTGTTTTTAATGCTAAAAAAAAGTGTGGTCAAAAATGGCTGCCTATTGCTCAAAAAAAAAAAAAAAAAAAAAAAGGCTGCTATTTAGACGTTTCAAGTGTCTGAAATTCAGACACATTTAAGTAACTTAAATTTTTAAGACACTTTAAAGTGCCTCTGTTTCGAACCATCCCTTTCAGACACTTAAGTGTCTGAATTTTAGACATTTCAGTTTACAGTGTAGTACAGTAAGTACTATGTCAGAAGCTGCTTCAAAAACCTTTCGAAGGGGGTTACCTCATTTGTTGTTGTGTGTTTTGTAAATTCATATAAAAAGGGATGTTGACAACAGAAATAATATGTATGATTTTAGAATAATAGGACTTTGCAAAATAGCGCTAATTTACTGAAAAGTACGGTCAAAAGATAAGAGTTTATATTTAAAACAAAAATTAAGTGAAGTCACACATTGTTAGTCATAGAATATCCATATTAAATAGTTATTAATAAAACTTAAAAAAAAATTAAAATACAGTAAACAATAATGTTTGATTAGATTTAAATTCATTAGCAATTAATACAGAGATCTAAAGATTTAAAATTTGAATTACACATGAAAAAAAATATAACGTACTTCACAGAAATTATTAAAATACCAAATACAACTTAATGGGTATTTGAAAAAGAATGAAATAATATTAACTGATTAAGATTTTGGTTAATTACTTGCCCTTATGGGCATTTTAAAACTATCATATCTTTATAAGTCATGCAATAAAAGCAAACACGATTGTGATAAGCTTGGAATAAAATATTTTAGTTTATTTCTGTCAGTAATCTAATTTAATTCATTATGTAACTCTAATTGAATTTTTCCTTCAGAGTTCAATTACTGTTGCAAACTATGAATTAAATAAATATTGCTAATAAATTACTTTATTCCAATCTTTACCATGCTTGTGTCTATTTTCATTGCATGCTCTAAAATATATGATTCTTTTAAAATTCCCATAAAAGAAACATAAAAAAAAAATAATTCACTCCATAAAAAGTGAACATTCACTCCTTGGAAAGAGTGGCTATTCTCTCCTGTCAGGAGTGAGAAACCCACTCCTTTTGCAAGAGTGAATAGTCACTTCTATGAAAGAGTGGATAGCCACTCCTATGAAAGAGTGACAATTCACTCCTATCAAGGTGAAAAAACCCACTCTTTTTGCAAGAGTGGATAGTCACTCTTCTGAAAGAGTGAGTATCCACCCTTGTTTAGAGTGAATATTCACTTCTTGGGAGTGAGTATCACTCTTTCAGAGAGTGAACAATTTCACTTTTGCCTATAGTGAATAGTCACTCTAAAGATGTTGGGCAAATTTTGACTCTGCGATAGAGTGAATATCCACTCCTCCGGAGTGAATAGTCACTCTTTCTTATTTAGAGTGTAACATTACCACAACTCTTGACTGATTTAGAAGTCATTTTTTCCGTCAAACAACCGAAACACTCATGCACATTGAACAGTACGGTTAGTTTACTGTGCAACATATGCCAAAGCCGTCGTATTTCGATTAAAAATTGTCACTTGTAGCCTAATATACTTTCGTTATGCTACCATCAGTGCCATCTATTGATACACCTTGGAACTTTTTTCTTTCTTATTCCATACCGTTTTCCCCTTCTTCCAGTATATTCAGTTCAAATTTGGAGTCATTCTGACCAGTGGTTCCTCTTTGAAAGTAGGACTTTAATTATAATCACTCCGTATATTTAATTTATAATTTAAAATGAATATTTTTGTATAGGAAATCCTTCAATAATATCATTTGAAGTATGCATAGCTTTTCTGTTGGATGTTTATTACCAATTGTTTTTCGTCAACGGCAGTATGTTTATTAATAAAATACACATAAATCAAATTGACTTTCGTTATTTAACTGACCTGTACGAATGACAGCGACTTTCTATTGAGAGTGTTTAACTGCAAATACCTAATGCACATAATCAAATGTTTTAATACACTTGACACGCATCTTATAAGCAAATTTCTCTGAAATTTATTGTAATTGTACTTGCATACAAAATAGTTAATTTTAACACTATTTCTGTAATTCACTTTTCATTTCTCGCACGTTCAAAGATAATTCCCTTGTCACACTCGTAAACTGTATTTATATATAATTAGTAATTATCATGTATTACAAACTAGTACCAAAAATGTATCAAAAAAGGAAGTAATATATTGTACCGCTTCACGAGAAAAAAATAGTTTTGCACCTATTACAAATCATCCTGTCATTATAAATCATTTAAAGCGAGAAATATAAATCATTTAAAGCGTAAAAAATATTTTTCGACTTTGAATATTAAACTAAATATGATTTATGATACTTAAATAAGGAATAGTGTATTTTTAGTTTTTAGAATTAAGAGCCGTAGTGTTTGCATATACGTGATATTGTATGAAAACATTTCAGATACTTTTTCTAGAACGATCTTTCTAGTTGATTTTAGGGATTTCAGATAATTTTGTAACATAAATCACAGACATTTTTAATGCAACAGATTAATTTCTCCAAATTTCATGGCTATTTGTCTATGCTTTATTCAGGACAATATATATATATATATATATATATATATATATATATTAGTTAAAATTGTTTCTTTTTCATTCTCTTTTGTAGTAGTCTATGTTTGTGTTAAATGCGAAAATGTTAAATAGATGGCAGCATCATGAATTAGAAAATGTTGTTAACAATATTTAATTGGTATGTAGAAGGCAGCATTGTGTTATTCTATTTTTTTCTTTTGATAGATAATAATTACAAAATTATTTCAAACAATTGTTTTTCACAAAATTAAATAGGTTTTTTTTTACTCTTTTCTGCGTGTTTTACTTCTAATGATTTTTGTTTATTAGATTTTTGGATTTCTTTCATCTATTAATGCCTCAATTAAATTAACTGTAACTTTATTCATAGATTTATGCATTAGCAAGTGCTCAATTCAAATAATGTCAGTCAATATGCTGGATTTGAATTATGCTACATAAATTTCGCTACATAAAGAGTAAAATATTTATTACTATATATCTTTCATGGGTTTTTTTCGCTCCATTCGTTTACTTCTATTAATGTAATATTTCTGGCAGAAATATACTGATATTAGCATATTTGTTAGAATATTTTATGAAATATTGCATTATTTATTAGACATATGTAATCTTCTGCCAGACTGATGATTAAATATTGCGCATGTCTTTATTCATTTCGAATTCTATTTTTAATTTCGTTTGATATCCAAATTCCATTTTTTCTTACAGTATATGACATCTTATATCATTACATATATTTATTTTCTAAATTTTCTTGAAAACTTTTAAGTATGGTAATTTAATGTTTGAACATGTTAATTATATATTAACTTAATTGTATTCTGTATACACTTTATAATTACCTATCTTTAAATGGGAGATTTTATTAGATTTGAAGAAAGCACTTGTTTAATGTATTTTGAAATTCAAAGGTATTACAATTATGTATATATATATATATATATATATATATATATATATATATATATATGTAATATCTCTATGTGTAAACACAATATATTGAAGTAAAAGTAAATGTCATATCTTAAGGGTGCGAATTACAACTTTTAAAATACAAAAGACATATAACAACATATTAACTTAATGAACAAATAAATATACAATGTTTGTAATTATTTGTGTATTAACTTTTAGTGAACAGGTGAATCCAAACAAAACAAAAGCAAAAATAAATTTTCTGAATTACCGAAAAATTGGTGAAATACTTTTTCTCAAACTAAACCTTCGATCACTTATAACACATGAAAAACAAACTCAGGAAAATTGTGTAATTTTATACACTTGCAATGTAATAAAAGATATACTAAGCATCTTTAGAGTTTGATAGAGATTAAGTCATTAATTCAATAAATACATGCATTTACTCTGATTCTGGAGATATCTCAAGTCATGGCAGTTTTACATACTCACAAAATTTATAAAAATTAAAACTAAATTCGCCCACAATGGTAAAGATAATGGAATCATTATGGATATGCCGTAAAATATTCTCCTGGATTTTAAAAGATAAAAATAATTGTATTTAAAATTCCACTCGCAATATATTATAGCTGATTACGCTATGATAAAATGAAAGTTACCATATTCCTTAGAGTTGGGGCATAAAAATCAAATTGAATTATAATACAATTTTCATAAATAATATTACAAGCCTGTGATAAATGTCCTTTCTTAAAAATGAATGGTAATGTCAATATCGGGAAAAATAGTACGTAAAAAAATCAATTAAGGATAGTTTCAACACAAAGAGAAAATTTTTAACATATTGGTAAACTATAAATTAAGTCATGTTAAGATATTGTTAAAAATGATATTTCAAACATCCTATATATTAAAATGCCAGGCTAAAATCTTAATTTTCAACAAAAATTCGACGTTTTTTTAGCAAGCGTGAAATTATATCTAAAACCTGTTCAGTGTTAAGCTACACTTGAACGTGGTCAGCGTAGCCCAGCTGTCTAAGACGTTAGTTTATGCCCCGACTCTGTGGCATAGAGCGCAAGTTTGAATCCCGTTTCTGACAGAGAGATTTCTGCAATACATTTGATGTCATATTTTCAGGAAAAGAAGGTATGTGATTTGTATTTTTTTATTCGAACGCTTTTTAATAAAGTAAAGTTTAACACCCAACAATATTTTTACAAAATAAAAACAGTATTATAAATATAATAATATAAATAAAAAGTACATGTATTCAAATATTTAAATTTAAAAAAAAAGCGTGTAATTACACACACAAAAAAAAAAAAAAGAAAAGAAAAACACCAAATAATAACACAAAAAAATAAGAACGAAAAGAAAACATATTTCTTTTACATCTACATAACAATTTTTTAAAGAAATTTTTACACAGGCTTTAAAACCGTTATATTTGTAACCGAAAACATTTTCAAAGTGTTTGGACAACACGAATTTTTTTTAACTATGAAGGTTTAAAAACCATCACTCACAAATTAACATATAGCAGACTGCTGTTGGTATAAATGACAATATTAATTAGTCGGATGTGTCAATCCCAAAACTTTCTTCTATCTCACACAGGTTTCGCATACACAAAAAAGAATCAGCACCAATTTATATCAAGGTCTAACTGAAACTCAAGTTTTATTAAATTCCATGCATTATTTTTAGGTAGCTTTCAATACAAAAAAGTATAAAGCTACCTATTGCAGCCGTTCTGAGGAAAGCAGTTCCGGAAAATGTCGATATATTTTCACCGATCATGACCCCCAGACCCCAAAACCACCCTCCGTTCAAATGTTGATTTATATATATATATATATATATATATATATATATATATGTGTGTGTGACCTATGTCATACGATAACGCTCGTATTTATAAATCAATTTTGATGAAACTAATTGTGTGTATTAAGCTAACCAATGTCTCGACCGAGTTCTTTGGCCAGCTTGGTCCGCCATTTTTTTTCAAGATGGCGGCCATTTAAAAATTTAAAACTAAAATAAATATACAAAAAAGTTAAAAATTCAAATTTATATTTTAATTAAGTGTTTAGGCCTTGATACAAGGATTCCAGAGCATTTTTTGGTTTACCTCTATCTTAAAAAATGGCTGACATAGAGCAGTTTGAAATTCTAGGGTGGCTGACATTTTGAAACAAAACAGCACATTAACGCGATTACTCGCAAATTATTTTCTTTCATTGTTGTAATAATTTTCCCAAACATACGCATTAAACTATATATTCATATCCGTTAGCGCCAAAATTGGCGACATTGGAGACAAAATTGGCAAAATTGGCGATATTTGGCGACCAAAATAAGTCTTCATAAATGAAGCCAATTTGGCTATTGCTCAATAGATTGGCGAATTTCTTATTCAAATTCAGTATTAACGAATCTTTTGTAAACGTTTCTTTGCATTTTAACTTGCTGTTTTCGTGTAACATTAACTAAAATTTTAAAACGAAGATATAAGAAAGCTACCTTTTCCTCCAGGTACAGGCCGGAAGGACTTTTTAAGATACGACTATCACTGAAAACGTGTAAATCCTGCAAAATGCTGCATAGCAGCGCCACCTGCTGGGTGATTTTTACCAAAAACTAATCAGCACCAATGTATATCAGAGACTAACTTAATATTAAGTTTTATTAAATTCCGAGCATTAGTTCTTGAGATAGAGCTATTGTGGAAATCACGAAAAATGCTGCATCGCAGCGCCACCTGCTGGGCGATTTCTACCAAAAACTAATCAGCACCGATTTATATCAGAGACTAACGGAATATAAAGTTTTATTAAATTCCGAGCATTAATTCTTGAGATAGAGCTATTGCGGAAATCGCGAAAAATGCTGCATAGCAGCGCCACTTGCTGGGCGATTTTTAGAAAAACTAATCAGCACCAATTTATATCAGGGACTAACTGAATATAAAGCTTTATCAAATTTAGTGCATTAGTTCTTGAGATAGAGCGCCCACAAAATTTTTGTCACATATAGACAGACAGACAGAGTCACAGAGTCACAGACAGACATTTTCTAAAAATAGTCAAATCGTAATCAGGACTTTCTAAAACGTATAAATCTGTCGAAAACCGGAAGTCAAACATTTTCATGAATCCAATACTTTCTTCTTGTAAAGATAGAAAAAAGTAATTATTAAATATAAGTACGGTTTATTTTTAAGAGTTAAACACAAACAGTTGATCGTTTCAAGGGGATTCCCAGTTGCAAGCAACTCCACTCATTGTATATAGGTATCTGTGTATCACATCTTAAAGAAGCCATGTAAAAAATAATATAGAAGTAGCAAAAATGCACTGTGAAAGAAAATCTGAGGATTTCACCGTCAACTTTATCAGCCAATCCGAAACATAACCAGTAAAGATTAGCTTGTGTTAAGCAGGCAATCAGATTTAACATGCGATTTAAGAGTCTAATGAGTACGAAAAAAGTAGTAGGTTGATATATTATTAAAATAGAATAATTTCGTAGAAAAATAAGTAAACGGATTATATAGAAAAGATGTTTGACTGTTTCTAAAGGAGAATCGTTTGCTATAAAGGCAAAATGAAGCAGGAAGAGCGTAAATCTACATAAGTTTTTAAAAAAGGCAGTTTTCATTACATTTTCAGTACATTTAAATATAGTTAAATTAAGGTTAGTATATGTATGAATAAAGGAAATATGTTTTGTTTTTAATAGATTTTGACTCTGTTATAAATTCTGTATAATTTTTTTCTGGATCTTAATCTGGACTTTGTGGTGACAAACTTACCTAATACAGAGAAAGCTTAGAATTTTATAATATAACATATCAATAAACATTAGAAATACCTCAAATAATACAGACAAAAATAAAAGTATTATTTTGCTGGCAAGTGTAATCATTCACGGCGAGTTTTGTGTTCATTGGCAAACCATTGTATGCAAGTAAATCAAATGAAAAATGTAAAACAAAAATTTACAAAACGAAAGCATGTACACTTTTATAAAAATATTTTTTTTTATACTGATATTGTATTTCATAAACAGACACACAGAATAAAGAAAACGTTGTAAAAAAGATTACTTATAATAATAAAATTATAAATCCATCAAAATATTGAGTTGAAAGAAACTTTTATATATTTAAATATATTATTGTAACTTACCATATGTATCAATATATAAAAAAAGCCAGAATATGCAATCATTAATACAGTATATTTTATTGCACATTACATGAAACTCAATAAGTATAAAAGAGAGTAGTTTTGTAAGAAGATAAAAATATATGTCTCTAAATTTCTCAGATTTGTCATTTATTGATATATTGGTGATTTATATTGGTAAATTATTAATAAACTGCTAAATTTAGACGCATTCTTTTTTGCACGCAATATTATATTCAAAATGTGTTTCAGTGATAATATTCATCATTACTATTACCATTTCTAAATTTAGATCTACCTAATAAAATGTATATATTCCTTTTTTTCATAAGAGAATTTTTAACGAAACATTTTAAGTGTGATATTTATTATGCATATTGTGGTAAATATTCTAGTATGTTTTGTGATGAAATAACTGTTTTCATGCATTAGAATGTGCATTTATGAAAAGTCAAGTGCGTAAAATTTTCTCAAAATTCAAAATAAAACACAGATGTTTTAAGTAAAAATGTTGCATGTAACAAAAATATCTAACGCAGCAGATAATTTCTAAAATGTTTGAGGTAATTTTATAAAATTACACTTTGGCTTGGAATATTAAACATACACTGTAAAAAAATTATTCGATCTACTAAAAAAATTTTAGTTTTTCTCATTGGTTCTTGCAATTACTAAAACATTTTTTTTTATTCTTACTCAGTTACAAGAAAATCTGTAAGAATTACTAAACAACATCTAACAACGATTCCGGTTTATAATACTACTTATTAAAAAATTCTATGGAATACAAACCTATTTAAAATATTTTAGTAACCTCGGAATTGTTTTTTTACAGTGTAGACAAATAACTGAGAAATTCTAAAGTTACGTATGGAAACTAGCTTTTGTAAAATGTGAACATATTAAACATATTTTTGTATTATTTCTGTTCAAATTACTCTTTGTGTTGTTTTAGTAAAAACAAATTTATCGGTTTGGCTGTCTTTCTTACCAGTTTAACAATTAAAATATAGGTTGTTTCGTTGGTTCGAAAGCGATAAAAAAAGCTATTGGACCGCAACTAATAAAAGTTTGGTTCAACGTAAGACGAATGGCCAAAAACATTTTTATCTTTCTTCCGCCAAAAAAAAAAAATGCTAACATTAATTGACATTATGCTCTCAATTTCTTATACATTCGCATAAATTGAAAGACCGTTAATCATTTAAGACCGAATAATCTTTACAGTTTATGAAAAATCAAATTCCTAAACTTTCTCAAAAATAAAAATAAAACACAGGTGTTTGAAAAAAATATGTTTATGTAACATAAATAGTTACAACAATTAAAAATTATAAAATGTTTTTTGTAATTTTATAAAACGATATTTTGGCTTGAAATTTTAAAGACAGGTATACAACTGATATATGTAAAATTTAAAACCAATATTTTATACATTGTTTATTATGTAGAACAATATATACAAATACAGTTTTATTTTTGTTCAAAGTACTCTTTGTGTTATTCTTCTAGAAACGAATTCACCATTTTAGCTTCCTTAGTACCAGTTTAGCATTGGGAACCATTATTGTTTCGTTGGTTGAAATAGCTATTGGACCACAAAGAATAAATCATCGGTGGACCGTTGAACCATCAACCACAAACATACTTTCTTTTTACAGCCATAATACATGCTAAAATTAACTGACATTTTACTCTCAAAAAATGGTTAACAGTTTAAGACGGAAAACTTATTATCGTCGGGTTCGAGTTTATTAAGGTTTTTGAATTTTGGGTAAGTCACTCAGTTCTAAAAGTCTGTGATAGCTAGTTATAAAGATAACCTATCAAGGTAATTTACATTGATTATTTTTTTCCCTTCCCAAAATGTTTTCCACCGGTCTTGATGTGATAAGAAATTCCGGTTATATTAAAAACGATAGGAAAAAAAAAGTGTTGAAACATTAACTGGCTGCTTGTTGGTATATCTAAACATACATTTTACTGAAAAAAGAACTTACAAATTTAATTAATATTGAAAATCTAGTGAAAATATTGCTGATACTCTTGCTCAGACTTCCATAAAGCCAGAGATTAAAGAAATTCAAAGTTAACCCCTTAGGGACGAGCGACACGTATACGTGACGCATAAGATGCTCAGAATCTTCGATTATTCCCACCAGTAACTTTTTATTGCAAGCTTTGCCTTATTTAATGATAGCATTTCTGCGATTCAATTAGGCGAAAATTTCTGTTTTGAAAAACCGGTGGTATAAGATTAAAAATTCTGTAAAGGACGCTCGTCGCGAAGGGCTTAATAAGATAATGTTGAATAATAGAAAACGCATTTATTATCCATCAGTTGTAAATAACATCAACAGCAGCTGTAGTTTTTTAATCTGTACTGTTGTTTAGGTTATCACAGCTTTTTTTTTGTTACGTCAAATTATCATAATATGTACATCAAATTGTCATCATCGAAATATATTCATGCATTCTTTAATTCTTATTTTAATGTTTTTATGTACATTCTACAGTTTATGTACTTTTAAAATAATAATTACATGATCAGATAAAAAGATAGAACTTTCTTTCTAGTAAAGTTATAAAAAGTTATTTTGTTCCAAATAACAAAATACATTTTGTCCACCAGCCACAACGGCTTAGGATTTATAGTTCCGCATATTTCGCAGGTACTCATACGAATCACTTACCAATGTTTTTTAGTTCTTACACGGGTTTAAATTATTTTCTTTATTTTTTATAGGATTCTACTTATGATGAAATTGTAGTAATAATCAGAATAAATCTGTTATTTTGTATGATAATTTAAATTTCAAATTGGATTTTATAAAATATACTTGTTAAATTCTTAAAACAGTTAATATTTTGTATTATTAAGCATTTCTAAAGGCAACTGCTTGCTTTTTATAACAGTTTTGTTTAACAAAATGTCATACACGTGCAATAATATAGATAAGTGTTATATGAAATAATTACTTAATCTATTTTTTTATTCTGTTCTTTAACATATTTTTTATTTAGAGAAAATTATAACTAGGGGAGACCGGGGCACATTTTGTTTTCCAACTAACTTTAGTTTTTAAATGAGCCGTATATGATGCAAGCGGATGAACTGGGTGAAGTGGCAACACTGGACACCTCATCTACGAAAGATTTGGTTTAGTAGCTGCTGTCACTTCATCAAGAATGCTGTTTTATTAATTTTTTCAATGGTGAGTAAAATTTCAGGTCATTATTAAAACGTAAAATAAACGTATTAGCGTTAAACTTACTGTTTTGAACATTGCAAGTACTAAAAAGGATTTTTTCTTTTGCAAATAACTTACACTGCTACTCGTCGAGGTAGTGTAAAAGTTCCAATATGGTGACGGAGCAGGTTTTCTAACAGCATACGGCGCATGTATTCCAAAACGCGCTTCGTTGGAAAACGTGCTCCTTCCGTAATCAGATAGTCTTATTTTATCAAAACTGTATACTTTTCTTTATTTTTTAAATGACTAATTCTTTTTACTGTATGTACTTACTTCCTTAAACTAGGAAGTTTACATATTTTAATACTGCAAAGAGCCTTTGTAAATTTGTGCAATAGCTATAAACATTTTTTCTGCATTTACTTCCCGAACATTTGTGTCTTTAAAGAAAAGTTTAAATGCAACAAGTATATTTTTATGGATATTTCTGACGAGAAAACAGGCGTTCAAATTCAAATGAACGTTTCTATATATTAGACTTCATATTCGAAGCACGTATATTTCCCTTCATAGAAAACACATTTCTTCCGCGAGCCTGTTTTAAAAGAATCTATTGAAATTCCACATACTGCTTTCTTTCACATAAAATTTCTGAAATAGGAGTTCTTTAGTCGATAGCATCAAACTAAAGACTATCTCTATGTAGGTATTTTTTAAGTTCTTATAATGTTTGAGATAATCAAATATATTTTTTAAATATATCAATATATTTTTCTAAATACACATAAATGAATAGAATAAATAACAATGAAATATTTATTATATTTTTATTAGTCCAGTGTCTAAATAATATCTTTGAAACTGGGGATAAAAGATATTTAAATTTCAGATACAAATTAAAATTTGAAATTAAAAGTTTGATAGATAAATAGATGGCACAAGTATTTGTTGGGTAGTTTCGTAGGTCTGCATAAAAAATTAAACATTTATTTATTTTTTAAAACTTATTGGTTGAAACAACAACAAATTTCCAACTATTCTGCATTTTCAACAGAACATTATCATTTCAAATGTTAGATAAGCAATTTATAAATTTTAATGTCTTCTAGTATTTTGTGACTAAGTGACTAAGAATCACTTTTTAAGAAACGTTTTCAAAAATATTATTGAAAGCAAATCCAATTATTAGAAGACTAAATGATTAACAATTTTTAGATTTTCAATTGATAAAAATGAAAAGAAAGCTATTTAAAATGAAGAAATTTGAATAGCACACACATTAAGTATTCTAACTAATACTGATATGTTAATTATAACCTTTTTCAAAAATACATAGTAATACAGTTAAGCAATAAAATTAATCTTTATCTAAAATACGTTAGATGTGTTTTCGCATTTTGTGCTGTTATATTATCAAAAAAAACAAGAATCCTGAAATAATGATCACATTTTCATGCGTAGAAATATTGGTTTAGATTGATACAACTCTTGCAAAAATATGCTAATGAAAATGCATAAATCATAGCAAAGTAGGTATTACATTTTCTGGGTGAATGCCTGTGATTGAGGGGAGGCCTAAAAAATTTTGCCTGGGAAGAAGTCGAAAATTTTAATGTTACCTGCATTAGAAAATAATGTATACTTTAATCTTCCAAGCGCTGTTCCATATGCTTTCATTTCCAGAAATCTGGTTAAATGGGCTATAAACATAAATATATCTAACATAATTATGTTTTTAAAACATTATAATTTGAATATAAAAGCGATTTTAACATCAAACATCGAAACGAAATTTATTTTAACCTAAAGTTTAAAATCATTTTATAAAAATGTTGGAGAGATCTCAGACACTCAGAGGTTTAATAATGGAAAAAAGGCTATTTAAAAATTATTAAATGTTATTAATATGACTAGTTATTTAATAATATTTTTAATTTTAAATTGACTAGGTGCAAGGAACACTTAACCATGCCAACAGCGGACGCCACCGAGAGCCATGCATCTGAAGTATGTAGTTGTGCCAGACCGGGTTCCAAAACCAACTAGGAGGAAATCCCTTCTTTGGATGGCATCTTTAAGCTTTACAATGTTTGTGATAATTTATAAGTTTTGGAGTTTACAATAATACCAGAAATGAATGCATTAATTTCCCTTCGTCTGTCTAAAAATAGAAGATATTTTGCAATGATGATGTCTTATGTATTTGTAGATAGTTCTAAAGTTCCTTTTTTTTTCGTGGCATATTCTTTATAAGGAAGGAATGTCTATGGAAATGGAAGTTAGCATGGTTTTGCTTTTTGTCTTCCCTGATTGATTATAAAATGTATTCAAATGCACTATATTGTATAATATAGACATGTGCAATTGGTGCCTAAATCTTGGAAAATTAACCACGTTTTTTGTTGGAGGATTCAGTAACGTCGCTGCAACGTAGCAGTTTCAGTTTCCAGGAAACTGGATTGCGTACCAAGAACTGGCCTCCCATCAACTTCAGCTGAGAGGGTGGAATTAGTGCCAGCTCCTAAAAAATCAGTGCGTATGGCCTTGTGGGAATTACAGATGCTAAAAGGGTCTCGCGATACCTGACGACACACTGCGCTTTTTTTCTTGATTTGTGAATATTTCCGCTTTCCTAGACACTGACACTGCTGCTTTACAGCCAAGTTAAGGGAATCTACCACAAAAGTACTTGGTTAGTTTTGCAATAGATATCTCTCACATGTATATCATATACAGGGTGATTATAATTAAAATCCCACTTTCAAAATGCTGTAAAAAATCACTAGTCAAAATGACTTCAACTGAATATACTAGATGAAGGGGAAAACAGTATGTCATAAGAAAAAAGTTCCAAAGCGTATTAATAGATGGCGCTGTAAGCTGAATTCTATGCAAATTAAAAGACACTCATGCACAATTAATAACAGAATCATTATGTGCTTTTTATGCGGTTTTTGGCCCAAGGACAATTAAAACCCGATTTTTCCCATCCAATGGGGTACGAACTTGCAGTTGTGAATGGGCTTTCTACTAACAGTACCACAACTGTGTACTGATTTGGAAGTCAATGTCTCTTTCAAACAGCCAAAACACTTTTTGCCATTGACAGTACGGTTGGTTTACTGTGCAACTCTTGCCAAAGCCGTCGTATTGCGATTTAAAATGTCACTTGTAGCCAAATCCACTTTCCTTATGCCGCTTAAATATTAATCAAGATAAATCAAAATTTTAATGACTTGGTAAACGAAAATATGTTATAAATAAAGTTCTGTGAAATATGTTAGATAAATCTTTGAAATAAATAAATTCCATGGCAGTGGAACTTACCAGTAAAATATTAGACTAAAACAAATCTTTTCACGGAATTATTTAATAGTAATATACAAAAAAGGAAAATAAATAAATATATAAATGAAAAAGTGCTATGATCAGAAGTTTTATTTCGGCTGAGTTATTTTTATAGTGATTTGTTTTATCTCAATGTATGTAATGCGACGGCGTCGATAAGTATTTAAAGATGCCGAATTTAAAATGTGCGCCATCGATTAATTCAACATATATATAAATTTTCGATGAAAAAATGAATTTAATGTTTTTCATAACATAATCTTCAAATACCATGTATATTATTTAATTAATTGAAAATGAAACAATAATTACTTTGATTTAATTAATGCATTTAATAGTTGAATAATTAAAGAATTAATAAATCCGCGATTGTTTTATGGTTTATATTTTAAAATTTCATAGAAGTAAAACTAGTTTTTGAATTTGATATCTATTGCATATGTTAGATTGAATAGGTTGGTTGTAAATGTTCTTGGATTTATTAAACACAAGATATAATCTAATTATGGAAGAGAACTTTCTAATTTCTGTGAGTAATTTTCTTAATTCAGTAAACTTTAGCAAACACTCCAAAGGTAAATTGGAATCCATTCTCTTGAAGTTTGTATGTAAGAATCTTCGAATGAAACGCAAAAAAATCACACGCAGCACGTTACTGCATTTTGAGCATTTCTAAAGTCTGGAGCATGTCATCAGGATATTTCTTAAAACAAAAATATAATTAAAAATTGCATTTCAAGCCAATTCTTTTATAAAGTAGTAAAGTTGTTGTAAAATTAAATGCAAAAAAAAAATCTTACTAATTAGTTAGAACTAAAACTTAATTAAAAAATGTGTTCATTCAACATTTCACTCATTTTGTGTATCTGGAATTAATGATCATAGCGTGTGAAGATACAATGAACTTATTTTATCAAGAATTGAAGTTTTTGTAAACATCTCTTTCTCTCTCTCTGTCTCTCTCTCTATATATACAGGGTGTTTTAGAAAGGACCCCTAACTTTAAAAATCAATAACCCGGAAACGGTGATAGATAGAAATATGAAACCAGTGGTATGTTTATTAAAAAAATCGCAAGAATCTTATACGTAAATCTCAAAATTTAGTTAAAATTAGCACCGATAGATGGCGCTGAGAGTGTTAAGAATCCTTCTAAAGATAGTTCAGAAGCATAGAAAGACTAGTCATCGAAAATTTCGTCATTGAAATCATTGGCCGCTATTAGCGTGTAGTGAAAATAATTCTCAAAAGAGATGTATACCATGGAAGAACGTGTGTTTATTATGTTGGAATACCACCGATTAAATCAGAGTCCTACTGCCACAAGGAGAAGTTTTCAAACGCGATTTCAAGTCGCAAAACGCCCAGATGGAAAAACAATTCGTGAGCTATTCAAAAAAACAAAAAAAAAATCAACAGACAGGCAACGTGGCCGATGCGAATTATTTTCATTAGACGAAAATAGCGGTCAGAATTCAATCGCGAAATCTTCGACGGCTAGTCTTTTTATGCTTCTGAACTATCTTTAGAATGATTCTTAACGCTCTCAGCGCCATCTATCGGTGCTATTTTAAACTAAGATTTGAGATTTACGTATAAGATTCTTACGATTATATATATATATATATATATATATGAAACAAATTAAAAAAATTTTCGCCGTTGGCCTCATTAAAACTATAATTCTGTGTAAATCCCATTATTCTCAATTATTTTCTCTTTCAAATATTTCGATTGTCAAAATTCCATCTAGCTAAAAATACTTTATTCTGAATTCATTCTCATAAAAAAATGGCTCTGATCGCGGTGATCTATTAAAATTACGCACTTTTGTTTCATTAAATAAATGCATCCTAAAATTTAATTCTTTTAAAAAACACCAATCTCCCAGCTAAAAATATTTTAACTCTCTTGAAATAACCACTTATATCTTTTTATTTTCTTATTTTTATTTCCCTATGTTTTCTGACAAAACAATATTCTTTCTCAAAATTATAAAAGCTACTTCAGTCTCTTGCCCATGCTCGATAAAACATACGTATTTTTTTTCTTTCTTCTCTTCTTATTTATTCGAAGGAATTAGATTTTGCGGGAATGTTCTGGAAATATTGTAATCCCGCGTTTTTTTCAGATTACGGTCATATAGCTTCGAAATTAGAGCGCAGAACAAGTTAGTCCGATAGCGCTGATTGGTCGAAAAACTTTTTAATGACAATGTATTCTGGGGAGTTCAATAAGAGATATACGTTGAGTTTCCCGCGTTAGCGTCAGATTGTTCCTGGATCCGGTTGTGGATGCAACCCCGGCGCGTACTCCACGATCATGGAATTATCTCCTTGACTGCCGATAGAAAAACAACTGCCTTTTAAGAGCAAAAATGTCTTCTGAGTATTTAAATTAAGTCACCAAGTTTTCTTCACGGTATTAAATCATCATGAATGGATTTAGCTTCGGAATGAGTAAAGCATTGTCATTTTCTGTTACTTCGAATAAAAGTGAACTGGAACGAAATGTCTCTTGTTTGAGTTCTGTACGCACATTATGAAGTGAATTCTCGACGCTCGACTACAAAATTCTTCGGAGGAAGCCCTTGCCTGGATAATGATTCGAAAAAAATTATGGTGATACACGTTAAATCGTGATATATATATATATATATATATATAACGCGTGTTCAAATGAAAGGGAATCGAAGCGTCGCATTTGAACAGTTCTCAATGTATTTTCGTGAAACAAACGCGATAGTGAACGTATATGTACCGCGCGTGCGCATGCACAAGCAGGTTTCTGGTAACTTCATTCGTAAGAACGTGGCATTCAGTTAAAATGGCTGGTGCGGATGCAAACTGCATCCAAAACGTATCAGCGAGCTGTAATTAAGTTTTTAACTCTGGAAGGGTGTAAGCCGGTGGATATTCATCACGAAATGCTGGCTGCATCGCCAAGGTGTGTGACGAGGCACTGGCTCGTAAAAAGTAGGAAGTCCTGAAACATCCACCTTACAGTCCAGATCTGTCGCTTTGTCAGATCTGTCGCCTATCACATCTTTGGACCGCTGAAGAAAAGCCTAAACGGTCAACGATTTTACCCCGACGAGGATGTAAAGGCTGCAGTTCTGAACTGGTTCCATGATCAATCGACATTGTTTATCGCGAACGGAATTCGTAACCCTCCTCAGCAATGGGACACCTGCCTTAACGCTATTGGTGATTTTTTTAACAAACTTTGTATACATTTCACTCATTAAATATTGTTGTTTCTATCTACGTATCTCTCTCATTCCTGTCTCTACGCATCTCATGGATACACATCTCGAAACACTTTCATTTGAACACCCCTTATATGCATATATGTATACATATACATAAATAGACGTATGTGTCAGAATATTTCCCTTTGCAGCTACATCTACCCAGGGCAGAATATTGGTGTTTGTGTGTGGTAGTAGCCTCTAGTCTCACCCATCCACTACTATGGTGGTTGCATGTCACGGTAGCTGTTGAGGTGATACATGGTGGTTGAAAGGGGTTGATTTCTAGGGCATTCATATTTTGACTAAAGTGTTATTGTTGAATATCCGTGGAGATATGTTTGCGTTAATTGTAGAGGTTGATAAATCGCATTTTAAAGCTTTTATTTACAACAAGTCTACCATACATGAAAATATGAAACACAGTGAGTATAAAGGGAAAATCACTCCTATTTATAACATTTAGACAGGATTCGAAAAGACCAATAGGAATATTTAATAAGAGAGCCAATAGAAATTACTGATAAAAAAAACAATCAAGATTTGATAAAATAATGAACTAAATGATGTAATAAATAACTAAATGATTGAACTAAATGATTTAATAAAATAATGAACTAAATGACGATTACACATTTCTAACTTTTAATCGCACATCAAATCTTAATTTCTAAAATTCAAATTTTGAAATTGCATATTTTTAAAAGTTCATGAAATTTTGTTTTAGGAAGTGTTCTTGTAAGCATGTCAGCAATTTGATCTTCAGTAGAAATGTATTCTATTTTAATATAATTTCTGCTGACAACATTGCAAATAAATATCAACTTCATATCACTATACTTCATTCTACTAAAATTATTTTCATTTGTAATGCACTTGATACAAGATTGGTTGTCTTTATACGCTATAAGATTTTTAACACCTACAATGTCATTGGCAATATCTTTGATCCATAAAATATTTTGAATTCCTTTACTCAAGGCATTTATTTCTGCCTCTGTATTTGACAGTTCATTACTCTTTTGTTTATTGACACACATAATACAGGGAAATTACAGAACTTATTAATATAATCAGACACAGACTTTCTATCATTTGCGTTTGAGCCCCAATCAGCATCGACATATATAGAAAAATCTGAATCACTTAAATTACCCTTTTTATAATTAATTTTCAATTCGGCAGTACATTTTAGATATCTCAATATTTTCTTTGAAGCACACCAGGCAGAATCAGTAGGATGTTCCTGAAGTTGATTTAAGCAATTAACTGCAAACAAAATATCAAGTCTAGATACATATGCTAAATAGAGTAAAGATTCCACTAATTCTCGGTATGGCCCATTGAATCGATTACCTTTTCAAAAATCTGCAGCAGTTGATTTAGGTTCAATTGGAATATAAATTTAGAAATTCACCATCAACTTATTCTTTCGCGTTGTCGCCATCGCATTTTCCTTACTGTAGGATTTAATTTACAGAAAGTTTTAAGTTCATTTGCCGCATCACATATTTTTTAAGTAAACGAAATTCAGTAAAGCGCGAATAATCATCTATTAAAGTCATTGCTCACCTATAAAAGTCTTGGGTACTATCGGCCCACAGAAATCCGTGTGAATCATCACCATTGCTTGAGTCTGTCTCTTTCTAGGACCTAGGAAAGTTCCAGTATTGTAGCATGTGTGAGTAGTGCTTGCGCTAGTACTCGGCTCGATCGTTTGGTGTCGTGCTCGATTGCTGGTCTGGACAGCGATGACGACTTCAAGCCAGTTGCAAAGCATCCGAAGTGAGCCTTAGCTCCATGATCATGATGCGATCAATTGTGATGCGTGCATGCATCCTTGTTTGTGCAATCACAGTTATTTTGTATGGAAAACCTTTTTTTTGATAAAATGCTACTTTTTTAACATTTTATTTGTATTCATTTTCTAATATTTTGTTGATTATTTTTCAATAAATACGAGCATTAGCTCTTTGAAACTTAAAAATTTGTTTATTTATTTTTTAATTAATTAACAAATATTTATTTTTCAGATTTTAATCATTATTATACTTTCAGCTAGCTTTAGAAACCAAAATAACTGGACATAGGCCTACTAGAGCGTCAGCCATCTTGGACGTCCAGATAATATTGGCCGCCATCTTGGACCGCCTGTCTTCCACTAAGTTGAATATTACCTTAGTGGAAGACGTCCAACGTCCAAGTGAACTTTGAATCGTCCAGATGACGTCATAGCCTACGTCAGACGTCCAACTTTCAGCCTGCTGCTCAGATAGAGGTCACGTGACCTGTCATCGGCAAAACTATCAACATCAGATAAGCATGTGACGTAATTACGATAAAGGTAGGGAGGGTCGTGGGTAAGATTCGTATCAGTTCTATTGAATTTCGCTTGCGTGTTGTGAATTTTTTGCAACTGATGCGTGTTTCGAGTGTTCTTGGTGTTAGGTTCTGCTTAGTCAGGCGCGATTGATCCTGTTTAGATTAGATGTATGCTTGGCTTGCTTAAAAACTGCTGATCGCCTGCGTAATGTTCTCATATGTCGTAAGATTACTGACACTAATGTTTTAAATCACAGGGATTGGTGCATTATTTCAACTATCAATATTTGCATTTAACAAGTTTTCATTGCTTTTATCATAGAATAATGGGATAATAAATTGGATATTCTGCATTCGTAGACAAATGTGCAACAATGTACTTATGATTTAATCTGTTATCGATTATTATCGATTTTAAGAAATATGTAAATTTTACAGGAGGATTATACTGATGTATAATATTCTATATTGATATTGCGTGAGATTTTTATAAAGAATAAATATGTATTTTGCATTTACGTAACAAGGTTTTATTGGTCAATTATGTATTTTAAAAATTATATCTATATATTTAAAACGCTAAACATTTTATTTCGACAATTCGTGAGAACAAACTACAGCATCAAATTACACCATTCTTTTTTTTTAATGAAAGATATTTGGACATAGATTTGTTATCGTGCATTCGTTTGTTCGAAAATTTAAGTAATTAGCCGTAATTTTCAATTAAACGTTTACTTCTGCTTATGACGTCATAAAGTCGGCAACTCCCACTGTTGCGAGGCATACAGTTTATTCTCTGAACTCCGTGGTTCGCCAATCTTTTGACATTAGCTAATATAAACTAGATAATATTGTAACATTCTCATGTAAAATATTAAAAACCTTACTTAAAATTAGCTGTAATATAATCATATTAAAATATCTAAACATAAACATAGAAATATGAACAACAAATCTCACGTAAAATGTTTAATTGAAATGATTCCAATGGAAAAAAGATTTGGAGAGTTATCCCTGACGTTTAGCTAACATAAAAGTACCTATTTTATTTTATTTGTTTACACACATATTCAATTTTATTATAAAACACCAGGTTGCCATACAAAGCAAAAATCGTCATTTTAGCGCCGAAAATGAACCCTGGTGCGTCTACGATATCAGTACCGATTTAATCAAAATTGTTTTGGTTGCACCGGATATTACAAAATTAATTAAATTATTAATAGATTATTGTTTCTTTCTCAGATTAAAAATAAGAAAATTTGGCACAGATGTCATATACGGGGGAGATGTGTGCTTTATTTGCTGTGTTCTTTTATTGACTGAATATGAGATGAAAGTAGGGATATACTATTTGTGTGATACTTCATAGGTCCAGGAAATTTTCTTTGTTGCCGTGGGGAATATGGCGATAATATCAAACTGATTTGCATTATTACACAGTTGTTTCCGGATTTTTTGTTTGGAGTTTGCATCGGAAATATTACTGTAATTCACTATGGGAAAAAAACTTTTAAAATAAAATATTGGAAAGACTGTTTCATACGCAAGCTTATTTTACTAATATTGTTATTGTAATTTTTTTTCGTCAAGTTTTGATGGGTTTCATCTAGTTTTTCTTTAAGATTTTTATAATTGAAGTACATAATTTTTAAAATGTCTTTCAAATATTCGCCTTTCTATCATACATAATTTTAGAGATTTTAAAAAGTAATAGTCGATAATTTACGACTTTTAAAATCGTCATTCTCATTATTGCTTATTCATATAATTAGTAATTTTTGAATTTATACTTTTAATAGTATATTGCTTGCCAATCAAATGAAGCCCGAGTATTTCAGAACGTGAAGCAATGTTATCCCGTATATTACTAAAAAAATATTTAAAGTTTTAAAAAGGCTGAAAGTTAAATATTTTTATTCTATGTAATATCATTTTATCAATAGAATAATTCATTTAGAGCTCCTTTTATAATTAAAAAAATAGAAACATCTGTCGTCGAAATTTATTCATCTAATAACCGTATTATCTTTTTACAAGAAAGAAATTAATTAAATAAATGTAATTCATGTACAAGCGTAGAAAATTTGTATCAAAATGTTATTTCTTCTTATGCTTACAGCAACAAGACTTTGCAATTTTTATAGATAATAATATTCTCGAAGGTGTTAAGTAAACAGACGGGATTGTTTCGATACCAAAGGTCTTTGTAGTAAACATCTCTTTGGTAAATATTATAAATATTAAATGAAAGTTAAGACATTCAGTGTGGGAGTAACTGTTTCGTATAATAATAAAACAAAACCTTAAAATATGTATGATCAGTGTATATTCAGATCTCACTTCTTTTTTACTACAAATATTGAAATAAATTGTGTTTTTCAAAATAAAGAAGAATATATTTTTTTTGTAATGCATAAAATCGTAAATACATTGTTTCTTTTTTTTTTAATCATACACTTCAGATGTCATTTAAATAATATGCAGTTGAAGCATTTTATGTTCTGTCTCATTGAATTTATTTTTCTTAATAATGGATAAACTCATATGAATACAATTTAGGTTTACAGAAAATTTACCAAAACAATAAAAAAATACTTCCTTTAAACCAATCTTAATTTTCCTTTTCTAAAATACATTGTAATGTATAGAATATAACTATTTTATTTAAGAAAATGAAATATACATGTGGTCGAATGAATAAATTTAACTTTGGAAATATCATATATATATACCGGCGCACCCCTCTGGGTGGTCTTGACTCGGACCCTAAAGTGGTGAAGATGACTGGGAGCCCAGCACGACGGGGACAGAAAACGGATGAATAGCCACCTCAACGTGGTGCGCAGGTGGTAGAGGGGCTTCCGAAAATTTCGGAGGTGCCGCAAAGAATTGGTGACGCGGGCCACTAAATCTGGGCCTCCCCCCCCCCCCATAAACGCAGGCTTTGTGCGGCGGGGTAGCCCTGTATTGGGAGCCTCCTCCCTAGGTGTTGGAAGGACGCCTCATAGGCTAATCTCAGTTGCTCGACCGGGCCTTCGCCCCAGGTCTAGTTGCTGACGCTTAGGAACAAACTAGCGAACGGCGATAGGACAGTTTTCTGAAATTTATCCGGGGCGATGACGGAGGCGAGATCGGTGCATGAGCCGGCGTGAAGCAATCCTCGGTACTGTCAGGCGGTAGAGCGTAGTTACCGACCACGGCACATGGGCGCACATGGGCGTACACACATGGTCTGCAACCACTACGTCACCCACTGCAGTTGGAGTAGTTGTGTGTCCACCTGAATGATCGGGCAGAAAGGGGATTACCCGTTCGTGTCAAGTGTGAAAGATGACCTCGAGGCCACTCAGATCCCCGTGGACCATATCCCCTCCGTGAGTGGGTGTAGGCATTTACCCTGGAGTTTTCGATTACAAGGAACCGGTCCAGTGGCTCGCCGATTAACGCAGAGGCGATCAAGCCGAAACTCAAAACCCGGGTCAAAAAACCAATCCAGGGTGTCTTTGCGCAATCAGAGCTTTCTGCGCCCGATGGTTGGATCATCAGGAGTCTTAGAATTAGCATTCAAGTTACTAAACTCGATAGGGACTGCCTTTTTGGCGCTTTTGAAAGAGTTTTCCATTCCCTTCAGAATCCGTTAGTGGTGCCTAACTAACTTTCCGTTGTTGTCTAACATTTGTTGTGTTATGTTTGTTTGTTTTAAATGAGTTTCCGAATGACCCCCCGATGAGTCAACCGGCTACGCCTGCATTCTGCCGTAGGAGTTCGTCGGAGGTAAAGCTGCAGGGGGGGGGCACGCGGAAACAACCTTAGCCAGTTTGTGTCTATGCGTTCGGGGACACGTGAGCATGCTTTCAGAAATGAGTATATACATGTTTCAAACTTGACTAATTTTGATTCGGAGCCATTTTCACTATGCGACATACTCAGATTTGAACATTTTTTGCTCAGTTTTGAAAATGTCGTTTTTAGATTATAGCTGTTGCATTTCAGTGTGCAGTTTTTGCACTTTTCCTTTGGTCATTCGGTTACATTCGTTCATTCGTTCTTTTGGTCATTCGCACCTTTAGGTATGCAAATAACTTTATTTTACGTAGTATGTAGTCTCTAGAGTTTATGCATTGTATCTAGAGCAGGATCATCAGCTATTGGAATAATATTCTGTAAATGTGGATACACATATTATTTTACTACACTGGCCTCCAAAAGTTAAGGTACAACATGTTTTTCGAAGCTCAGCAGACAAAAAAGGGCAGTCAGTTTAAACTGCATAGTTTATATGAATGACAATAATAAGATTTAAAAACACTTACGCAAAAATTACAGCTACCACTTTTATTTTATAGAAAAGAATAGGTTTTTGTGAATGAGAGAAAAATATTCAATTACGAAGCTTTCGTAATTTCGCGTATAAGTTTTGTTGTATTCGAACTTTTGTTGTCAGTTTTGTTCACAACAGCCAGTAGAGTCTATAAATGTCTAGAAGAAGTCGTTTGACCGATTTATTAAAGTGGCGGTAGGTAAGATGGATTGAAATGGGGTTGTCACAAGCCGATGCTGCTAGACGGCTCAATGTGTCTCGCAGTGTAGTCCAACGATTCTGGGATCAGTATGAATCCGAAGATTCTGTGTCCAAAAGACATGTTCCAGGCCGCCCAAGTGTTACAGTACCTGCAGAAGACCGGTTTCTAGCTCTTTCGGCCCGAAGGTGAAGACGCACTACTGTGCCGCAACTCATTGCAGACCACTTTGCAGCATCAGGGAGAAGAATCTCCGCTACTACGGTGCGAAGACGTCTTCACAATGCAGGTCTCTATGCAAGGCGACCAGTTGTGTGTGTCCCCCCTCAACAGACGACAGAGAAGGGCCCGCTTATGTTGGGCAAGAGATCATGTTTCCTGGACCAGACAACAATGGGCTTCTGTACACTTCACAGACGAGTCCAGATGCACACTGGAGAGCGATTCAGGACGTCTTCTGATCTGGAGAGAACAATGCACTCAATACCACCAATCAAACACTGTCGAAACACACAGGTACAGAAACGGTGGAATCATGGTTTGGGCAGGGATCTCACTCGGAAGCCACACTGACCCGCATGTGTTCTATGGAGGAACTGTGACTGGTACGAGATATTGGGATGAGATCCTCGATTCATATGTGCGCCCATATGCCGGTGCTATTGGCAATGGTTTCATTATAATGGATGATAATGCGAGACCACACCAAGCTGTGGTTGTTGAGGATTATCTTAATGATCACGGTTTGGAGAGACTGGAATGGCCAGCTCACTCTCCAGACTTGAATCCGATGGAACTATCTTGGAAGATAGGTTGCGGCTTTAAGTCCTCCTCCAAGGTCATTAAATGAGCTGGAACAAGGCTTACACCAAGTCTGGTTAGCGTTACCTATTTCGGTGTCCACAAATTAATTGAGAGCATGGAAAGTCGATGCCGCCAATGCATTCAAGTCCGGGGTGAACATATTCCGTATTAGAACCAGTTTTTAAATGTTTCTGTCACATTTTACTGCATAATACTGCGATGTACTGATTTCTCCAAGAGTGGAATTGTCCACCATGAGTGCTTTTTTGTTGTAATTTCATTTATATGTTTAACTTAAGTAAATTTCTATGTCGCATTTAATAAATAACAGTTTAGCGCACATTTCCTCCAAATTTGTTGTTTATATATTCATTCATTTTCAAATTAGACGGAAAAAACCGGTTGTACCTTAACTTTTGGAGTCCAGTGTAAATTATAATTTTCTACATTTTTTGTTGAAAATAGTAAGCCTCATAAAATTATATTAGTAAGTGTTTACACCTTGTAAATTTCAAATATTTTTTTGTAAATATGCTGTAAGTCTTTTTCAGTTTTACTAAAAAAATACATATATATCATAAACATTTTAGTTGTTTACGTGGTTTCTCTTTGTAAATTATTTATATCAATATAGTAGCGATTGCAATATTCATTTTTTTCTATGTTTGGGATATACAGGGGGGGGACAAAATAATACGAACACTCATGAAAAATGGTGAAAAGAGCAATATCTAGTAAAATACATGAGGAATTAACCTGAAACTACAGGTGTGTAAACAGTATAGTATAAGTTATATATTTCCGTGAAGATATTTTCCCGAAAGCCCAAAGGGGGGCTGTCAACAAATTGAAAATGGACGAATATCTTTTGGATAACCCTGTAAAAACTAATGTGGTTGCTGTAACTCTCGTATTTATGAACTGATATGAATGGGACTGACACAGGATATACCAAGGTCTCGACCGATTCGTTGCACAGCTTTATACGACATTTTGTTTTAAAAGGGCAGCCAGTTATTTTTTTAATTTAAAAATATGTATAAAAAATATGAATTGAAAACATGTTTTTGTTAAGTGTTAGATCGTGATACAAGAATTCCGGAGCATTTTTTGTTTCGGCTTTATCTTAAAAATGGCTGAGGTATAGTGATTGAATTTCTAGGTT
The DNA here is from genome assembly GCA_963931845.1 of Maratus michaelseni. NCBI lineage: Eukaryota > Metazoa > Arthropoda > Arachnida > Araneae > Salticidae > Maratus > Maratus michaelseni. The sequence continues at coordinate 450,462,814 of OZ007587.1, forward strand.
GGCTTATATTTAAAAAATCAGATTTTTGTTATGATGTAACTTTCAAGCTGAAATTCGCATTGAAATTCAGTATTAACGAAAACTGGAATTTAATCTTCTATAATCGGGTTCCAAGCATTTTAGTTTCGGGTGTTTGAGTAAAAGGAGTTGAATTTTTAAAAACATGGAATATGAAAGCTACCTTTTCCTCCCGGTACAGACGGTAAGCACTTTTTACAGAGTATATTAGAAACATTTAAGTGTATATCAGACGGTTTAAGTCTCTTAAATAGCAGTATCTGCACGTATTTAAATTTTATTTTCTAAAATATGAAGTATAACGCTGGCTTATTCCAAATTTACATTCTCTCTCAATTCAAATTAGCTTAGCTAAGGACGTTTTAGCATTATTTTTTTTAAAATATGCTTGTTTATCTTAATAAATTTTACTGCATGAACGCACCAATACTGTAATTTATCTATTACCTTATCACTTATTTGGGATAAAGATATTATGGACATCTGTATGACTGTAAAAAACTGCAAATTATGTAAAGATAATTCTAGGTTTAGTTAAACCGAAACAGTTAACTATTAATTCCATATAAATGTGGGCATGTGCGTATAAACATTTTCATGTATTTTTATACGAGATATAGATATTTCAATGTATGTGTAACTAATTTGTTACATAAAACCGTTTAAGAATTTACTCCTTTTATAAATATATATTCAAGAGTATTTATTATCAAATAATTTCGTAAAAAAATATATATAATTTATTCCATAAATCTATTTTTAGATGGATTTCAGAATCATTTTTAGAAATACGTATGCCACATAAACAAATCTCGTTGAGTTTTTATCCGCGCATATCGAAGATTCCATTTGTTTAAAGCCGATAATCACTTTTTTATGTGCAGTGAATATAATATTAGAATATATTCCGGCTACTCAAATAAGAGGCATCATTAATCATGCAGGAACAATGATAAAAGATTTTACACCTTTTCTTCTTATTTTTAACTTTTTTCATCATAAATAGTTTTTTTTTGTTCATTTAAAAATGTGATTTGATTTTGTAAGCATTTTAGAGAGGTTTATATTTATAGGTATTTTTCTAAAATGCAGAAAGAAAATAATTTTAGCCATTCGTTCATGACAATAAAGATTTATCGAGATGATAATTATTAATGTTATAAAAATTTGAAAAGGTTACATATATTTTTTCAATGTATTAACATAATAATGATCTTCGATCGAAATAAACAGCTACCTTTTCAGAGTTCTATGTAATACGTATATATATAATTTAATTTATTGCATTGTTAATTATTTTTCATTTAATTATAGCAAATAAGCTATTGTCCTTGAAGTTTTAGTAATAAAGAAATTAAAGGCAATATTTATTGTTGTATTGTAATATTTTATGTGAATGACAGAGATAGATTGATATTGTTTTAAACGTAATAGTTTTCTAATGAAGCTGAAAATGTCTATCTGAAAATTTACTGTTTTACATATTTGACGTATTTCTTTTGAGATTCTTAAATATCTACAAAGAAAAACTGTTTAAAAATAACTAATTTGAAATAATATTTTTATTTATTTTTATTTATTTTTTTATTTAATTTTATTTTTTTGTAAAGTTAATGCAATATTGCCTACACGTTTCCTTTAATATACTAATATAGAAATGTTATAAATGAAAAATTAAATATATCATGAAATCTTTTAGTTTTTAAACTTTTTATTTGAATGGCATTTTTTTAAATGACATGTTCAGAAGAAAACACCTTTGCTGAATTTTATGCTCATTTGACTAATGTTACTTTAAACACATGTACCAAAGTGAAAAATATTTCATTTCATGAATAAGAAACATCATCGACATTTTTTAATCAAAGAAATTTAAGTAAGTACTTAATAAAACACTGTGACTTTTTAAAATAAGAAAGGTGCTTAATTACGAGGTCACAAATAATGGAATAATTAGTAGCAATTTTAAGTGTATTAAAAATGATGTAAATACTTTATTTTCTTATTTTAAATTAATGTACACAGAAAAAAAAGATAAATGTTTCTTTGTCTACGAAAATATAATCATGTACGAAAATATAATGTAACCACGAACGCAAATATACAATAACCTCTTCCGTGTTACTCACGATTCCTAAAATCGTTCATTTTCAGACACCCCAGAAATCAATATATTTTCAAGATTTAAAGAACAATTTCTGAAGATAAAGTTTCTTTTGCTGCTTCTGTTTTTTGGAAACGTTTGCGAGTAATTTTTGTACTGTATTAATTAGTTTTTCTCAATCTTGAATATCAGATTTTAGAATGTTATAAATTCTCAATCAAAACATTTTCAGCTGCGAAACTGAATTGATACATCCAAGAGTTACAAAATTATATAAATTTTAATATTAATATTAATGGTCTTAATATTAATTTTTAATATGTTTGTCCATAGAACGTGTGTACAAGAAATCGTTCACTTGAGAGTTGATAATAACTGAAAAACTTATATTGCGGGTTGAGAAAATTGATTTATATACACTATGAATGGATACTACTCGAAAAGCTTTCCAAAAATCAGTGGCAGCAAAATAAACTTTGAATTTATGCATGCTTCTTTATATCTCCAAAATATATTATTTTCTGAGGTTGTTATGGATACAAATACTTTCGGAATCGTTGGTAACTCGGAAGACGTTATTGTATGTTACTTACCCATCATACGCATTATAGGGTAAATCTTGTAATCGTTTTCAAAATCGAAAAAAAATGGACGGATTTACACGTTTCAGTCACTGGAGATTCCAAAAAACATATTTTTAGAAAAGAAAAAATTGCAGTCCGTCTGTCTGTGTGTGTGTCTCTAAACGCTCTATCTCTCGAAAAAAATTGAGATAGAAACTTTATATCTGGTATATACTTAGTATGTAATAATAGGAATAAGCTTATTGAATTTCAGTAACCCCGATTATCCGGAACTATTTTTTTCGGATTCTCAAAGTTTTCGATCTGATAAAATGTATATAAAAATTTTCGAAATTGTTTATTTTAAGTAGTGAAAATAAAATACAATAAAAAAAATATAATATTTTAAAGAGGGGATATAAAATATAATAAAAATACATACATTTTGCATCAAGAATGAGGCAGATCGGATAATGAGTTGCCGAGATATTTGTAATTACATTTACCACACTCTTTGATTTTTATGACCCTGTATTTCCTTAAAATTTCAATTCAAAGATGTATTTTAATTGAAAATGAGAAGCTTCATCCGACGCAGTAAACCGTTAGTTAATATGATTATCAATTTTGGAGATATAGAGCATTTAAAGCGAGGCTAATGAAAAAGAAAGGCGAACGCGGTGCTTTACTCGTACCTTGTTTTACAGACCGCGCGAGTCACGTGATACTCGAATGCACCAATGCAGGTGTCCGAAAAGAGCATCACGTCACTCTAGCGGTCTGTAAAAAAAGATAAGTGGAAGGTACCGCGGTAACCTGTCTTTTTCGTTAGCCCCGATTTAAAGTTTATGACGTCATCAAGACACGATTTTATTCGAAATGCAATGCATTTTATAAATAGTTTACACATGCTTTATTTTCGTATTTTATATTATGCATATCCATGATGGGTAAGTATTACGGTGGCCCCTCAACGACTAGTTTTTCTTTGTGGTAATATAACGTTTTTCTAGATTAACATGTATTCATTTTAACACAATTTGTTTTTATATTTATTTTTAATGTAATAAAACACGAAACAAATAATTTCCATGAACATTTTCATCCTTCTTTAAAGTATTAGTGACATATCATGAAATACTTTAAAGTACTTAAACTTTCAGTTATAGATTTTCTTGAAAATATTGAAACATAAAGCGATAGTGCATAAACTTATTGCTATAAAAAAATGAAATATTGCGAAAAAATTCGCTGTTTTTATGTTGTACTAGAGAGATACGTACTTATAACATTGATTTATATGAACATGTGAAAGCATTTTCACGCATAAATCATTTCAATAGCCTTAATGTTTTCTTGAACAGAATAAAAATTTGATATCTTGTGACAATGTTGTATACGTTATCTTTTTGATCAAACAAATCATCATAAGGCTTGTAAATTTGACGTATGAAATCGGTTTGAATATGTTTGATCTTAAGCGAATGTAACGAATCATAAATCTATTTTAGAAGAGTTTCTTCAGTTCGATATTTATACTCGATTACTTTCTTTTAGGGAATGTTTTTATACTTAACAAATATCTATTGTTAGAAGAGAAACTATTCTCCAGGTATATATACTTTTTATGCGTATTTTCATTCCGCAGATAATATTTTTTTTTCTAACAACAAAACAAATTGAATACTTTTAAGTAAATAAAATATTGAATTTAAGGTTTTTATATATTTTTTAATAAGTTATAAATTAAGTATAAGTAGTAGATATATTTGATACCACTCTAATGAAAGCTATTAAAAGACGATGTTATGATGTTACGGTTTCAAAATAGCAACTATACAAACGATTTCATAACTCTTTCGGATCAAAACAGAATGAATTAAAAGGATTATGTAAAGATCTTAATATTAAAACAGGTGTTTGCATTATTAGAAAGCATTGATAAAAATATTTTGTTTGTATAAAAATGAATGAAAATGTACTTAAATATATAATAAAAACATATAAAATTTAATATCCAAAGGGATCTTGTTGAACGACCTGCTTTGTTGCATTTTCCGTCAAATAATTGGTGAAAATATTGATTTTTCAAACCAATTTTTTTTTTTAAATATTCTTCGTTTCTTGATGTATGTTTTAATTTTACAGGTGTTGAATATCTCTGTCAAAATTACGAAAGTTCATAAAAGTATAAGGAATCCGTATAACTGAAAGCGTTTACGGAAAACTTATTCTAACGAAGAGTGATTTTTGTGGTAAAAAAGGCGTCCAAATTTTTGTCAACAGAGGGCACTACGTGATTTAAAATAAGATAATTGTGTTTAACAAAGTTTAAATGTATTCAGGCACAATTTTGCAGACATATTACGACATGAAATGCGGAAATTTTACGACCTAAAAATATATATAGAACTCAAATTACACAATGTTTATATGAAGACTGAAACATTCCCAGATGGATCCAGGACACTTCGCGCCAAATAGTGTTCTCTATCGATGCCAAAAGAAATGAATTATTATATATATACGTGATGTATTTGCCAGTAACAAGATAATTTAGATATAATTCGATTTTGCTCATTGTATTTTATATGATTTGCGTATTTGAAGAGTTTTGGATACTTTAAGCACCATCTACAAATGTTTTAGTAACAGTTCAACGAAACATGTAATAAATAAAATCCCCCCTTCGTTAAAATGAGTTTCCCACAAATCTCCATATTGTGTTTCGTGTTCCTCACAAATTCATATCCATTTCATTATATTTGTAACTGCGTACCATAATTAAAATACGATTTTTCTCGATAAACCATAATATAACGAATTATTTTCAGTGCACTTGAAAACGAAGTGTAAGTGGTGCATATAACATATTCCATAGTAACCATCTTCTATTGCACTTTAATAATGCATATAAATCTCATTATGTTTGAAATGGGGTAACACTATAAAAATCACCGCAAATAATTTCCCCTATAAACTAATAATGTAACGGAATACTTTTGAGTGTAAACTAAATTAAACTAGTCGTTGGGGGCCACCGTAATACTTACCCATCATGGATATGCATAATGTAAAATATTAAAATAAAAATGTGTAAACTACTTATAAAATGCATTGCAATTCAAATAAAATCGTGGCTTGATGACGTCATAAACTTTAAAGGCTCGATTACTGAATTGCTTGAAAGAGGTTTTTTCTTATAACTCCAAAAATAATAATTCTATTAACGAGCGGTTTATTGCATCTGATTAAGCGTCAAATTTCCAATTAAAATATATATTTGAAGTGAAAATTGGATGAAATAATGGGTCATAAAAAATCGAAGAGTGTGGGAAATAGGATTCCAAATATCTCGGCAACTCTTTATCCGATCGACTTCATGCTTTATGCAAAATTTGTTTTTTTATTGTCTTTTATATTCACTTCTTAAAAAAAGAATTTCGAAAATTTTTATATACCTTTTATCAGAACGAATATTTCGAGAGTCCGAAAAAAATAGTTCCGGTTAATCGAGGTTATTGAAATTCAATAGGATGCTTCCCATTATTACGTACTACGTACATACCAAATTGCAAGTCTCTATCTCCATACACACAGACACACAGACGGACGGCAATTTTTTTTTCTAAAAATATGTTTTTCGGAATCTCCAGTGCCTGAAACGTGTAAATCCGTCAATTTTTTTTTTAAATTTTCAAAACGATTACAAGACTAACACTATGCTACGTATGATGGGTAAGTAATATATAAAGGCTACACACTTCATTTGTAACCATCTTCTATTGCACATTAATAATGCATATAAATTTCATTATGTTTGAAATAGGGTAATACTGTAAAAAACACCACAAATGATTTTCTTTATAAACTAATAATGTAACGGAATACTTTTGAGTGCCCACTAAATTAAATATATAAAGGCTACACACTTCATTTGTAAGCATATTAATTAATAATGCATATCCATTTCATTACGTTTGAAATTGGGTAACACTATAAAAAAAAACATCGCAAATGATTGCCCCTATAAACTAATAATATAACAGAATACTTTTGAGTGTCCACTAAATTAAATATATAAAGACACTTCATTTTCAATACCAAACATGCCATGATAAACCTCAATACCATACAGCAATCACATGGCAATCCGAGTGCATTTACACGAGTTACAGCTCGTACAGGTAGAAGAACAGACAATCCGAATTCATAGCCACGTTTCAACTCATGGCAAGTGTTAACAAGAAGAAAAATCATGCGTCAAGCATAGATTATGAAACACTTTCCAACACAGCCAGAAAACTGTAACGAAACTTCACTGCTAAATAAGGTGAAAGAAGATATGTAAGTAAACAATTTAGAAAACATATAACACATTGAAAAATACAGTTTTAAAATTACCTTCGAGTATCAATAAAGTAGTCGAGTTATTTTGTGGTGCCCCGTATACGATCGATAGATGTGGGTATATAGCATGAATATATTTAGTTCAATTCGAATATTCACATTTAGCAATTTTCGCTAATCGATGGAAATGCTTCCGAAATTTTTTGTACAGCCTTGCATATTATCTGAAAACCTTTGTACACACCAATATTAAGCTAAAAGGCAACTTATAACTCGCAGCAATTACCAGCCGTAAACGAGAATGTATCGTTTTCTTTGTGTAGGCATGTATGTGAACTTATATATATTCCACTAACTTCTATTAGTCTACTAAATATAGTTCAGTAGGAAAATGCGTAACACAATTAAAATCAACCCTTAAGCAATTCACTCCCATAGTCTATAACATTTAAGGATTCCCTTGTATATGACCCCTGTATATGATCAACCAAGTTTATAAAAAAACACGTACTATGAAACAATTTAGTTAAACTTAAAAACGCAAACAAAAGTTGAAAACGCACTTAACACACATAGACTTGAAACAATCGCACAAGTACTGAAATTGATATCTTCTGTGTGTCCCTGTAAATAAACGAAATGCACACTACACTTTCAAGAGAGCAACTTATAGTGCACCTCAGTAATACATATAATTTTTATTAAGTTTGAAATAGTGAAATATCACTAAATTACACTGCAAACGATTTTCCCCACAATCAAATGTGTAACAGAATTCTTTTGTTTGACCCTATAAATGAATAATTAATGCTTTGCACCCCATATTCTACAAAATGCATGTTTTAACGCGCTTGATAATTATATATCAATTTCATTATGTTTTAAATGACGTATCATCATCAAAATGGTATTTCCCATTGACTGTAATGTAACGGAATACTTTTGACAGTCCCTGTAAAAAACCATAAGTGCTACACACTTCAGTGGAAATAGGGAACATGCTATATTAAACGACAGTAACATACAAAAATTGCAGGGCAATCAAAGTATATTTACGCGAGTTAGAGCCCGGACAGACGGCAGACGGCCAGACAAACCGAATTGATAGGCACTGTTCAACTCTTGGAAATTTTTAATCAAATGGGACAAATTACTGACATTAGCTACTATCATGCTAACTATTTACTTACTGAAATTCAATTATCTTTCTAAAGATTTCATATCGTGTTCACCTTTATGAATAGAATTAAAAATTAAAAATAAAAAACATTGTACCGATAAATAACAGTTTAGTTACATAAAATGACTGACTTAAAGCGTAGGATATATGTACCCAGGTGTCTGAACATGTATCAGCGTGTATAATTGATATAGTGATTTCATAGCATGTTTAATTACTTCATTACATCAAACAATTTAAGCTTCTACTCAATTTACATTTACAATATACATGCTAACGGATGTAAAGAAATTTGATCTATTCCTACATTATACTGTTAAACATTCTTTATTTCACAAATTGCATTTCCATAATTTTATAGAAATCTGTATACCTGTAAAAACAAGTCCCATTGAATTCTTTTTCCTAGATATCAGAAATTCGATTTATTTGATATCGATAATTGCTTTTACAACTGCACTGAATGCAATATCAGGTCAGATTTCTTCAGTTCAAATAAGAGGTAACATCATATTTTTATTCCATAAAATTTCTGATATAATATTTCTTTTGACAAATTTAAATTAAATACCATGTCTATTAACGTTATAACAGCATCTCAAAATTTTATTTTTTAAAATATATTTTCTAATTTTAAGGCTAAAAGAAACAAAATACATTATTTTGCATTATCTATTATTGTATCAACCATTTATTAAAAGACTGCTAGATAAAAAATAGTGCAAACAAAAAATACACACGGGTGTTTTGGATTCGTTAATTTACCTAAACGAGCAGGGAAGACCGAGCTATGCTCGGTCAAAATTAAATTTGAGTTCAAATATCATGATGCATGACCAAAATGACACACTAATTGAATTTTCTCGAAAATGTGACTTAGCCCAACAGTCTTCTGGTGCCCGAAAACCATAGGATGCAAAATTTAGTGTAAATAGTCTGAGCCGTTTTTAAAATAAAATAGCTTGACCCATAATGACCCATGACCAAAATGACCCACTAATCGAAATTTCTCGGACATGTGACCTAGCTTAATAGTCTTCTTGTTCCCTAAACCTGTAGGGTGCTAAATATATTTCAAATCCTCTGAACCGTTTTTAAGATAAAATAGCTTGACCCATAATGACCCATGACCAAAATGACCCACTAATTGAATTTTCTCGAACATGTGACCTAGCCCAACAGTCTTCTCGTGCTCGAAAACCATTGCATGCAAAATTTAGTGTAAATTGAGCCGCTTTTTAGATCTTGACCCACTATGACCCAGAAATGACCCACTAATCGAATTTTCTCGAACATGTGACCTAGCCCCAATGATTTTCGCGTGCCCGAAACTCGTGGGATACAAAATTTAATCAAAATCGTTAGAGCCGTTTTTTAGATAAAATTAATTTGACCCGCTTTGACCCAAAAATGACCCACTAATCGAAAGTTCTCGAACATGTGACCCAGCCCAATAGTCTTCTCGTGCCCGAAATTAGTCGGATACAAAACTTCGTCAAAATCGTTTGAACCGTTTTTTAGATACAATTAGCTTGACCATGACCCAAAATGACCCACTAATTGAATTTTCTCGAACATGTGACCTAGCCCAACAGTCTTCTCGTACCCGAAAACCATTGGATGCAAAATTTAGTGTAAATTGAGCCGCTTTTTAGATCTTGACCCACAGTGACCCAGAAATGACCCACTAATCGAATTTTCTCGGACATGTGACCTATCCCAATGATTTTATCATGCTTGAAACTCGTAGGACACAAAATTTAATCAAAATCGTTAGAGGTGTTTTTTAGATAAAATTAATTTGACCCGCGTTGACCCAAAAATGACCCACTAATCGATAGTTCTCGAACATCTGACCCATCCCAATAGTCTTCTCGTGCCCGAAAATGGTCGGATACGAATTTTCGTCAAAATCGTTTGAACCGTTTTTTAGATACAATTAGCTTTACCATGACCCAAAATGACCCAAAGGACCCACTAATAGAATTTTCTCGAACATGTGACCCATCTCAACGGTTTTTTGGTGCCCCAAAACGGTAGGACACAAAATTTCGTCAAAATCGTTAGAGCCGTTTTTAAGATAAAATTTGCATATATATATATATAACCACAAACAAGATTTGCTTATATTAGAACATATGATAAAAAATCTCGCATCTGAATCCGTCTTTAAAAATAATAAAGATAATTCAAAATATATTTAACAACTTTCACATGTCAAAGCTCATGACATCTTTTATTAAGTTGATGTATAAGTTCTGTCGAATTTTAATACCTAAATTTAATACATTTCATACCAGTAAAATTTTAATATCTAATAATTTTAGATATCAATTCAAAGTTACCAGATACTGTAAAATTATAAGGTATTTAACTTTTACCGGTATTAAATGTATTAAAATTAGGTATTAAAATAAGACAGAAATTTTTCATGAACCTAATATATAGATAAATATGCATCCTAATAGAAGCAAGGAGAGTTCATTTATTATCACGTTATCAACATTTAATATTCTTTATTACATAAATACATTTTTCGTCAGATTTCTTTACATTTGAACAAAAATAAATGCCCCAGTCAAATAAATCCTATTGAATTTGTATCCTCGGATATTGAAATTTTGAATTATTTCTAACCGATAATCGCTCTTACAATACACCGAATACAATATTAGGTTATACTTCTGCAGTTCAAAAAATAATTTCATCAATCATGTTGGATCAAAATAAGAAAGAGATTTTATGTGTGTTCTTTTTTCTGATTAATTTTGTAAATCTTACTTTTATAATAAAAGGGATTTATGTAATAAAAGATATTGAATGGCAATAATGTGATAATAAATAAATTTTCATTGCTTCTATTACCATGTATATTTATAAATATAGCAGAAATAGAAATCTAAGAAATATCTAAGAAAGTTGCTAAATATACTTTGAAGTGCTTTTGTTGTTTTTAAAAAATATATTTAATAAAATATTTTATTAAAAATTTTAAAAATAATAAATAATAAATAATACACAATTTTTTATTTTTTGTTAATAATTTGCTTTTCTAATCATTTAGGCAGTGTTGTACATAAAGAAATTTTGCTTCATTTTGAAAATAAATGTTTTTTAGTGTTTAGGTAATGACACAGAAGAATTACTGTGTAAGGATTTTTATATAGACGTGTGTAGAGGGGTTTATATTATTTACTACTATATCAATCACTTTTCAAAAATCTATTACATAACAAATAGAGCAAACAATGCACACACACACATATATTTTGTATTATTTAATTTATCAAAATAAAAAATATATATGTATTGCATGAATTGCGCGTTTATGTGCGCATGCTTAAAAACAATAAAAGCACTTCAAAATACAAAACACATAGGACAAAATGCAAATTTTCGCCTTACTTTATTCATAAACCATTAATAGAGATTCTATAGATCCCAGTGTTATTTAACAGGTGACTTTTAGTACCACCTCAAGACGAAGCTAGAGATCAGATGTGTATGACGACAGTCAGAAAAGATTTTCACTCCTTGAGGATGGCCACGGTTGCTGGCCGAAAGTACTTGGAGGGTTTTTAAACGATTTAAACATCTTTTAACATTCATTTGTGTTTTTTAAATGTCAAGTAACAGTGGGATCTATCGAATCTCATATTGATATTTTACTTCAAAATACATTTACAATTTTGTTAAATCAAACTTCTACTTCTGATCTATATATAAATATACATGATAATTGAAGCACGGACGATTGATTTATTATCACATTATTGCCATTCAATATCTTTTATCAGATAAATCCATTTTTGAATGGATTTCATTACATTTTTAGAAATAATTTTGTAATCAATTCATTTTGTAAAACTGATTTTTATAATAAAAATAAACATCTTTTAATAATTCATGTTTTTCAATAAATTGTAAAAATTATTTTAATAATTTGTTTTTATAATCCATTCGGAAGTGTTATGAAGATAGAAATTTTGCCTCATTTTGAAAACAAATTATTTTTAATGTTTAGGTAATGACATAGAAGATTTATTGTTTAAGGATTTTTATGCAGAGTGTGTAAAGCAGTTTAAATTTTCTATTTCTTATTACTAGGGGGCTCTGCCCCCTACGAGCTACGCTCGCCAACCCCCATTCTGACACCACAAACTGTAAAAACACACTTAAAACGATTGCGGAAGATTGAATTATAATTAAACGACCTGCTGTAATCGGCTGCTATAATCGGCCTTGTGTAATCGGCTGCTCGCTGTAATATCTGCTATAATCGGGTTTCCATTCATTTTCCTTTGACCAAGGGATTTTAAAGCCGAATCAACTGCTGTCGAGACAGCTAACAACTGTTGATAAAATAAGGTTAATTAAACATTTGAAAATCAACTCGTGCAAAATGGTTAACTAACCAAATGTCATGGCATCGGGAAATTTTATAACGATGCTATAGAAAATTGGGTATTACTCCATTATCCCGACTACTACTTTCTATAAAAGAAATGAACTGTCGCCAAAATATAGGATTTAAAGCCAAAAGTGCATATCTGTGGCGTCGCATTCAATTGATACCAGATGCGTTACGCGTGGTAGTTATGTCATCGAGTGATCTTTAATTCAACGTTTATATGTATTTTTAATTATATTTTACCAATTTATTAGTTATTTCGTTGATTTAAACGTAATTATTAAACGTTAAAATATAGCTTTTAATTGAAGGGAAATATTATTAATTACGCTGTTTTAAAATTTGCAATAATAGATAAAATATTTTGTCGAAATAAATTAATCTTACTCTACTTGATGCTTTGAAAACGCGGAATAATTTAATTATTTATCTTTTTAATGTTCACGCGCAAGTATATTTTTTATTCCGTTATTTTCTACATTTATTGCTTTTAACACGTGATCATTTAATTATTATTTTAAAGTTTTATTTCTGTTTTTAATAGTCACGTGTTAATACATTTCTTAATTGAAAGGGAATATTATTACGTGCGCTATTTTACAAATTGGCAACGATTCAAATAATGGAATTTATGAAATATGAAATAAATCTTCGTCAAAATAATGAAAATTTTGAATAAAAAATTGAAATATAACCTCAAAAAATGAGTCAAATTGAAAAAATAATTGCAGTCTGCACACCCCAACCTTGTCAACTATATCCTTACAAATTATGTTTAAATTCCTGTGCATAGTTTTCGTTTCTATAAAACTTTTATAAGAAAACTGTTTTGACCAACTTTGATTTTAAATATCTCTTAAAATAATTCTTCGATTTAAAAACTGTCTACTTCAGCGTGTTTATCGAACATTTCTTTATAAAACCACCAATTTTTATTTTTTTATTTGCAATAGTTTTCTGTATATTAGTCCAGAAAGACTTCAAGGCACAAAATCTTAATTGACAGCGGCGGCCGCGGCGGTGGTTACTTTTTTTTAATATAGAGAGATATATTATATATATGTTTCTTTCTATTCTTATTATAAATTTTCCATCAGTTTTCAAAAGACTATTAGAAACAAATAGAGAAAACAATTCCCACACACACATGATGTATATTTTGATTATTTAATTTATAAAAAAAAAAAAAAAAATCTCGCAAATTTTCTGGGTTTATGTGTGCATGTATCAGTGTTTAAATACAATAAAAGCACTTCAATGTATATTTAACAAATTTGTTAAACCTAACTTCTAGTTCTGCTATATTTATAAATATACATGGTAATAGAAGTAAGGACAATTTATTTTTTATAACATTATTGTCATTCAATATCATTTATTACATAAATCTATTTTTGAATGAATTTCATTATAATTAAACAAAAATCAATGTAATAGTCAAACAAATTCCGTTGAATATGTATCCTCGGATATCGAAATTTTTATTTATTTCTAGCCGAAATTTGATAATCACTTACAATACACTGAATACAATGTTAGGTTATATTTCTGCAGTTCAAAAAACAATCACATCAATATATTGCATACCTGCAATGCTCACATTGCATACCTGCAATATCCATATTGCATAAATGCCAACATTGCACTAAACTTCCGTACAATGAAGGTTAATTTAAACGATGTTAAACACGTTTCAAACCAGAATTTGTTTTAAGAAATGGAATCAAATAAGTCCCACGTAAATACAAATACCTAATTTCTTAATTAAAACTTAACATTTAAGCTATACCAAAAATAAATTATAATAATAAAAAAATTAATAAAGTATGTATCTTTTGAGTGCTTTTTTTTGTTGTTTATGCTTTGCCCGCCTTTTTACCACCTGGCATTTATGTGCTGTTTCACGAACATGTTCCGACCCTTATTTTTTACTTTTTCAACTTCCTTACTAGTAGTTAGTTATAACTAAAGCTATACCATTTCACTTTCTGCCAGTTATTTAGACTCTATCCTTCTCCTTCGCTTTACATTTTTATTACAAATTTGTTATCACCCCTTTTCTTAACTTTACATCTATCCTTTTCATTGTAAGTGTTCTTTTATCTTGTAGTCAATACTACATCTTAACTTTTCCCAACGGCTCAATTTAATACAAGACACTCTACTCACAAATAGACTGGGCGTAAAGTTGTCTGCAACTCGGAAGCCCCTTAACCGACATCAACTGTTCGGCGACTTTTCCTTCTTCTTCTAGTTTGGTTTACCGAAGTCCCTGTGGTCAATTACCACACATCCTCGGATTCTAATAAAAATATTCATCTAAGTAGAAGGTATTCCCTTGCTAGTAGGCAAAAATTTAAGAGAGTTGGATAAGCTCTAAAGGTGAGGAGATGATCTCCTTAAACTGAAAAAAGAAAATAAAACTATATATATATATATATATATATATATATATATATATATATAATATTTTTTCAAATAAATTTTCTGGTTAGAAACGTCTTTCAGCTAGAACAAAATAACTCGCATTGTACGGAAATTTAGTTGAAAGTTGGCTTGTATGTTAAGATAAGAAATAGATTTTGTATGTGTTAATTTTTTTTCTGATTTATTGTGTAAAAATTATTTTTAAATTAAAAGGCGTTTATGTAATAAAGAATATTGGATGTCACTAATGTGATAATAAATCAATTATCTTTGCATCTATTACCAAATATATTTATAAATATAGCAGAATTAGGAGTTAACCAAAGGTCTAACAAAATTGCTAAATATATTTTGAAGTGCTTTTATTGATTTTAAACGCTAATAAATGCGCACACAAACGCGCAAATACAAAACATACAAAATATATTTAATAAAAAGTTTAATTAAAAAATAATTAAATAATTTGTATTTTTTTAATTATTTGTTTTATAATTGTTTAGGAAGTATTATATATAATATTATATATAAAAAATTTTGCTTCATTTTGAAAATAAATGATTTTTCGTGTTAAGTTAATGACATAGAAGAATTACTGTGTAAGGATTTTTATA
Organism: Maratus michaelseni; assembly: GCA_963931845.1. Taxonomy (NCBI): domain Eukaryota; kingdom Metazoa; phylum Arthropoda; class Arachnida; order Araneae; family Salticidae; genus Maratus; species Maratus michaelseni. The sequence continues at coordinate 450,478,478 of OZ007587.1, forward strand.
TAGAGTGTGTACAGGGCTTTATCTACTATTATCATTTGTTAAATATATTTTGAAGTGCTTTTATTGATTTTAAACACTGATAAATGCGCACACAAACGCAAAAATACAAAAAATACAAAAAAATCTTAATAAAAATTTTAATTAAAAAATAATTAAGTAATATGTATGTTTTAATTATTTGCTTTTATAATCTTTTAAGAAGTATTATATGTAATATTATATATAAAAAAAATGCTTCATTTTGAAAATAAAGGATTTTTTTTCGTGTGTGTGTGTTTTTTAGACCGCTGACTAGGCCCCTACCTACCAGGCTTTTGCCTAGCTTAACGAGTTGATACCTGGCAACGGGATGAGAATTCGCCTGTTCTACGCTTGGCGAAGATGTGTTTGTTAAATCTATATGCCGATGTGGCTTCAATGCGTCTTGTTGCTTTAATTATTTTTTCTTAGTTAGCCAATTGATTTTTGTTGAGGGGGTTCAGCACTGCGCAGTGTAGCGAAGTCATGCCGGACGGGCATGAGATCATGTGAGATGCTGGGATATTTACTATTTCCTCGCTGCATCGCCTATCCATATGTCATGCCATCGCTTGTCGAGTTGGTCTCGTAATATGGAACCTTGATCTGGTGACGAGACCTTCGCCTGACTAGGCATCCCCAGAGGTGTAATTCACAGGAAACTTGGAGGACTTTACACCAAAGACTGATTTTACATGCACCGGGCGCTATTAGCGTACATGATCGCCGGATCTGAAAATGAATGGGGTTAGATATTTTATAACACTTTTAATACTAGAAACTAACTGCTACTTTTAGACTTTAAGTACTATTACTTTACTTGGTTGTTTGTCTTAATTTACCTATAGTTCTACCCTACGATGATTTTAACTGAAACTAAATATTCTAGAGTTGCTTATTCCTACAGGAGGTACATTATATGCATAATTTACTAAACAAAGAGAGAGTTTGGACCATCGGCTATATATTATCTATATATAATTTAATATTTATAATTTATAAAACTTAGATAAATATAAATATGGGAGGGTAGGGGCAAATGATTATATACTAACTAAATAGAATTAATGGTATAATGTTTATAACTAGCACTAACGTAGCTTTGGAAGTACTGAAAAGATTAATTTAAGTTAAAAATTGCTACTAAAAACTGCTTAACTAATACGTACTAAAATTAGAGGGGATACTCAAGTTACCTGACAGTTTACAAGGGAGGTGAAATTGGATTTTATTCCTTAAATATAAACTCTAATTTATTTCTATTTCTAAAAAATTACTAATAACTACCTTTATTAATTATTTATACTTTCAGTTATTCTATACCTACTGACATTGTTATTTAGGTTATCGCTGGTGTTTTCATCTTCTTTCGTGCGAAATTGCCTGTATCTTGTTTACAGTGTTTGATTTTGCCATTTATATTGGCTTGTCTCTATCATGGTGGTTTGTCGTTGTCATGGTTATCGCCGCTTTTGTGGGCTAGTTTCTCTTTTGCATTTGTTTACTTTATGTTAGGGTTTTTGCCACTTTTATTGGCTCGAACTGGTTGGGTTATGTTTGTCATTGTCTTTATGTTGTTGTCACTTTCTTGGAATTGGCCATATTGCAAATTTTTCGCTGTTTTTTTTTTTTTTTTTTTGTCGCTTTCGGTAATTTGTCACATTGCGACTTTTGTCGCTGGTAGTTGTCAAGTTGATAACACAGAAGAATTACTGTGTAAGGATTTTTATATAAAGTGTGTACAGGGGTCTATCTACTATTATCATTTGTTAAATATATTTTGAAGTATTTTTATTGATTTTAGACACTGATAAATGCGCACACAAACGTACAAATACAAAAAATATAAAAAATATTTAATAAAAATTTTAATTAAAAAAATAATTAAATATTTGTGTGTATGTACAGTAGGGTGAAGCGAAATTTTTTTTCTTCAAATCAAAATGGGGCAGTGTGGGAAAGTTGCTCTATCATATCCTCATTCTGAATATAAAATATCTTTGAAATATATTAATATTAAATACTGCCCCAAGGTCACTGAATATTGAGAAAAAACGTAAAAGTTGTGCATTTTTCCAAGTTTCTTGTCAACCATATAAAATGCACAAATATTATTAATATTAAATTTATTTTAAAGTATACTTCTTAAATTATTATTACACTCTTATAGTAAAACTATGTAATATTTATATCAAATCCAGTGCAAGTGTAAATGTTTTGAGTCTTGTAACTGCGAGAAAACGAAAACAATACCAGCAAGAGAAAGGATTTTTTTTGCTTAATCAACGTACCAACCGAAATAGGGCTATTGGTGGCAGCAATACGAAGACAACCAAACAAAATATTGCTGTCATAACATGAAAGAGAAAAATGAAAGTTTTTGAAGATAAAACAAAAGCTGACATTATTCCATTAGCCATAGCCAGTACCAGTAAAAGCCAGATGACTAAAATTTGTTCTCTATCTGAACTGTACATAAAAAATGAGCCATGTACTAGTACATAGTCAAAGAGTTATACTGTTCACGTTTAGGATAAGGAATTTCCCGCGGTCTCTAAAACTTTGGACAGATATGGTATTTCCGATAGAGCTGGAGCAGCGATTGCTTCTGCTACTCTCCAAGACATCGGCTTGATATCCGGGAGTAACTTATCAAATGCTGTGGACAGAAGTAAAATAGACGAGTACGGCAAAAAGAAAGATCCATATGTCCGTATATTTAGAAACCAATCAGTTTGGTTTATGTTTTGATGGCCCCATGAACAACACTCTTATCATGGAAGATACACGGCGAAAAGTTGTATTAGAGGAACACATAAGATAAATAAAGGAACCAGGTTCTGAGTATTTGGGGTACCTTTCATTACAATCTGGAAAGGCTTTAATTTTAAGTGAAGAAATAAAAAAAAATTCAACTACAAAAAATATTCATACCAGTAATCTTGTTGCAATTGGCTGTGACGGAACTACAGTTAACACTGGTTACAAATGAGGTGTCATACAATTTCTAGAAGAAATAGAAGGAAAGCCACTTCAATGGCTTATTTGCGAAATAAATGCCAATGAGCTTATCTAGCGCCATTTGTTCGAGAATCTTGATGGTACAACAAATGGGCCTCAAAGTTTTACAGGATCTATTGGCAAATCTCTAAAAGATTGTGAACTTCTTCCTCTGGTACATTATAAGAGAATAATCTGTACTTTCCCAGAAAATACTAAAAAAAGGATTTAAGCACAGATTAACTCTATTTGCTTGAGATATGTGAAGCAATTTCTTCGGGATTGTGTCCCGAAAATTTGTATAAAAGAAATCCTAGTAAAATTGAGCATTATAGGTGACTTACAGTGGCAAATAGAATTCTTAGGATATACGTTTCTTTAAGAGTACCGTCTGAAAATTTGTTAATTCTGACAAATTTTATACTAAGAGTTTATTCAACTATATGGTTTCAAATTAAAACTAAGCCTTCGTGAATTTACGGAGTTAAGCATTTACACCAAATAGTTATGTTACCACGATATTTACTAAAGGAATTCAAACAATAATAGATCCCGTAACTCAACGAAATGGTTATTTTTGTCACTCAGAAAACATTTTGATTGCCATGTTGGCTGACGATAGGGACTATGTAAGAATGTTGGCACTACGCAGAATAATAAAATCTCGAAAGTCAAGAAATTCTTTACGTACGTTCAAGTTACCTGAGATCAATTTTGAAGCCAAAGACAATATCGATTTTAGAAATAGGGCCATGACAGAACCACCATTAACTAAATTCTTAGACCATAACATCCTTACAAAGTGTATCCTAAATCCAAAGGAAATATATGAAGACATCTTAACTAAGATTAAACTACTCCCTTGTCACAATAAAGCCATTGAAAGATGTCTGAAATTTGTACTGTCTGAAATCTGGAGTCTCGGAAAGTGCCAGTTTTTGAAACCAAAAAACAGTAATGACTACTAAAAAATGAGTAACTCCATTGCTTGTAAATTGTAATAGTAAATTATTTTTACGTTATTACTATAGTTCTTTAAGAATAATTTGAAATTATATTTCCTTGCTTAGGTTAAGTAAAAAATATAAAACAATTACAATTACCCAAATTTCATTTATTTAAAAACAGTAGAGTCGTCTAATTAGTATAATAAAAGTGAATTGATATGAATATTACATAATTTTACTATAAATATGCAATAATAATAATAATAATTCGATGATCATCTTTTTAAATTAAATTAATATTAATAGTTTGTATATTTGAGGAAACTTCATGGAAAAATGCACAACTTTTATGTTTTTCTCAATATTCAATGACCTTGGGGCAGTATTTAATATTAATATTTTTCAAAGATATTTTATATTCGGAATGAGGATATGATAGAGCAACTTTCCCACACCACCCCATTTGGATATCAAGATAAAACAATTTCCCATAGGCGAGCCCTCCACCCTAGAGTACACCCTAGTGTAATACCCTAGTACCCTAGGGTGTATTTCACTACTTTTCAAAAAGATATTCGATAATAAATAGAGCAAGCAATGCATACACACACATGTTTATTTTGGATTATTTAATTTATCCAAATAAAAAAAAACTCGCATGTGTTTGCGCGTCTGTATGCGCATGTTTAAAAACAATAAAAACACTTCAAAACACATTTAATAACTTTGTAAATCAAACTTCTACTTCTGCTATATTTATAAATATATACATGGTAATAGAAGCAAGGTCAATTGATTTATTATCACATTATTACCATCCTATAAGCATTTAATACATAAATCCCTTTTTGAATGGATTTCATTACATTTTTAGAAATCAATGTACCAGCCAAACAAATCCAATTGAATTTGTATCCTCGGATATAGAAAATATGATTTATTTCCAACCGATAATCGCCTTTGCAATGCACCGCATACAATATTATATTATATTTTTGCAGTTCAAAAAAGAATTTCATCAATCATATTGGAGAAATATAGAAAAAGAAATTTTGTATATAATCTTCTTTTTTCTGATTCATTTTGTAAAAATTAATTTTATACTTTAATTAGTTGTTTATTTAAGCTTTCAGAAACAATTATATATTTAGAGAAATTTTGTTTCATATTTAAAATAATTATTTTTTAGTGTTTAAGTAATGACACAGAGGATTTACTGTGTAATTATTTTTATTAAGAATGTGTTGAAAGAATAATTTTTGAGTACTGAATGTTCAGGATAATAATCAATGTAGTAATTATTCGCATAATTCTGTGATTTAGTAAGGAGATGATTACTATTGGGTAAATTTAGTACTATAAAATAGATTTTTATAATAAAAAAAGAAACATTAGAAACGTTTAACAGTTTTTGATGAATATTTTAAACCAGTTATCCTGATTTATTATGCAAATAAATAATTACGTTTTAAAGTTTTGTCTAATACATTGATATATATTCCTTCCCTCTGTCATCGTTAAATCGTTATTTTTTTATATAATCAATAAATTAATTGCTGGATAAACTATTGTTGCGTTTTAAACTTTATTTGTATTATACTTGTTATAAAATGATTAAAATATATATATAGTGATTAAAATATATATAATGATTAAAATATATATTAATATATATATATATATATATATATATATAGTTATAAAAATTTTGCGTTTAGAACGCAAAATTGTAACAGATACAAACGGAATTTATACCATTAAATATTCTTTATTCCATAAATATTTTTTGAGGTAATTTAATAATTTCATATAAGACAGTATGGCAGATAAAGAAAATCCACTGAAGTAGATTCGTAGATATCGAACATCGAAAATCGATTTTTCCTTAAGCCGATAAATACTTTATAACATATATTAAATGCAAAATTAGGTTACATTTCTGCAGTTCTAATAAATCATCAATCATATATGTCATAATAAGCTAAGAGAGAGATCTTATAGGTATTTTTTTATAATTATCTGATTCAATCTTTTTTTTTAAATGATTTTTATACTGTAACTTTCATTCTATATTTTAAAGATTTTAACAAGGCCCTCTTATAAAGAAATTTTGCTTCATTTTGTAAATTAATGTGTTGCAGTAGTTTGTGAATGACAATATAGTGTTAACGTGTTGGTTATTTCAAAGTGCTATATAAAAGCATAATTAATCATTTTATGTACCTATTAACTTATTTTAGTGATCGATTAACTAAACAACTAATTATTTTTCAAACATATATTTAAAGCTTAGTTGCATTTATTTTCGTCTTTTACATTAGCAGGAAAAATTGCGCGTTTTAACTACTGTTAACTTTTAAGTTTAAAATATTAAAATGAACTTTAAGACTTGTCGTTCAAAAATATACATATTTCGTATCATAAAAAGATGTTTTCAATGCTTTGAACATATTAATATATATTTTTAAGTAAATATCGTCGTTTGGAAAATTATATCTTAAATTATTTTTATTTATTCACATTATTTACTTCAATATTTTTTCTAGTATCTGCAAAAGATCGTACGGAAGGTGGTATTTTGTAGTATAGTTTTCTTTTATAAGTAATAAAATATACAATTTTATTTTAAATAATATTTTAGATGTTGACATATTAATAATTTTGATTATGCAAACATTGATTAAAAAGTGTGCCTGTATTTTATTTTTGTAATGAAGAAGAAACACACACTAAAATATTTTTCCGTTTTTTAAAAATTTGGAATTATACAGACATATCACCAATAAATTTAAGACTTTCAACTTTAAGTCTTATTTTATCATGAAAACATATGGACAATAATACGCAGTACATAAATTTTTGTATGCAAAAATTGGCATAAGGCATAAATATTCGTCTTTTTTATTTTTTGTTAAAGTGTTACGTCCTTCGTACACCAATATAAATAAATTCACTATTAAATTTTAACTTATATATGTCTTCAAAAGTAAGAACAAAATATGATATTTGCTGTCATGTTGCATGCCTTATCTTTCTGATCAATAAAATCAGCATAACGTTTGTATGCTTGCCACTGCCACATGAAATCAAGTGTGCAAGGAAAATACACAAATTTTAGTTTGATTATCACTATTTTCTAATAGATCAATCACATACTTCCTATAATTATATAAGGCGACTACTTCTATACTCAAAATAGTGGTATACAAAATAAAATTTTAGTATTGTTCTGGAAACCGTTCATGAATTGGTTTAGAATTTGTTTGGTTTCTAGCGTGTGTAGCGATTCAAAATCTGTTTTCGCTGTCTTCAATCAGGTTCATGTTTATATTTCTTTCTTTATAGAACTTCCTACATACAATCCTTTCTTTTTTTAAATAATATAAACAGTAGAGTAACACAAAACAGAAAACAAAAAAGTAATTACTAATAAAAAACAATATGAATGTCCTAAAAACATATACATACCATTTCATAAATATTTTACTGAAGGTGTTTTGACTCCATATACAAAACTGTATTTTACATATACAATCGAGCGCTTTCGAGCAAACCTTTGCTTATCATCATAATTTTAAAACAAAACGTAAATACACGAATGGCGAAAAACAAGTAAGAACATCGTGCACTGCTGGAGAATGGAACAAACCATTCAAACAAACAAACAGGGGTGAGAGACAATGGGAGGGGTGTGATAATCATATTTCGTCTTGAACATTAGCCTCCAATCCCTGTTTGTTTGTTTTAATCGTTTATTCTATACTCCAGCAGTGAACGATGTTTTTACTGTTTTTTCGCCATTTGTGTACTTACGTTTTGTTTTGTAACCTTGATGATGAGCAAAGGTTTGATCGAAAGCGCTCGGTTGTATATATGTAAAATATAGTTGTGTATATGGAGTCAAAACATCTTCAGTAAAATATTTTATGAAATGATATGTATATGTTTTTAGGACATTTATGTTGTTTTTAATTAGTATTTGTAGTAGAAGGTGAATATAGATTATGTTATATCATAGAGTATGTTTTATCATATCTCAAGTTTTTGAAAAATTAATTTGCAATTATATATATATATATATATATGTATATATATAATCACATGATCATATTTTATGAGATTGCTTCTCATAATGTTATGTTATATGTTATTAAATATTTATTCGTGATATTTTGAATAATGAAAGCTAATGTCCCATTATTGTCCCCTCTTATGTCCCTGAGATGTTAGAATACTTATTAAAATATTTTAAAGCTTCTTAAGTGAGATTGCATTAACCTGCAACCTTTTACTTAACTTACCTTAAATACTGTTTTTTGACCGCCACAGTAAAATTATTTAATATTATTCTTTTTAAGTGTCTTTCCTTGTAATTTTTGGTTTGTTTTCAGTATACATTTGCATTCGAGAAAAGTAAAACTACAAAAAAAATATATTAAAAGTATAAGTGATAAATAAACTTTTCATTTGTATTACATTATCAGAATATATTTTTCGAATTCACATGGCTTTCAACTGCAACCGTAGATAATATCTTAACAAGGGTGTGTTCATTTCATGCACGCCAACGATTAAGAAAAGGGGACACCGCAGTGAATACTAGATAACTAATAATTGATTACTTTAAACACCTTAAGTACTCCCGGATTCCTATGTAAATCAATCATGCAAGACTTCGTGAGTTTTTAATAAAATGATTTTGTTATCTACGATAAATAATAATTACATTATCCTTCTTTAGCACTACGACAAATAAGCTTTTTCAATATTTATATTTTTTAATAAATTTTTTGAAGATTTTTGTTATATTTTAAAGTATTTAGAATATAATAACGTGTTTATATACCTATGTTTAAATATTACAAATTGTCTTAAAATATAATATATACTGTTGTATTGTAATATATAAGAAACAATAGGGGGATATTAGATAGTATAGGACGATTAAACTATTTCGAATTTTCAGAAAAAAAAATTGTTTAAATTTGAATATTTTATAATCTAATGAAAATTTTTAACATGTTATTTGAATATTTAAAAAGTTCATTTCCCTTAAATCATCTCTATTGGTTTTTCTTTGACTTTTTATAAACTTCACATTTTAACCTTTCTGATCTCTGCAGGGTTGTATCGGACAATGTGTTGTGCTTGAACAAACGTAATTTTTGGAATTAGAAACAACTTATTATTACTACATATATACATTCTTATACAAAAAAAAAAAAAAAAAAAATACACATTACTTATCAGATGTAGAAAGATGAAAAGACATTTTAGTATTTGAATTATGACACTTACGTTTTTTTTTATAAAAAAAAGTATCACACTCGTAAAAAAAGCTTGTTAAGCTTAAGATACGCACAGTTTTAATGGGCCCAGTCTTTGAAAATATTGCACTGGATCCAGTGTTCTTGAAAAGTTTTATAATAAATAATACAATGAACCAATTTCATCCTCTTCCCGCATTCTTCGTCAAAGTTCCAATACCTTTTAGCTTTTGCTTCGAGGTGGTTTTCTTTGGTTTTAGAATTAGGCCTAACAGTCTTCTTATGTTTTTTATTTGCTGTGGACTTTCCTTTGTCCTTTTCACATTAACGTCTTTGAGTGTATCACCTACAGTGCTTTAGTCACACAATATATTTCACTATCTACCCTGATTGTCGTTTCATGAAGTCGATCTTTTCTATAGCTTCCTTCATGTCATTTTCATCCCACTTGTGACGTATTTTTCCATCCTGCAATAAAACAGAGAAATCCGTAAGAATTTAACTTTTTAAACCTGTAAACATTTGTCCGATACTACCCTCCGTCCGTTCGTCCGATACAACCCGAGCGCTACACTCCGACGCTTTGACTACATATCATGCGTATTGCCATGTATAGACAAAAAATGGAATTTTGTAATTGAATTTTCACTCAATTTCTGAGATGAAAATATTATAATAATTAGGTAGTACAAAGGAGTTTTTCCGGTAACAATACATTTTAATATGTTTAGAGGGCAAGGTATTTTATCTACATAGGAACAGTGACGAGTTAGAGAATTATATATTAATCTACCATCTGCGCATTCTCCTGAGTGTATACTGTGAATCTTTACTCACTCATGGAAGATGTATATTACTTACAAGATTCATTGTGAAATATTTTTCATACAGCTTGTTTTGATAAAAATATTTATATTTAAAAAATAGGAACAGTGACGAATTAGATAATTATATATTAATCTACCATCTGCGCATTCTCCTGAGTGTATACTGTGAATCTTTACTCACTCTTGGAAGATGTATATTACTTACAAGATTCAGTGTGAAATATTTTTCATACAGCTTGTTTGGATAAAAATATTTTTATTTAAAAAGTATTCATTATATCTTTTTAGTTTCAGGAAAAAGCAATAACGCTTAAATTTAGTCTTTACATAATGCTTATATGTTATTACTTTTACTACCGAAACCAAAATTATATTGTGAATGTCTTTAAATGTACATATTTTATCGACACAAACTGTATCAAAAAATTTGGCAATAAATCTTGTAACCAAAGATACATATTCCATGAGTGAGTAAAGATTCACACAATACGCTCAGGAGAAAGCGCATATGGTAACTTTTGTGTCATATTTAATGACGTCATACTAATAGCCCGCGTATTGGCATTATCAACCCCGTACACAAAATGGCGCAGTTTGTCAATTTTGCGCCCTTATTCTAGTATTAAGTTGGTGCGATTACTATATATGAAGTTTTGGTGCCTTCCTTCAGACGTAATAAACACGACAGTAGCGTGACAGGTGCTGATACCATAAACGAAAGCATGAAACACTACTTGTCCAACACAACCCACTGTCTGGTACTACCCGACCATCCCTACTTTCTGAAAGATACACACATCAGCTTTAAAGACACGGGCGACGTACTAAGTGCGACACTCAGTAAAAAGATAGCTCCTAATTAAAAAATAATCACGTGTTTATCATCTGCTCTTTATTTACCCTCTTCCCAAAGACCCTTCAAAGTTTAACAAGTGTCCAAAGTTGAATTTCGTTATTTGTTCTCCCTTTTTCAGGGTTTTGTTCATCTCACGAAACCGCTTCTCCCGCTTCGTTGTCTGTCCGTCACAGAGCTTGTTTTCAGAAACTATGTAACTTACAGTCATAAAATTCTGTGTGCTTATAGCTAAATACATATTATGAAGCTCAAAATCATAAAATTTGAGAAAATCGTATTATTTTAATATATAGAGGTAAAAAACCAAAAATCTAACAGCTTTTCCTGTTAAGATTAAACATTTTTCGTTATAGCAATTGCCAACAATTAAAAATTCAGTCTACAATAATTAATTTTCTATTGAAAGATTTCCTCGTGAAAAATGAAAATGAAATAAAAAGTTTCACCCATTGAAAAAAGGATTAATAGGACATCATATTGGTAATAAAACGGAAATTTTCAAATATTTCTCAATAATACAAGGAGTATGAGTATGTGTAAATACAGAAAGCCGCTTAATATGACGTCATTAGATAATTGCCCCACCAGTGGCTGAGAGGTTCTGCTTTCGAAGCTGGTAGACGGGAGGTGCTGGGTTCGATCCCAATCGCGCCCGTCGGCCTAATCGTTCGGAGATTTCGTGGTTTTCTTCGAGCCGTGGATTTATCCATGCGTAAATACGGGTTAGGTTCCCTTAGAAAGACCCCCACGAAGGGCACTCCCCCTGGCCTATATCCCAAGTGTAGATAATTGGCAGTCAATAATCAACCCAATCAACTCAACTCATTAGATAATTAAAAAGAAAATTAATCTGACGTCTAACATTTTGAAGGTATCTATACAGCATGTTTAATTTTGAAATTGATTATTTTTAATATCACATTTAGTCCACATGACAGATATTATTATGACAGTGTATAATAGCGAGCTTCGCCCGCTATCGGACCGGTTCAGATTTTCGAAAACACGAGAAAAATAGACAGGTAAATTTTTACTTTATAAAAAACAATTTTTTTTAAGTAAAATTTATTTGGATTTATTAAAGGAAGGATAAAATGTTTTGAAAGGAATATTAAACCCTTTCTGCGATCTTCGATCACACTTCCCAATTGTTCATTATTTTTATTGGTAAGTTACCACTGTCGTATGGAATACGCCACCCATGTATTTCTGTAATTTATTCTATTTTCTTTCTTAATTAAATCATTTTTAACACTTTAATCACAGTTGAAAAGTGTTTAAGAATTCGGTTTGTCTGTCTCTCTGTCTGTCGTCTGTCTGTCGTCTGCCAATTCTCTATCAAGAAGCTTTACAATATGTTATTTAAAAGCATATGAAAATGATGAATTATATAATGATTATAATTAATTATGATTATAATAAAATTAGTAAAGATTTTACATTACTTTTCTAAAGAAAAATAAATAATTTTGTTGTCCTGATTTAAGTTGTACTGTGGCTTAAAAAATTGAAAAAAAGTATTTTTCGTCAATTTTTTTAACATTTCTGATGACAGTGTTAAATGATTACCTGTAACTTCTTAATATGTTTAAACAATAAAATGTAGAATTTTGTAAAATACCTTAGAATAATAACACATACATTCCATCTTTCCGGTTTTCTAAGTGAAATAATGATACTTTGAATCAGATATTTTTTAATAATATATGAAATAGAAAATGCGCCTCATAGAAATCTGACACATAGTTATTAATTTTTATTAAATAAAAATTCCGGTTCAATCTATGCCTCTTTTAACTGTTAACTTTGTTCTCAAATACAAAGAACCTACTTTTCTTCATTTTTTTTTCATTCATTTTGTTCCAAAAAATATGAAAATGGCAGGTGTTCTTATTCAGAAACTATGAAATCGAATAGTGTTTTTCATTTTAGGTGCGTTTGTAATTATATAAATACGTAGCACCTACAGTCGTCATCTAGTCTGTCCGTCCGTCTGTTTGTCCGTGTATAACAGCGCAAAAACTATCTAACCGAATGCTTTGAAATTCAATATATATAATCGTTACAGAATTTTGTCGAGTCATTTCAAATTTTATGAAAATCGAATCGAAACTTAAAAAGATATTAATAAAAGTTTTCTTCATCCTATTAAATCCTATCATACGTAATCTATATGATAAAAGCGAATGTGACTGAGGAAAACAAATACGGGCTAACCACATCTTTTTCCATATTCCAAGTGGCCGTTTTTATTAAAAATCAATTTTTTGAATAACATTGCGTAAAAGTTACATTTTTAGAAAGATCGTTCAAAAAAATTGTTTGATTTGAGATATGAGTTACATTAAAAAATATATAGTTTCTGAGATAACTTCAGTAAAAATTAGCTTAACAGCCGAATACCTCAATCCATTAAAGTAAATAAACAAAATATTCATTCATCGTGAGTCATAGAAATTATAACAATGGAGGTAATCATTCGCAAAGAAATATCTCCATGGTGAATTTACAGCTCTGTCTGGTGTATTCGCATCTGTAAACATGGCATACGCAATAATAATAAAAAAGCATCCTCATTTCGTTCATAGCAGACGATATAATTAATTTCACACACGCATCTGGCGGCATCTGACAATATCGCATGAATTTCCAGCACACTTTGCCCTCTATAGGAGCATGCGCAGTTGTCTTTCTCTTCAAATGGCGGAGTTATTACAGCAATGCCACTTTCATTTGGGAAACCCTTATATTTAAGCCATATTTAAAGCTTGTTAAAATGCAAAAATAAACACTTATACCGTAGAGTCCCGCTATTCCGAACCCTGCTATTCCGATAATCCGCCTATTCCGAACAGAGATCAGAAAAAATACCGATTGTTTAACCTTAAAAACAGGAAAAATTAAAAAGACGTTTGTGAATAAACGTACATTTATTGTTATACAAAGAAGTTAAATAGATACATACATCGAGCCTAAGCTTGATGAAAACGCCTGAAACCAAATTGGAATGAAAGCTGGTTACTTACAGTACATGTCGGCTCCATTTATACAATTCTGTAGAATCACTTTTAATCACTGCTGAACACAAAAAATAACTAATTTACACACACATAAGAAGTAAAGTCAGTGATTTTTTTTCTGACGAAGAGCACGGAATTGACTTGAGGATGCAATGTTCCTCCACCGCCGCATGAACATAACATCATTTGGTGTTGGTAAAGCGTGTTGTTCGACGTAGCGTAAGGCGAGATCAAGAGAATTTGCCACGTTTGTGTGTGATATGAGTTCAGTTTCAGCGTTCACCTCCGAGTCGTATTCCTCCGAGTCGATCTCAGCTGATGAGTCCTGCACCATTGCTTTGATGTCTTCGTTTCCGTACTGCTGGTGGCCATTGTCGTCAACATCAGTCACCAGTCCACTGCTCAGCACATCTTTCTTCTGCGGATTCACAGCCAGGTTTTTTTCACTAGTGGAAGACGGTGGCAGTCTTTCACTGGTGTAAACGTTGTTTCAACAAATTCCAATGTAAGCCAGAGTGATAGGTAGGTTGGGGTGATGAGTCGTCGAAAGTCACTGCACTGCCCTTCTCACTGTCACTGAACCTGTTTACCACGCGCAGATCAACGCTGTATAGAGCTCACACTAGCAGATGTCGCCGCACTTAATTTACGCCTTAACATGTCAATACGTTAATTATTATTAATGAAATCCGCCTATTACGAATTCCCGCTAAACCGAACAGTGGTCGATCCCAATTAGTTCGGAATAGCGGGACTCTACTGTAATATAATATAATAAAAAACACAGTTCAGTTAATCGGTAAGATAACTTAGAATGGATATATGAACATAAAACGTATGATAAAATGACATTTAAAATATATTGTATAAAACGAATTAGTGATATGTAAATATTTTGACACAAACTATTTAATAAATTCAATTAAATTTGAAAAATAGTAAAAATTTTGCAAAAATAATTAATTAGTCATCGAAAAATAATCTAAATGTTTTACTATATCAGTAATATTAATTCATTCTATAAAATATAGTTTAAAGGTTATTTTAACTTAGGTTTTATGTTACGTTACACAAAAAAATACAATATGCAACTTGCAGCTCGAATTTCCCCATGGTTACAAATATGGAAATAAATATCCAAGTATAAATAAAAAATAGCTTGCGTAGTTTGAAAAAAGTAGTTGAAAATTAAATGATAGCGTTTCAAGTAACTTCATAGACCATGCAATTATAGAATATTCTTATTTGTTTTGAAAATGGTTTCGATAGAGCCGAAACATGTCAACAGTCTAATAAAATTTATTTTATTGATCATAATGAATTTGTTGTAAGCCTTTGAGTAATTAAAAGAAGTTTTACGTTCATATATTAATTATAAATTAAGATATCGTACTGTTTGTGATTTACCATGTGAAACAATTTTGCAAGATTTACGAAACTGTGTTTTTTATATAATTATCTGTTTACATTATATAAAGCCTAAAATATGGCTTAAATATATTACAGATGTTTATGTAATCTCAGAAAGTATTAAAAAATGTATGATAGCTCGGAACCACATCACTTTTCCCTGGCGGTAGAGCCTTCCAGGACTTATGAGACCACTTAATATTTCTTTAAACCCCTTAACATTTCATTTTATAGTACTTTAAACTTGATGTCTTTTTTTTCTCAGTGAGACTGAAAATTATAGATTTCCAATCACAAAATTTCAATCTATCGCTTTAGAAGAAGATATTAATATTTCTTTTTGCATACGATAAATATTTTTTATAATCGATATCCCGAAAACAATTGAATAAAACTGTGTGCTTTATCTAATCTTTAACGTCTTTCATTTTTTGAATAATAGAATATGTTTTTTATACAAATATATGCGACAAATTTATAATACACTTTAGTCAGGAAATAAGAAATAAAATCTGTGAGTAAAAATATGTTAAAAATCATATTGTATTCTTTGATTGACATTAACAACAATGCTTGAAATGATACAAAAAACCTTTTTCTAAATACGAACATTATTTATCTTTAAAAAGCCAAGGAGATCTTAATTTTCCAATGTTTCAGCTTTATTTTTTCAGCTTAATTTCTTTTAAATCTCCCTGAGAGTGAAAATGATGGGTTTCAAATAAAACTATACAAATCTATTAATTTCCATTGAGCCAAAATTATAATACACTTTAGTCAAAGTATTAAATAAAATTTGTGTGTAAATATATGTTAAAAATCATAATTGCATTCTTCAAATGACATTAATAACAATACCTCAAGTCATACAAAAAGCCGTTTTCTAAATATGAACATTATTTATCATTTAAAAGCCAAGGAGATCTTCTGCTTTTCCAACGTTTCAGCTTTATTTTTTTTTTATCTTAATTTCTTTTAATTCTCCCTGAGAGTGATAAATATGGATTTCCAATAAAAATATACAAACCTATAAACTTCACATGAGCCAAAATACACTTTAGTCATAAAATATGAAATAAAATTTGTGTGTAAAGATATTTTAAAAATTATGTTGCATTCTTCAATTGACATTAATAGCAATACTTGAAATTATACAAAAAGCCTTTTTTCTATATATGAAAATTATTTATCATTAGAAATTCAAGAAGATCTTACTTTTCCAACGTTTCAGCTTTATTTTTTTATCTTAATTTCTTTCAAATCTCCCTGAGAGTGATAATTATGGATTTCCAATAAAAATATACAAATTTATAAACTTGATATGAGCCAAAATTTAGTCATAAAATATGAAATAAAATTTTTGTGTAAAGATATGTTAAAAAATCATAATTGCATTCTTCAGTTGACATTAATAACAATACCTTAAGTCATAAAAAAAACCGTTTTCTAAATATGAACATTATTTATCTTTAAAAAGCAAAGGAGATCTTCTTACTTTTCCAACGTTTCAGCTTGATTTTTTTCAGCTTGATTTCTTTTAAATCTCCCTGAGAGTGAAAATTATAGATTTCCAATAAAACAGTTTTAAGATATATGTTTACAGTGAGAAAGTAAATATTTTTTCTTTGCATCAGATAATAATTTTACATAATCGATATTGCGAAAGAAATTTAATATATTCACGTGCTTTAAAATCTTTCATTTCTTGAATGCTAAAATATGCTTTCATAGAAATCTTTAACAGTCATATAAATCAAATTTATAGTAGAGTTCAGTAATAACATACCAAATAAGATATACCTGTAAAAAATGTAATATAAATCATTAGTGCACTCTTCAAATAACATTAATATTTTTTAATTTAAATAATACATTAAGTGTTTTTCTAAATATATACTTTAATTATTTTTGTAAAAGCAAAGACGAAATCTTAAATATTTTTATCAGTGTTTCTGATTTATCTTTTTTCAACTTGATGTCTTTTAAATCTCCGTAAGGCCTGATAACACTAGTAACTTTTTTCTGTGTATTGTTTTTAAATCGGTGCATTTAACTAATTTTAAGGTGCTGAATTCGCTGGAATAATCAGATTTTTTCAATCACGTCACATTTATTAGATACACAGCAGTTACGTAAAGTCAACAGTGAAATATTTGACGAAAGCTGGCAGTTTGAAATACAAAAGAAACATGCTATTTATCAGTAAAAATGTTTTCTTGATTACTATAAAGTAACTCTGATAAACACTTATAAACTACGGCCTAACTATGATAAATAATGAAATATAATATGAGTACGATACCATTGCACAATAACCCATAATGTTAATATAACAATGTTATTTTATAAAATAGGGTTATGACAGTTGTATGATGTAATTGATGTAAGATTACATCCAAATAAATGTTGTAATCTACATAGTCATTTATTTCCTCATTATTTGGCTACAAAATGTAAATTATAATATACATTTCACCACATATTTTCCATTTATGTAAAAATTACATTCCAAAATTTTGTAAACCCCTTACGTGCTGGAAAATTTCTGATAGCACATTCCGATTCTACATACAACAAGTAATATAAAAACTTTTTTTTAATGTCAATTCCTACTTAGGTCAAATAGAATTTTTTTTTCCAGCGATCCACACGCTTCGCCACTAACGGTATTTATTCCTAAATTTATATCCTGCTAAATATCTTACATAAGAGAAAATTTTGAAATGTATTAAAAATTAAATAAAAAATAAATAGCTAAAATACCAAAAATTATTAGCTCGAAAAGTATTTCTCACAAAATTGTTAGACAAACTGCGTTAGAAAGGTAAAAAAATTGTATTTTTCTTGATATAAATTTAAAATCTAATGATTATGCCGTTTTTCAAATATTGAATTTAAAAAATACCAAACTTCACAATAAAGTGCGATAGCGGTGTTACAGATAACGATAATACAGTTTTTTTCAAATATTAATTAATTAATTAAATTTTGTTATTAAATTTTAGTTTTATACTTCATTTCTGTTCAAAAGTACAGACTCACTCCACATTTATAGTCTCCTTCGCCCGCGAGCGGCCTGATCTTTGTCCGTGAACAGCCCCATTATATTTTTACGTGTGAAGGTGAGACTATAAATATGGAGTGAGTCTATACTTTTGAACAGAAATGAAATATAAAATTAAAATTAATTAATTTAATTTAATTAATGAATTAATATTTGAAAAAACTGTATTAACTTCAAATGTCATCCAGTACAACTTTAAAAAAATTTATTTGAACTTGATAGGATGAATAGAAAATATTTTATTAACGATTGAAAAATTGAACAAGATATATAAATATATAGAGAGTGTGAGCTAATAGTAGGAATTGAAAACAAAAACAAAAGAAAGGTTTTTTTACCAATTTGACACAAAATGTCTGTTGACTAGTCTAATTAGTGATGAGCGATTGACCAATGTTCCTATAATCGAGACCTTTCGTCATTGTAGAAAATAACAATGAAGACAGTCATCGATCGTTTCCGAATTTTACAATCGAGATGTTCCGAAATCCATTGTATATCGGAACTTGAAAACTAATAACACAAATTGAAAAAACTTAGCGATTATTCCAAGAGGATATGTGATAGTCGTTACGGGCGATTTCTCGTATATTCTACAGTCAGAACAATTTGTTAATGATGTGTTTGATTTGAGAGGAAAATAAGGCTATGGCGGGGATACCGAAAAATACAGTGTTTCTCATCTGAATAAACGAAGTGTGGTAGACATCGCGTTGGCTCTGGTTACCACCAAAATTAATTCTTCATAAAAAATTGCTGAGATTAGAGCTGGAACTGATGAATCTTGAAATAGTTTTATTTTGGTTTATAGTTGTATTTTGTATTTTGTATTTTGGGAAGAATGTGAAAAAAGTTGTCAATAGTTAACCTTTTTATTTTCAGAAAAGATGTCTGCACGGTTTCTGACTTGCACAGTTTTCTGCAGATCCGAACCAAGACTTGCCGGGGGGTGGTACTCAATTTTTCAAGGTCGTCAGTTATTTTTGTCTGAAAATAAGTGATACTGTATATTGTTTAATAGTATATTTAAAAATTTATTTTAGTTTTATTAAATCACAGAGAATTAGATTTAAAAAGCACACTTTTTTCTTTATAGAACTTCCAAATGTTGATTATTTTAAATTGTATTTTGCTTTAATTTTAAACTGGACTGTTTTTTTTATACTACTATTTTAAAAGAGCATTATTTACTTTATTAATAAACACAATTCTGCCCTTAAATAAAACAAGTAATGATATTTAGAAATAGTGAAATTCAAAATAAGTACTAATACGAACCCGGAATTAACATTTCTAATTAGTCAATATATGTTTCTAAGTAGACATCATTGTTGTTATTTCTTATTCCTTGTTTTACGGATATACTTGAAAAAATATACATTTTGGATAAAAATGAATGATATTCTTTTAAAAGAATGTTAATTATTGGATAACGCAGCTTTTGAAATATTGTAACATTTTTTAGATACTGAGTCGGTCATTTTCATTGCTTATTGTCTGGACTAGGCCGAGAAATGAAGAGTGAAAAAATTCGGCTACGGTCCTTAGCCTTCTGTCAATATCTATGATGAAACAACTTTGTATAATGCTTGAATAGATTATATTAATAAGTAGTATGTATATTGTAGGCTCCGGTCATCTCAGCCTCCTTAGTTATTAATTATTAAAATTTATTATTAAGATTTTATGTTTTGTGACAATATAACCATTTAAAAATGCAGTTTAATTTAATCTCATTTAGTGAAAGCAGTTACAACGAAACTGAAGGAAGCTTGTAATGTATCCGTTATATTGAGATACGTTATAATCAGTTTCTTTACTAAATTAACATATTTTCGTTGAAATTTAGACACATCTCTGTTAACACATAAGGCACATATCGGAGTGCTAATTGTAGATACAAAGTTTAGAATAATATATAATAACAAAAAAAAACTTCTTAATTTCCAAAATGACTTATTTTTTTAAATTATGTTTCCTTATTTATATTTTAAATTATGTTATTTAACATTCGTTATAAGCACCATAAACACCAATGTTATTATGATAATTTTTAGCTATTCCCTAAATTTCTTTGTTAATAATCAACAGTTTATTTACATAAAATTTTGAAGAGATTACTTAAAACACTATTTTTTTTACAACTGACTCTAGATTAGTGTAATATCTAGATAGCATTTTGAGACATTCATTTAACAATATAAATCCTGTTTCATTTAACTGAAAAAATTGTGAATGAGCAATTTTCTCAGTTTGCCTCTTTGTCAATAAAAAGTTAACTAATTGTTCTTATAATAGTTACATAATTTATAGAATGATTTGAAATTACCCCCTAAAATTAAACTGTCGTACTTTTAAAAGTAAATTCTTTGCAAATTCGGGTAAGCAAACAAATAACAACAACCAAAAAAAAAGTGGGTAAGTGTGATCGAAGATCGCTCAAAGAGTTTCGTTTAATATTCCTTTCAAAACACTTTATCCTTTCTTTAATAAATCCAAATAAATTTCATTTAGCAACCTAAAAAAAAAAAAAAAACATGTTTTTTATAAAGTAAAAATTTACTGGTCTATTTTTCTCGTTTTTTCGAATTTCTAAACCAGCCAGATAGCTTTTATATTATGTCATAATAATATCTGTCATGTGGACTAAATGCGATATTAAAAAAAAAAAAAAAAATCAAAATTAAACATGTTGTACACCTTCAAAATGTTAAAATATGCGAATATTTCCATAATCGGGTTTTTATCATGATTCAATACGTTCCTCAAACTCATATATTTACTGTTATCAATTATATCTAATGACTATTTAATTATTATCTCTAATGACGTGATATTAATCTGCTTTGTGTACATACACACACATACTCATACTCCTTGTATTATTGAGAAATCTTTCCGTTTTATTACCACTATGACGTCAATCAATTTTATTTCATATTAATATTTTTTTCAATTGGTGAAACTTTTTATTTCATTTTCATTTTTCACGTGGAAATCGTCTGATAGAAAATTAATTATTTTGGAAAGAATTTCGTCGTGTATTTTTAATTTTTGGCATCTGCCATAACGAAAAATGTTTAAATTGAATAGAAAAGGCTGTTAGAATTTTGGTTTTTTATCTGTATTTATTAAAATAATACGAATTTTTCAAATTTTAATATTTTGAGCTCATTATAGCTGATATTCAGTCATATACACAAAGTTTCAACTCTGTAAGTTACATAGTTTTTGAGAATGGCTCTGTGACAGACAGACAACGGAGCGGGAGTAATGGGGTTTCGTGAGATGAACGAAACCCTAAAAACGATAGTTACACTCAATCATTAGTAACTTATTACCTTTATAAAAAATCTGTAAAAGATGTTTTAATTACATAAGTGTTTAATTGATAAAAAGTTTGGCTAATGGGCGGAGACCTCTCTGCCCCCTTACGGACGCAATCGGCAATTAATAGCAACTAAACGACTCGACCTCTGACTTGAAAAGTAGCCTCGGGTCAACAACTGAATGCCGTTTCAAAAGACATGTAAAGAGATACATTCAAACTATCAATTAAAACATCTTGAAATTGCCCGAGACTACAGAAAATAACGTGTTTTGACGAGCAAACATTTAACCTATTTGTTTATAGAAAGAAATTAATGTTTTTTGCATAATATGTATTGCGCAAAAGAGAAAATGATTGTACTTTATCCCACCTTCAATATCTTCCATTTATTGGATCTCTTTAATGCAAATACCAGATGTCTCAAAAATGCCCGATCTGTTTAAAAATCAATATTATTTTATATTTATTATTCTTATATTAAATTCATATTTTTTACCTATTATTATGTGTCAGAAAATTTACAGATTTCTTCGTATATTGCAGTGAGCAGTGCGTTTCTATCCTATCCCATTTTTTAAAACTAGTCAGATGTGCCAATCCCAAAACTTTCTTCAATAGCATACATGCTAATACTTCAAAATTAGCTATCACAGCGCCCCCTTCCGGTGGAATATCTCCAAATTCAAGAAAGGCCTGCTGGCCATAGTCACAAATCTATAAAAAATTGGTTCCTTGCATAACTTCATATACTTTTCAATGATACAATGAGGACAGACACATGGACACACGGACAGACGGAAAGACAGAGATTTTGTATAAACATGTTTTTCTGTATCTCTCACCTCTTAAACGTATAAATCCGTCGAAAATTGGAAGTCGAGAAAAATCTCGATTACAATACTTTCTTCTCTTATAGTTGAAGAAATTAAAAATCATTTTCAAAATACGTGAGTCATATTTGAGACACCCGGCATTTATTCATTGGATAAACAAGATTTATAATACAGTACAGTAATACAATACCAATTAAAATCTCTCTGTAAAAATATATTACAAAAAATCGTAAACATACTCTTTTCTTGATATTAATAACATCACTTTACATTACGCATATATATATATATATATATATACAGGGTCATTCATAATTCCCTCCGGGGTTTCGAAACGTTATAGTAAAAAAACGAAGACGAATATGAAAAAAAGAAACATATGAAATTATTCCGAAACTATTCAAGTTTTACTTACATACATTACAGGTGTTCTATGTGTGAACCCTTGGTCACACACGGCATACATCCATGCGATAGTCCAGTTCCTGCCATCCTCCGTTTCTTTAAATTTCCGGTACCACACATGAATTGTTTTGTCAGTTGGTCCCTGTTTTCGATATTTATTACGAAAGGCCCGTTGAACTGACACCACTGATTCAGATTTAAAGAAACGGAGTATGGCAGGTACTGGACTATCGCATGGATGTATGCCGTGTGACCAAGGGTTCACACATAGAACACCTGTAATGTATGTAAGTAAAACTTGAATAGTTTCGGAATAATTTCATATGTTTCTTTTTTTTCATATTCGTCTTCGTTTTTTTACTATAACGTTTCGAAACCCCGGAGGGAATTATGAATGACCCTTTATATATATATATATATATATATATATATATATATATATATATATATATATATATATATATATATATATATATTTAATATGAACATTATTTATCTATTAAAATGCCATAAAGATATCGTTTTACTTTTTTTTTAAAGTTTTTGCTATATTTCTTTCAACTTGATTTTTTTTTAATCTCCTTGAGAATAAAAATTAACGATTTCCAATACCAGAATTTTAAACTATGTTTACATGGAGAAATAAATGTTTTTTCATCAGATAGTGATTTTATATAATCGATATTGCGCAAGAAAATTTTTAGAATCAAGTGGTTTAACGAAACTTTAATACCTTTCATTTCTTGTCTGTTAAGATATCGTTTTTTATGCAAATCCTTATTCACCACATAAACAAAATTTATAAGATAGTATAGTAATACAGTAACAAATATTTGTTTTCTAAAAATCTATATATATGTGGTGATTTTTAAGGCCGAGTTGCTTGAGTAGTAACATTTTTTAATAAATGTTTTTTTGAAAATAAGATGGGCTCTTTTCACATAATCAACCGAAGAGGAAGTTCCAGCATTCCACATTAGATGGCGTGTGTACGTAATCATAATTAAGCATCTCATTCAAGAACACAGAAGTTTTTATTCTGAAGCTTAAATTGACATCAGGGAAGAATCTGCTTTCACTCGAGTCCTCTTTTCGTTTCAATCACGGCTCCTACTACAGCAGAGCACGATGGCCATTTATTTAAAATAAACATTCCGCAGGCATATAAGAAAAAACATACTGGACTCTACGCCAATACCAGGCAGAGATTCCATCATTAACCTAACAAATCAAACTTCGAACTAGCGTCTCTCTATTCGAATGTTCTTATACGAATACGTCTAGCTTTCATCAGTGCATCACATCTTCGGATCTCCGAATAGAATGCTCTCCGAAACGGAAAAGGCGACGATATATTCTTTCAGTAAGAGTAGGAATACATGGTCACGTGCGCCAATCGTGAGCTGGGATCTAACCGGGATTCTTTGCGCTGGCTCCAGAATATGGTAATAAAATGGTTTCCGCTAATTTTTGGCGCGAAAGAAAATTCTCGAAAGTTCCATGATGTTCGATGATTTAGCTATGACCCAGAGTGTTTTAGATTAATTGATTATCGTTAGTTAATTGGTTCGAGAATATGGAATGATTTTGACTTTTAGGGAAAGAAAAAAAAGAAAAAGAGAAATGGTTTATCGAATTTGGAACATAGCCAGAATGGGATTAGAATAAATGCTTTTACATTTTAATATAAGAAAAAGATTTTATGATCTGGCGAATTATTTTTAATATCGGAACTGATTAAAATAAATACAGTCTTTTTAGGAATTTAGAAAATTAAAAGGGAATTATGCGGGTTTTTTAAAGTATGAATATTAGGGAGTTTTATAATTTAAAGATATAGACGCGATTTATTGAACTAATTAGCAGCCATTGAAATATTGAATTTAGATACGAGTTTTTTCGGAATACATAGAGTTAAAATATTTTAATAAACGGAGGAAATAAATATTATAGAGTAAGTTAGACTAGGATGGAGTAAAAATACTTTGGTTTATCGCGATAAATTTTAAATTTTGTTATATATATATACAGGGTGATTTTTTTTTAAAGTTGTGAAAGTAAAACCCTATAACAAAAGAACCACTGATCCAAATGACCTAAAATTTCGCCAGTATGCTCCCAAAGCAATGGTATTTTTTAGGCGTGTTTTAAAAAACTTACAATCGCACCGTCAGATGGCGCTGTACATGCAGTAAAGTCGGGAGACGAACTTGCGCCCGGCACACGCACATTGGCGATAAAAACATGAAGTACGCACATTATGTATTTTTTATTCTA
This sequence comes from Maratus michaelseni, assembly GCA_963931845.1. Classification (NCBI taxonomy): domain Eukaryota; kingdom Metazoa; phylum Arthropoda; class Arachnida; order Araneae; family Salticidae; genus Maratus; species Maratus michaelseni. The sequence continues at coordinate 450,503,733 of OZ007587.1, forward strand.
CGGAAATCCTCGCAATGACTGATTCATTGAAGGACCGTGCGTTGTTAGTGAAACTGTATTATCAGAATAATGACAGCGCAGCAACTGCTCTTAGGAGATTTAGGACACTTAAGAATTTAAGAAAAGGTCCAATGACGACAGAGGGTCTACGGAAGATGGTTTCTCAAAGTACCGTCCATTGTTTTCCTCCCACAGACGATATTCTTTGTTTCTGCTACCTTACAGCGCCATCTGTCGGTGCGATTTTAAGTTTTTTTTAACCATGCCAAAAAAATACCCATTGCTTTGGAAGCATACTGGTGAAATTTTAGGTCATTTGGATCAGTGGTTCTTTTGTTATAATGTTTTACTTTCACAACTTAAAAAAAATCACCCTGTATATTACGCTATCGTACGTTGCACAGAAATCACGATTATTTGTTAATTGTTTAATGGCAACGACCGAATGAAACGCAAATCAATGGTTGGTGCTGCCATCTACAGGAATAAAAGCGAAACAAACAATGATTTATTGATTATAGTGCAAATAAATTGTAATTATCATTTGTCAACATTAACAATTAAATAGATATATTTTTATACATTTTGATTTGAAATATTGATTTTTGTAAGCATTTAATATTTTAATTTAAAAAATACAGTTAGCAACATAAAATTAAAAAGTGATTTTTTAGTAAAAAAGGAAAAATAAGTGTAATAATTTTCCCTGATTCCCCCATTTTTTAAACGTAACTGTTATACTTGTTCTTATTTAATTTTTTACAAGCTTTTATTATAAATAAATATTATTCAGACTTTTTTTATGAAGTCCACTCCACTGTTATATTTTTCAACGACAGTCTGCCCGGGCAACGCCGGGCAGGTCAGCTAGTATGTTAAAAAAAAATCATTGTGTTCTGCAATTGACTTTATTAAAGATACAACAATAATACATTAAAAAAAATTCTTATGTCTTTTTAAAAATATATTTAAAAACAAAATACACGAATAAATCTTATCATACATTTTCAGATGTCCCTCTTTATTTATTTTAAATTGATATCTTTTAAATCTGCTAGAGACTGAATACTATGGATTTCCAAGTAATAAATGTTAAGCTTTCTCTTGAGAATAATAAATAAATATTTCCATCAAATAATGATTTTAAATAACGATATCGTGCAAAAACTCAAATAAAATTGTTTGTTTTATCTAATCTTTAAAATCTTTCATTTGTTGAATTCTAAGATTTTTTTTTTTTTTTTTACAAAAATATATATTAGCATTCATTATTTATCGCATAAATCAAACATATTATATTGAAATTTATTTACGAAAATTACATATTTTGAAGTTAAATTCAAAACATTTCAACTATTTACTACAACACAATTATTAGGCAAATGAAAAATTTACTCAATGGTTGGTATATCATAGTTGAGATTTTTTCCAACAAAGCGAAAATATGCCGGGACCAGGACTGGAACCTGGGTACTTTAGTGTGCCGTACCAACGCTCTCCCTACTGAGCTACCCCGACGATAGCCTGGCTGGCATATTTCACTCTTATGTGTTGGACAAGACTGCGAACTGCAACGCTAATTTCATTCATCCGAGCTATAACTATAGCATTTACATGATGAATCTGAAAAAGCACGGAAACTCCTGTATACCATGTAATTAGGTTGTAAAGTCAAGTAAAGGTTCGAGTCCTGGTCCCGGCATATTTTCGCTCTGTTGGAAAAAATCTCAACTATGATACTCCAACCACTGGATATAATTTACCTACTTGAATAACTTTCCTCTATTCATTATAAAAATTTATTGTTATAATAATTCGGAGAAGATTTTGTTCTACATACATATTGGGTGATCCTAAACTAATGAAACTAACAGTTTGGGTTGCTAATACATATCAAGACAAACACATTTTGTATTGACATTAGGATCACAAATAATGCTCCCTATTAAACGTTTGTACTAGTATACGTATAACACGAATTATACGGGTTACTGATTTTAGATACTTATTATATATTCAAGGCGCTTATACGTATTATACGAAACAGTATATACGGTACAGTGTATATACACTGTAAAAAAAAATCCTGAGGTTACTAAAAATATTTTAGTAAATTTGTATTCCACAGAATTTTTTAGTAATCGGTATTATAAACCGGAATCTTTGCTAGCTGATTTCTTGTAATTCTTACAGATTTTCTTGTAACTGAGTAAGAATACAAAAAACTTTTTAATAATTGCAAGGATCAATGAGGAAAACTAACATTTTTTTAGTAGATCGACCCATTTTTTTTACAGTGTACGAAACTTACCAAAGTGGTTAAACGTATAAAAGTTTATACTGTTTTCGTTCATTGCGTGAAAAAAAAGAAGCTTTTCTCCTGCTGGTCTGCGGATCAGAGACATTGATAAATATTCGCTAGAGTCCTGCTTCGATAATGGGATGTAACAATCATAATGGTAATTTCAAGAAGTTTAAACCAAACTAAAGCCTTCCAGAAACTTTAGGTTACATGTCATCACTTAATTCAATAGAAATTTGAAGTAAAATAAATTAGTTAAAATATATATAAGGAAAAATAATAAAATCTTATGTATGAAACATATATATGAAAATTGCCATCGATTTAAACCTTGATCTCCATTGAGTGATGTAACTGACGTAACATTGATGAGGTCGAGGCTAACGAAAATAAAAGGCTACCGCGGTGCCTTACGCGTATCTTTTTTTACATACCGCGAGAGTCACGTGATGCTCGAATCCACCAATGCAGGTGTACGGAAAGAGCATCACGTCACTCTAGCGGTCTGTAAAAAAAGATAAGTGGAATGCACCGCGGTAGCCTGTCTCTTTCGTTAGCCTCGGATGAGGTTCATTTGTATTAAAAGTAAACACTTGTACTTGAAATATACGTATACTTGAATTATACGTTTAACCGATATTAGCTTGTACTTATCAGTATACGTTTAAACATATCGTTTAGGGTGTGCGTAATTCATACGATATGTATTGTACGTATATACGTATATTGGTTAAACGTATAACTGAAATACGTATCGCATCGGGAGCACTAGTCACAATTCTCTTCTTTTGTCAGAAATACAGAATGTCTCACCATAAGTGCTCGCGAATTTTTATTCAGTACTTTAAACAATAATGCAGATATTTTAACGAGCTTTATGTCAAGCTAAGTTTGCTTTGTATAAAATGTGATGACATAATAGGAAATACTGTACACTGTAAAAAAAATCGTGAGGTTGCTAATTTTTTTTTTAGTAAATATGTATTTCATAGAATTTTTTAGTAACCGGTATTATAAAACGGAATCGTTGCTAGCTGTTTTCTAGTAATTATTACAGATTTTCTTGTAATTGAGTAAGAATACAAATATTATTTTGTAATTGCAAGGATCAATAAGAAAAACTAATTTTTTTTTAAGTAGATCGACCCATATTCTTTTTACAATGAAAGTGTGCTGTAAATTGGTCAATGACATCTACGTACTTTTATCTAAAATTCGAAATTTTCTGCTTAAAATGCAGTATTGCTTCTACGCAAATTAAGCCATCTCACTCGCTTCTCGTGATGTATTCATATTTTACAACAAGTAAACTAACTCTGTTGAAATTATCAAGACGAAATCTCCAACATTGTCTTTGAACTCGTCTTCAAGTAATCCGTGAATAACACTGCAGTGTTAAAATAAAATGGGAAATTCGCAAAATAAAAAAAAATTATTAGGAATGTTCTTTACTTTACAGTAAACTTACAGTAAGCTAAACATGCAATATATCTGAAGAGGAAAGGTAAATTTTAAACGATTTTTTCATATTTTAATTAAGCTATCACGCTAAATGGATTTAATAAATGATTTTTCACACAATATGAAACACACAATTATAAATTAATTACAATTACACTTCTAAATTCATAAAGAATTAGAATGTATGCAATTATTGATTTCATTATTTTTTTCAGTAGAAACATTGTCACCCGGATACAAATTAGAATGTGGACGAATGGGAACATCAGAATGGAAGAAACTCATAATTGACGTAGATATCATTATCACCAAAGCGAGCACACTCCAAAAACATTTTCGTCAAAAAACGTAAAAGTACGGACAGCAAGTTGCCGGAAAACCCCTTTGATTAGAAGAGATTTTCAGCTTTCTAAAGAAACAAGGCGATCCCCCCAGACTTTCCGGATTACAGAATATGGGTGAAATCATTCTTTTTTTAAACTGAAAACTGTAATAAATTTATATATTTTATTTTATTTTTTGATTGTCCACTAATAACAGCAAAATGTTATTGCTTATATAAGAAATATCAATTACGTATTCCAAAAAAATTTGAAATTTATTAAACACGATACTTTCGTATCAGCCGAATGCAAGGAGTTAACAGGTGAAGAAATCGTCGTTTGTTGCATCCACCTAATTTCGAACAATGTACCCAAATATTAAAATATATGATCAGCATAAAATAGCACAAATAAAAATATCTAAATTGGCAAACATCTGTTTTGGAGCCCCTAATGCTTCATCACCAGTGCCAAATTTAAAAGATTCAAATCTGATTCAAAAGTTTAAGCCATGTAAGTATTTTTTAAATTTCTTTATTAATGTTCTGATTAATAAAATTATACATAAAAATTATTAAAATAAATATAGGAGAAGAAACGAAAAAAAAATCACAATTTGCATGCTGAAGTTCGTATTTATTAGTTTAATTTTAAAATTTAACACACAATATCTTTGTCCTGATAATCATAGAAAAATAAATGTCACCTAATATTTGTTATTTTTATTAAACTGGAAAGTAAACCATGCATTTATCATTTGAAACATTTATAAAAGTTATTATGCATTTCAGAGTATTTGTGTTGGAAATATTTATCAACATTTCTTACTAGTACTTATTGATAAATAAGTTTTGTTGTTATGTAGTTGTATGCCAGTAAAAATGCATTAGGCAAAATATTACGGTATTGATCAGCATTCAGTGTAGCATACCATAATAAATCATGTTTAATAAAGGGATCCATTTTTGGCGCAACATTATCTAAAAAGACTTTTCCATTACGAGAAATGAAAGCATGATCGATCCATGAGAATCATTATGCTTATTTTCCATGATTTATAGTAATTATGTGGTTTGATTTATTATCAGTACAGGAGTATATAAATAATTACCTTATTGTGATTGCAATAATTTTTGTCATTGACATTGTTAAAGATTCACTTCGAGACATAAAATAAATGTAGCCTGTTTACTATTAAAAAATCATTCTCTGAAGTTATCGGGATTTTATCTTTATTATTTATCTTTGAAAATGACTATAAAGATTAATCCAAATAAAATCGTCCAAATAATTAATATTGCGTAGTTAAACTTCCAATAAATAATCGCTATAACTTAGCAAGGGAAAATACTAAATTTGCATAATAATATAAGTGAATGGGACTTGGTTTGCAGTTCCCACAACATGCCCGATTGTAGCCGACAGCAGCGAGAAGAGGTGCACCGGATCCCACGGTACATCACTAGGCCAGCAAAAACTCAACACAATAAAGATGATGACTAAAGAGTTTTACCACTCTGGCCTGGGAACGGAATATTGATATCCTGGTCAGATTTAATTTGGAGATTGACTTGTCCGGTTGCCTTAGGCAGACGGCCTAGCCGAGGTCTGATATCGCAAAGTCGTATTAACGGCCGATAACGGCGGCAGAACCATCCCCACTTTCCCTTAAAACCTGTATATGACTTGTATTTATCCTGTATATAGAACTGTGTTTTACTCCAGAGATTAAAATTGTATAGTTTTTACAAAAGAGTCTTCAATCATGCTAATTATTATATATATATATATATATAACTAGGGATCCCAACGGGTCTATGTTTACGCCATCAGAATTTTTAAATAATAATATCCTCTTTATCTTATCCCAGAACTCTACAAATAAATAAAGAGAAGATTTCTATTAAAAAACAGGTAGATTAAATCTAGTATTGTTGGGACACATGTATAGTGCTAATTACTGTTGCAATGTACAAATCATTGTTAAAACTAACTCTTAAGAAAAGTATTTATTAATTATACATGATGGTGTAAAACATTAGTTAATGTATCACTAAGAAAAAGAATAAAATGTTTTTATTATTCGAATTTTTAATCTCACAATTTAAAAAAAAATTGTAATCACGTTTATTTGCTGTATGCAACAATGTTAACAAATTTTAAAAGAAAACTTTCACTACAAAATGCTGTGTACTTCAAACATATGCTACAAAATTAAATGATTATCTTGTCGTAATTACATAAGAAATAAAAGCATCTTTGTTATTAACAGGAAGGATAAATAATAATTGCTTGATAAAAAGTCTTTAAGTGAATTTTGCATTTTTCGCGAAACAGTTTTCTATTAAAAAGCAATTTCATTAAGAGATGATTGCTGTTTAATTAAAAATATATATATTGAAGAAGGAAAAATAAAATATATATATTTTTTTACTACACGTAATTTTTTAAAATGTGAGAAGGATAGATGAGTTGTACATACTAAATGATGGTATGTATTTTATGCATTATCATTTCTTTTAAAAGATGTTGTAATAGATTTAAGTTTCGATTAAGAGAAACAAATCCTGATGTATTTATAGGGACAATTTAAAAATTAAATCCTATGTTTACTTTATAAATGCAATGGAGAGTGTTAATTATTTTCTTTTTACTAGTTTTATATAGATTGTTTAATTACTAAGATAAGAATGAACTCTGTGTAACAACATGTGAAATAGTTAAACACGTAGTGTTTAGGATGTTTGCTGTAAACAAAATGAAATGCATATATTGAAAAAGTTTGATATATGCAAACATTTTAATAATAAAAGTGACATGAGTATATTTAAAAGGGATTGGATGTTTTATTTCAAATATAGTTCAAAAATTTAAATATTTGATTAATTTTAAATTCGTCGTTAACTAAAATGTAAAAACTTAACGTAAAAACATTATTCTCAACATGAGGAAATCATTTTAAGAAAATGTGAACCGCATCAAGATACGAATCTAAAATATCTAAATCGATAAATATTTATTTTAATTAATAAACAAATCTCAATACATATACATTAATAAATTTAGGAAACATTTAACAAGCTATAATGAGATGTTTTGTATCATAATTTCGTTTACGTCGATCAAGATGTACGCCGCCTTTGGTCAATAATTTATTTCAGTCTCTCCATTAAAAAATTTTCAGATAAATATTAACAACAAGAGACTGCCAGCAATAGGTAGTAAATTTATTTACTCTAACTTATAAAATATTCTGAAAACAAATATATAATACATTTTTACAAAATATTTTATATTCTACTCCAATCTCCTATTTGCAGATCATCATCATTTGCTTCATTAAACGTTCAGAGAATCGAATGTCATTTTTTCTTTATTTGATTGTAAGAAATTGTCTCCTGATGGCAGTCTATATAAAATATTCATGAAACAAAATCAGTTTAAAGCATCAATGGGACAATATTTTCTGAAAGAAACTTTTTAATAGCAAAACAGAAAAGACTTTTTGTTTTCTTGGAACGTAAGGGACAGTATCAAAAAGCACTATGTGATCTGAATATAAGAACGGGCTTCAGCAAAATCCATGCTATAATTTATTTTCGAAAAGTTACATAGTTGCAGCTTTCTCTAAAACATAAATTACATTAATTACATAAATCAACTACTCGTGGACAATCTTTTCTGAAAGAAAACTTTTAATAGCAAAATGGAAAATACTGTTTTCTTGGAACATAAGGGACAGTATCAGAATATCTGAGTATCAGAAAGAACTATGTGATCTAAATGTAAGAACGGGTTTCAGAAAAATCCATACGTATATGTATTTTCTAAACGTTACATAGTTTCAGCTGTTTCCAAAACAGAAATTACATTAATTACATAAATCAACTACTCGTGGACAATATTTTCTAGAAGAAACTTTTTGATAGCAAAATAGAAGAGACTTTTTGTTTTGTTGGAACGTAAGAGACAGTATCAGAAAGCAATATGTGATCTGAATGTAAGAATGGGCTTCAGCAAAATCCATGCGTATATTCATTTTCTAAAAGTTACATAGTTGCAGTTATCTCCAAAACAGAAATTACATTAATTACAGAAATTAACTACTCGTGGTTAGCCAGCCAGAAACATGGGTACACTGTTAAAAATTTGCAGCAAACTGTCCAGTGATTTGACCGTTTTTGTAGAAAACGGTTACATAAAAGTAATTTAACTCTATTTTGACTGTATTATTGCTCATTTTATGGTCAGAATAGAGTTAAATTACGGTTATGTAACCGTTTTCTACAAAAACGGTCAAATGACTGGACAGTTTGCTGCAAATTTTTAACAGTGTACTAAATACTCCAAGGAGATAAATAACTTAACATTTTGTATCTTCTAGCTTGATTTTGACACCCTCAAAATATGTACTCCCCAAATTTTCTACCCTTTGCAGCTGCACATGTCGCACATACATAAATGCGGTCTTGGTTGACATGCACTATAAATAACCAAGTCGAACATTGCAGTGTAACTTTTGATGTAATTTTGTTTCTTTACATTTTAATGCTAAACGATTACTGTTGCAGAGGAAGTTGTATATAACGTATATGCTCCATAGAGAAATCAAAAGCCTGGACTCTCATTTAAAAAAATGGTTCTTTTCGTCGAACTATTAAGGAACTTTCCAACGTATACAGGATTCTGAAAAATATCCGAATACTTTTATTCAGCCCTGTATATGATCTATAGATTTGCATATATACTACACTGGATGCTAAATTTTAGTTCAGTTCAGAAACGCGTAGCACAGTTTAAAATTCTCCTTCTGGAGTTTCTGTCAATATACGAAAATGTGTTCGCGAACTTTTGTGCTTCCCTGTATATGATCTACAGAATTTATACACACCACGTAATAAACAAAAAGTGAGTTAATTTTAAACTCGCGTTCAGTAACTTAAAACTCACTTCCAGGAATTGTTGTTAACAGGCAGTAGAGAATTCTTTTGTGTGTCCCTGTAAATGAACGATGACTACTATACACACAATATTCTGTAGGAAGCCTCTTGTAATGCACCTTAGTGATCTATATAAATTTCAATGCGTTTAAAATAGCGAAACATTATTTAAATAAACCGCAGACGATTTTTCTCCATAGACGTAATGTAACGGAATTCTTTTGACTGTCCCTGTAAAGTAACTATAAGGGCTATGCACACCCTATTCCATATTAAGCTTCTTGTAATGCACCTTAGTGATATATATCAATTACAATGTGTTTGCAATTGTGTAACATCAATAAAAGATTTTTCCCCATAGACCGTAATGTAACGGAATTCTTTTGAGTGTCCCTGTAAAAAAACTATAAGTGCTACACACTTCAGTTGAAATAGGGAACGTTCTATAGATAACGACAATAACATATAAAAATTGCAAGGCAATCCGAGCAATTTTACGGGAGTTAGAGCACGGACAGACGGCCAGACAAACCGAAGTCATAAACACTTTTCAACTAGGTTGGAAAGTGTTAAAAAATGGTTCTTTTCGTCGAACTATTAAGCAATAAACTGCAGTTTAATATTCGTTTGGATGTCGAGATGGTCCTTCTGTTCTTCCATTCCACTTAATATTTTTATATTACCTCTTCACACCATCTTTTTTTTTCTTTAACGTTATTGTGCAAGACATGACGGCAAAAAAATCCTATCTCATTTATGAAAACTGAAAACAGTTAAAAAAATATTTGTCATGGCGAAGAAAAAATGATAGGGTTGCTTAGTCAAAGCTGATGCAGAGAAGGTATATGGGCTCACTTCCGGGGTGAGTTTCCATCGCTTAATCAGTTCATTAACCTTTACATGGGGGCTCATCCAGCATCTGTTCGGCTGTAGTATATATTATTGAATGAGTCTCCATGCAAAGGTTAAGTAACAACTGAAACCAGAGCTAAAATGAACCTCTTACTTTTCTCTATTGAAAACATAGGGTTGCCCAATGAAATCTGGGTATGATCAGTGACAACCCTAAAAAATTAGGGCTATTTTTGTACACTTTCTTAATTCATTAATTGAAACACGAAACCAATGCTAAAATGTACAGCTCACTTATCTCTATTGTAATATATAGGATTTCCTAGTGAAATCGCAGTGCATCTACTGAGAACCTTCCAAAATTTGAGGTATTTCAGACACCTACCTAGTTTCTTCATTAAAAGCTGAAACCAGCCCTAACACAGTGGGATTAAAAATCTCTACTAAGGTATATACAGTTAAATAGGGAAATCGCAATGCAACTATTGTGATGGATTGACTACTTTCATGTGAGTAGGTGATGTTTTGATATGAGAACGTAGTTTTTGTCCACTAATTGTCCATGTGCGTAAAAGTTGATCAAGTCTATATTTCTCTAATTTTCGACGGATGACTGTGAAAACCTCGGAACTTGTGAGTTTCTGCTTTTCATTGATATTTATACAAATTGTTATAGCTGGTCAATCGATGTCAGTGCATATAAGCTTCGGAAATGCGTTTGGAAGTCGGAACTTGAGTTGTGTTATTCCTCTATGAGAGTCCTTTTAGATCCTGCTGTTGAGTATTTAATCCAAAGCTGAATAGCGTATAAGCAGTTGCATTAGTCTGGACGGACATATTGAGATCAGTGTTTGACTAGTCTACAGCGTGGAGTTGGATTGTTGCGGAAGGCATCCTGACTTGTTATTATTTTCAAAGTTAAGTAAGTTCGCTTTGAATCTTTACATTTAATATATTGAAGTTTTATTTTACTGAGTACAGTTTACTGAGTACAAACTGAATTATTTCGGAGTAAGGAAAATTTAGTAGTATCCTTTTCAAATCCCAGCCCGATTAAGTTTCAATAAACTTGACTTTTTAAACTTTACCTCTTGTGCTCTCCTTTTCGACTGAAGCTTGGTTCATTCCTATTAACAGCAATGGCTGTTACACTATTAGCAACATTCAAAAACTTAGGGCTACTTTTGTTTACTTGCTGAGAGTATTAAATAAAAGATGAGAGCAGTGCTAAAATGAAGATCTTAAAATTCTCTATTTAAAAATATACGCTTAACTCCTAAAATCTTTGTACAACCAGTTGCAACCATAAAAGAATTGGGTTTTTTTTTTACGTATGCTTAGTCCATTAATTAAAAGATGGATCCAACGTAAAAATGTAGAGCTTAATTATTTCTAATGAAATATACAGGGTGATTCAAAACTGGATGAAAAAACTTCTAGAAGGGGTCAGGTATACCTAGACAACTCGGAATCACATAGCAATGCAGAGTCGGATATGCAAACCTAACGAGATAGATGGGGGGGGGGGGGGGGTTAGAGGCTGAATCATCGTGATCGAAAATTGACATTTGAAGTTTATAAGCTTAAAATAAGTCATGATTATCCTGATAATAAAGTTCCCCGAATTTTTCTGCCTACGTGCCTGGTTCTTAGCATTAACAGTTTTGCACGTTTGAGGGCGCTGGTTATCTGCGTGAGGGCGCTTTTCGCCAGAGCTGTTCTTGGACCCCTCCAACGTGCAAAACTGTAGATGATAAGAACCAGGCACGTAGGCAGGGAATTTTATGGAACTTCATTACCACGAAAGTCATGACTTATTACTTATCCATCATACGTAGTATAGGGTATATCTTGTAATCGTTTTGAAAATCGAAAAAAAATGACGGTTTTACACGTTTCAGACACTGGAGATTCCGAAAAACACATTTTTAGAAAAAAAAATTGGCCGTCCGTCCGCCTGTGTGTCTGTGGTTGTGTCTGTAAGCGCTCTATCTCCCGAACAAATTGAGATAGAGACTTGAAATTTGGTATGTACTTAGTAGGTAATAATGGGAAGAAACTTATTGAATTTCAGTAACATCGATTATCCGGAACTATTTTTTTTCGGACTCTCGAAATATTAGTTCTGATAACAGGTATATAAAAATTTTCGAAAGTGTTTATTTCAAGGAGTGGATATAAAAGACAATAAAGAAAAATAAATTTTGCCTAAAGAATGAAGTCGATAGGACAATTAGTTGCCGAGTTATTTGTAATCCTATTTTCCACGCTCTTCAATTTTTCATGACCCTATATTTCATTCAAATTTCAATTCAAAGATCTATTTTAATTGGAAATGAGACGCTTAATCCGACGCAGTAAACTGTTAGTTAATAGAATTATATATTTTGCGTTTATAAGGATGTTACTTTTACGCAATTCAGTAATAGAGCATTTAAAATTTATGACATCATCAAGCCACGATTTTATTCAAATTGCTCGAATTCATTTTATTCATTTTATAAATAGTTTACACATGTTTTATTTCCATATTTTATATTATGAGTATTTATGATGGGTAATTATTAAGATAGCCCCCCCACGACTACTTTTAAGCTTATAGTCTTCAAATGTCAATTTTCGATCGCGATGTTTCAGACCCTAACCCCTCCCCCCCTATCTATTAGGATTGCATTTCCGACCCTGCATTGCTATGTGATTCCGAGTCGTCTAGGTATACCCCATCCCTCCTAGAAGTTTGTTCCTTCAGTTTTGAATCATTCTGTATAAAGTTGTCTAGTGAATACTCGGTAAAACTAACGGCAACTATCCAAAATTAGAGCGTATTTTGTATACCTACGTTCAAACCAACGCTAACCTTTATTGTTTAAAAGTTGTTACTTAAATATACAGGGTTCCCTATCGAAATCACAATGAAACTAGTGGCAACCCTCTAAAATACGGCTCTATTTTTCGTCTCTTTCATAGTCCACTAATTTCATGTTTTAATTAATGAGCTAAGTAAGCGGTGGAAATTCACACCGGAAATAAGGTTATGTTTTTTCTCTGTATCAGTTTTGACTAAGCAATCCTATCACGTTTAGTTTGTCATTTTGAATACTAAATGTTTTCAGATTTTCTGCATTTAATAAATAAACTAGATTTTTTTTTTTTTTTTTTTTTTTTTTTTTTTGGTAGTCGTCGTTTGGATTTGATATACGTGCTGTGATATAAGTACAATTGATACTGTGATATAGAAAAGTTAAGTGATTTAAAATTGGTTTTATAATTTAATTTTAAAAAATCAGTGTAAATTATTAAATACTTTGAAACTTGAATTTTAATTTTTAAATACCTGAAAACTTGAATTTTTTATATTTTGAAATGAATTTTTGAGAAAAATGTTACACTAATAATTATATGTTACCACTAAGCATTAAATTCTGTATTCATTTGAGTGTTAAGAAAATACATACAGCATCAATCATTAAGCGGCTGAGAGATATCAGATTTTGAATCGGTATCTGATTTTGAGAAATTATCAGCGGCGCGGTTACCAAAAAAAGAGCGCGTCCATCAGATTCGATAGCTTAGTATTACCTGTGGCGGAAGAATTATAAAGTGTATTATACAAAGAATAATTATTATAACTGAAAAAGATACAAAATTAAACATGTGATAATTTTAATTTAATTTTTTTTTCAATAAGTATGTCTGGAAATAACCTGAATTTATTTTATTTAAAATGTATAATTAATTTTGTAGTGTAGTTGCCAGGGATGAAAATATTACTAAAGGTGAATCTGGATAGAGGTTTATTACAGAAAACTTGGTCCATAAACGTAAATAAACGAGGCGTTGTTGCATAATCCACAGGTTTTCCCTCCTGAAAATGAATATTTCAAGTCGAGAAACAGTGAACACAATATGATCCATGGAAAGAGTTACTGTGGTGGTGCTCGACCATCACAATGTGCCATTTTCGCATAGTGGAAAAGAAAATCACAGGTTCGAAAGCATTTTTTTTTTACTGGAAGAAAAGCTGACTTTCAAAAGATTAAATAATTCCATTTCGTGCACGACTGATTCTTTATTTGCAAGTCAATATCAAAGTAACAAAGACGCTGATGAGTCAAGAGGCATAGCAATACCCTTCCAAAAATATTAAAGACGGACATAATTATTTTTCTTTCAATCCACGTTAACAGGAGCACATGACCTCTTGCTGCAATCACACTTACATAACTGACAGATTTTTAATCAAAACAATATCGCCACAGAAACATTGGCGAAAAAAATAGATTCCCAAGTAAACGTACGGGTAACAGACGTTAGATAAAAAATAAAGGGAAAATTTAAATTGAGTGCACAGAAAGTGAAAACAAACATCGCCTTTTGGCGAAACGAACATGCCAAATACGACAACCCTATCGGAGCCGCCTAGTCTGCCATCACAACTGTGCTATTACTTAAATTAACGTTTTTATTTAAATAAAAACAGACAACCGAAATAAAAATGAATATCAAAGGAGAAGTATAAAATTTAATTGTTTTTAACACTTTAGCAAACTGTAACGAAAAAAATAAATAGAACAGAAATTATACTTTAAAGTAGTATATTAATTATGTCTAATTTATTAGGTTTTATTTATTAGAAATTTAGGAAGACGCACTCAATAAAGAAATAAAAAATAAATGCTTTTTTTTAAAATACAGTTTAAATGGGGATATATTAATTTTGAAACATTTTAAAATGAAAAAAGAAATAAAATATGTTACTGCATCACAGTTACTATTTATTTCCAACGACAGAGATAGTTTGAAGCGAGGTAGCCTTCCGTTCGCGATAAAAATTTAGGTAGTTTCAAAAAGAGATTCACAAGTGATCTTATCACATTTTCATATCTATTACATTGCCAAGATAAATTTGAGATCGAGCCATGGCGATGAGTTATACACAGCGGTTAGAAATATTTCCATTTTAACCCATTTTAGGCCAAGCATAGAAATTTTATAAAATGTGGTATTATTTGCATTGAAATTTGCTTAAATTACATTCATTAAGACACCGAAAATGTTTCGTGCATGGAAAATAACATTTTGTTTAATTTGACGTTACCATTATTAATTTACCATTAATAATTTACCATTAAATTTAAATAAAAAAATTTAATTTTTCTTATGGCATTTGTTTTATTTTTATTTTATTTACAGAACTTGCAACTTTACTCCATTATGAAAACATATGATTAATCTCAAGTGGAATAATAATACATTTTCAAAAAGTCGAATTTGTCAATAACCGTTTCAAGTAAAACACCAGCGTATTTTGAAAATTTCTCAACAGGAAGTGATTACTTCAATTGAATTACTAATATTTTATAGATGTCTCCAGAACCCTTAAATATAGAAAAAAATAAAATTAGTGAAAAATACACGTCACAATGTTAATAAAAAAAAATGAAATGGTGCGTTTACGCACCTTTGACTAAAAATGGGTTAATTTCGAACGGCATCCATGCTAAGGGTACGCCATAAGTGGAAGATTAGCAAAATAAGTGAAATAAAGTGACAACCCTGCTACCATCTGCGAGTGCACTGGAAATTGTGATTTTGCAATCGTATATTTTACTTATTATAAAGTTAAGAAAAAGCAGATGTTAAAATTATATACGTGTGTATTTTGTTCAATTTTGAGAAAAGCCTGAGGGACCTTGATACAAGCTAAATGCAGAAATAAAACCGCAAAACACATTGCATACATCTACTGTGGTGTATCTGTCAAAGAAAGCGTTTAGCGAGATTAAAAGATTAGCAGACAAAGGATTAGAATAAAGGATTTAGTTTGAACAAACGAATAAATAATTTAAAAAATAATTCAGTACGAAATAACTTAATTTAAAAATTTAGAAAGATAGTAATATTTAAATAGATTTGTCTAACTATATATGAGCATCATCATACTGAACATTTTTTGCATTATTTTGTTTTTTTATTACAAGATTTACAAAAACATCCCAACATAAGTAAATTGTGGGAAGTATTCTAAATAATCAGAGAAATTAATGATGATAATTTCGATACAAATCACATCTGTGTAGTAAAAATATTTATCACAAATATATTTTAATTACCAGTGCACGTTTAGGAGCTACAAAAATGCAGATAATATTCATATTACTTCAATTATTCACCTCTAACTTATTACATATCCAAACAGGATTTTCGTGCTTTATTCTAAAAGTGTATTTACATTAAATCATGAATAATTGAGAGTTAGAATATTTTCTTCCATTATAAACTAACACATAAAATTAATTAGAAAAGGAAGTAATGTGTAGTACCTATCACAACATATCCAGCAAAACAAATTAGCTTCGTTTTTACCACCAATTACAAATTTTTTGAGGTAACAAATCCTAAAAAAGCGAGAAAAAATTATTCTCTTTCTGAATATGAAATATGTATATTTCATATACAGGTGAATTTGCTTTTAATAGCATAAAAGAAGAAATTTTATTTGGCAATTTAAGTAACTAACAGTCATTGTAGTTTTATTACTTATCCATCATACGTTGTAAACGTTTTGAAATTCGAAAAAAAAAATTGACGGATTTACACGTTTAAGACACTGAAGATTCCTAAAAACATGTTTTTTGAATTTTTGTTCTGCCATCCGTCTGTCTGTGTATCTGTGTGTCTGTGCGTGTGCCTGTAAACGCTCCATCCCCCGAACAAATTGAGATAGAGGCGTGAAATTTGGTATGTACTTAGCATGTAATAATGGGAAGAAGCTTATTGAATTCCAGTAACCTCGATTATCCGTAACTATTTTATTCGAACTCTCAAAATATTCTTTCTGATAAAAGGTATATAAACATTTTCGAAATTGTTTATTTTAAGGAGTGAATATAAAAGACAATAAAAAAACAAATTTTGCATAAAAAATGAAGTCGATCGGATAATGAGTTGCCGAGATATTTGTCATTATATTTTCCATACTCTTCGATTTTTCCTGACCCTGTATTTGTTTCGAATTTCAATTCAAAGATATAGTTTAATTAGAACTGAAACGCCTAATCCGACGCAGCAAACCGTTATTTAATATGACCATCAATTTAGAAGTTATGAGGATGTTTCTTTTACGCAATTCAGTAATAGAGCATTTAAAGTTTATGACGTCATCAAGCCACGATTTTATTCGAATTGCAATGCATTTTATAAATAGTTTACACATGTTTTATTTTCATATTTTATATTATGCATATCCCTGATGTGTAAGTATTACGGTGGCCTCTAACGACTAGTTTATATTTACATTAAAATAACATTGGATTTTTGTAAAAAGTAGTTAATTTTTGTAATGCAGTGTCCGTCTTTATTTAAAGCAACACTTTTTATCTATACTAATAAAATAACGTTTTGCTCTGTGTACTTGTGTTTCGGCGATTGTTAGCGAAATCTAGCGCATCCAGAAATCTGAAAAGTTCGGTGTATATAGTCCAATGCAGGTCCTGATGCAACTGAGGCTCAAAATATTAATATTTTGATAATTAGACGATATATTAATTAAAAACTCATCAAACATTGTATTAAGAAACTCATTAAAATATGTTTCGAAAATGGCTACTTTTGAAAAACCGCTATAGGGGTAATATTGAAAGTATTTCTACTTCGAGGCACGTCTGTCCATTTACTCTGCGAATAGAAAAAAACAGAAAGTAAATTGACAATGGATAAAATTAATAAAACAACAAGTCAGAATTTATAGGGTAAATTAAAATTAAGAAAACTGTTTCAGGTAACGATTTAGAAATTCGCATACAAATGAATTTTCTAAATACAAAAATCTAATTTTCTAAAAAATCGCCCGGTAACTTTTTATTTACATAATGAAGGACTATTAGCGGTGTTAAAAGTATTGTTATTAAATAACGCGTTAATGTTACTAAGTTGCCTATTTCTAACTATCAGTAAAATGTAATTATTTTTTAATGATTTGCTGATTCTAAGTTAGATATATATCTTAATTACCAGCCACCGCAATTTTAAAGTAAATTTCTAAGTAGTGGTTACTGCTATTTAAAAAAAAATGATTTCACAAAATGTTTAACTTAAGCTCCAAGCTTAAGTACTAATCCCATTCTTTGTCTAATCATTCCAATAATACTAATTAGTTATTTTTCGAAACACACTTGTATCCCCCCCCCCCACCGCACAGACCATTTCATTGATTTTTGATTAACTGAACTCCAACTTATTAACTCAACTATTAATCATCCGATCTCATCGAAACTAATACTAAATTCCATAAAAATATTAATTATGACCTCTCGCAGCCTTAATGTAAATTTCTGAATTGAGTTTACCAGTATTTTCGAGTAGTGATTTCAGAAAAGTCTTAAATTGAGCTCCTGGTTCAGCTACCAGTACAAATGTTTGACCATTTACTTCAGTAGTCTTAATTAATCATTTTAAAGTATTCTCACCAGTTAATTTAGATGTAAATTTTGGCACCCCCTGGTGGTGAAATGTTGAACTAAAAGATTTACAGGCGAGTGCGCGGCACGTGTACTACACGGTGCCGGAGTTTAATTTGGAAAAATGTTTGTTTAGAACAGAGTGTGGCCCTTGTCGGTGGATTGTGTAACTATAAGATTTTGCAGCGCGTGCGCAGCAAGCCTACTATACGATGCCGTAGGCAGCGGGGACCCGCTCTGGATCAAAATACGCCTTCAGGCGTGGGATGGTTGAATGGCGCTGACTCGGAGTACAATATACGCTGCAGAAGCAGTGGGACCACCGAAACTGAAATCGGAGAAACTTTTCTGTGCATACAGAGCACGTTGTGTATACGTTGCCGTAGACAGCGGGGGCCTGGACCAAGTTTCGTTCAGAAATATGTACGTATAGCGAATACTAGATGGCAGTGGAACCCCCAAAACAAGGTTCATTTGAAATAATTTTCTTTGCAAGATATATAATAATAGAAACTTGAAGTTTTTATAAGGTTATTATCACGGACCCGGGCAACCTGGGCGGGTCTGATAGTTAAAAAATATTTATACATATTTTTTCGTAAAAAATTCTCTCGATGTTGTGTCATGTGATTTACTGATATATGTAATATTGTTCTCAAATTTTAAATCAGAAAATTACAGATTTTTAAAACGCGATATATTACATAGCAGCTTTAATTTAAAAACAAATATTTAATTGTGGGATCTTAGTGAATAATTTTGAAATTAGTAGATGAATATACATTAGTAATTGCTTATAACATAGCAGAAGGAATGCCAAAATTTGTCATACGGGGACTTTGGTATCACCAGTTTTGTTACTAGATTTTACGATTTGATGGGAATTAAAACAAATTTAATATAACATGGCTCGTATTATTGGGGCTGTATGTCTTTTATTTATGCGGATGTTATATAAAATATCTTAAAATAAAATTATTTAAAGGTTACTTAACTTTTTCTTTTAACATTTAATTCCCACGATCGTAATTTTTTTCCGAATTTGTTTTTTTTGTTTCCATTATTTACCAATAAAATTATATATAATGAATTTGAAATTTACATACTAATTTTCAAAATACTATTTAAATTAGAAATTTAAAACGTGATTTTAATTTTCAGTTAAATAGACTAATTTATCAAGTCCTATGAGAAATTGTTTATGGTAGTACTATGTGATTATAACGCAGTATCTAATAAAGTCGATGATTCATTCACATAACGTAAGAGATGTGTTTTCTTATCTGACAAACTATAATGTATTCCTATAATATACTGGGGTTCTATATTTTACTAGGGTTTCCTATAATATACTAGGGAAACATACACTAGGGATTTAATTTTAGTAAAGTAAATAATTTTGTAAATTGTACCCAAAATTTTGTAAATTTGTAATTCTTGTATTTGTCTCAATAATATATATTTTATATCGTTCCATCTTCATAAATTTTGTAAAACTTACGTATAACTTTACATCATTTTTATATAGTCTTTAATATACTGGGGTTCTATAATTTACTAGGGTTTCCTATAATATACTAGGGAAAAATACACTAGGGATTTAATTTTGGTAAAATAAATAATTTTGTAAATTGTATCCAAATTTTAGTAAATTTGTAAATCTTGTATTTGTCTCAATAATATATATTTTATATCGTTCCATCTTCATGAATTTTGTAAAACCTACGTATCACTTTACATCATTTTTATATAGTCTTTTCTGAAAAAATCGTCTGCAAAATGAAAACATTTAAATGCAACAAGTTTGTTTTCTATAGATCTCAGCGACCAAAAATAGACGGTTTAATATCAAATGAATGCTTGTAAATTTTGGGTTACCTATTCGAATCACGTACCTTTATCTTCATCGAAAACTGGTTTTCCTGTCAACTGGTTTCGGCAAAGGAATCTGCCGAAATTTCGCACACAGTTGTTCTTTTCTATAAAATTTCATGAATAGGTGGTGATTGTTGTTTAACATGAAACAAAGTATTGTATCTTAGCACGATTTTTTAACGATTTTCCAACATAGTTGAAAATTGTTCTGTCCATGTATTCGAATTGTCTTTCTGTACTCCAACTAGCCTAAACACAATCGGATTCCCAAGCAATTCATATACGTTACTGAGGTCGAAAGAATTCCTCTACATTACGGTCTATGGGTAAAAATCCTTTGTGGTGAATTTTATAAATGCTACACTATTTCAAAAATAGCATTCATCTTTCATTTACAGGGACGCCCATGAGTATTCGATAACAGCACTGTATGCAGGGCTCTCAAATGGTCCGCCAACTGAATACCAATATTTTTTAACAGAAAATTTCAAGGTTGGTTTCTACAACATTTCCGCTGGGTTCTGCAAAATTTTCAAGAAAAATTAAAAAATAAAAGGATCAGAGTTCATAAGCCGGGTTTTTGGCCCATGAAATAAGACTAAAATAATTCGATTTTGTTATATTGACTTAATTATTTTACTTTTTAATATTAGAAGGTTTATCCTGTACGATTTCAACGATATTTTTTGTATTTTGTTCGTTTTTATATAACTTACACAAGCTCAAAGTTCGTATTATTCGTAGTTTTTTATGAAAAATACGCAATTTCTCCTAATTGTACCTCAATTTTTAATATATATTTTAATATTTTACTATCAGCGCAGCTTTGGTAACTTTTATTTTTACATATATTGTACATTTTGATGTATTTTATAATATATGTAAAAAAGAAAGTGTGGCACGATTGCGTCATATAAATAACTGAGCTAAAATGAGGAGAAATTGCGTATTTTAGATCAAAAACTACGAATCATACGAACTTTGAGCTTGTGTAAATCATATAAATCCGAACAAAATGCAAAAACTATTGTTGAAATCGTACAGGATAATCCTTCTAATATTAACAAGTTGGAAATTGTACGTCAAACGTTACAAACGAGGTGCGTTCGTACGCACGTTTTAGAATTAAATTCATGATCTCCCGTGCGTAGAACGGGTTAAACAGCTAGTTAAGTATATATTTTATGACACTGTTCATACAAATATCTTAACTAGTTATATAAATATTCAGATATATATGTATCAGCTAGTTATATATATATTCAGATCTTGATGATTTTTAATTCTGTGAAATGAATTTTATCGTCTGCAGATTAATTTCTGTCATAAAATAAGCATCTCGGTCGCTTGACGATTAAACTTCGGAAGCTCCTATAACAAAAAAGCACCGATTTAAAAAAAAAATTCAAATTTCTTAATAAATATTTTTATTAATATCTCCTAAAGTTTTGATTCGATTTTAATAAAATTTGAAATGTCTCGACAAAATTCTGCAAAGATAATATATTTTAAATTGCAAACCATTTGGTTGGGTAGTTTTTGCGTTGTTATATGTGGACAGACAGACAGACAGACGGACGGACAGACAGACAGACAGACAGACGGACGGACAGACGGACTGACCAAACGACGACTATAGGTGCTACGTATTTATATAATTACGAACGCACCTAAAAAGTGAAATAATTAAGTTAGTATAACAAAATCGAGTTTTAGTCTATTTCATGGGCCAAAAACACGGCTTATGGACCCTCATCCTTTATGAAGAGGAATTTTCAACTGAACTAAACTCTAGCATACTATATAGGATCCTATGCAGGGCTGCACAAAAGAATTCGGATATTTCTCCGACAACTGATGATAATTTTTGAAATTTGGTTGTCATATGTGTTATGTGTTTTCCAATTTTTTTACTGAAACACATCATCTTTTACTTTAATTAAACTGTGAAGTTATGCCACAGTATTCAGAATTTGTTGGAAAGTGTTTCATAGTCTATGCTTGACGCGTGATTTTTCTTTATTGTTTTCTGACATTATCATTTGTATTATAATATTAAAAACACATATCCAGATATACCAATACATTTTTGTATGGATATGCATAAATACTGCATTGTTAGAAATGCATTTTGTGATATATAAAATTCGCAATTAAAAGAAGTACTATACGGCCGGAATATAAGTAAACATGCAGAATAACTAACAGTACTATATTTAATAAAAAGTTAAAATTTCGGTGCAAATTCACCTTGTTTAATAATTAAAATTCCTAAAAATACAAATAAATGTAAATATATTTCTTGAAGGTACGTAAAAACATACATTAAAACATTTTAAAGCACATTAAAGTCCTTTTAAAATCAAAACGTTTTCAACCGAACTTACTCGGTCATCATCAGTGAACAACTAATAGTTAAGTTGAGTTGTTGTCTCTTTACTTCTTCTAGCTTGCCCGGAACAAACCATTTTACTTCCAGAGTGTGAAATATAAGGTGGGATGGGAAAGGTCATTCAACATTTCAAAAACAAGTGCAGGTTAATCAATCATGTATTTATTCATTCCAGACTGCGTGGATATCATATGATAATACCTCGTTACAGACTATTTCTTTTTAGATATGATATCCATGCAGTCTGGAATGAATTAATACATGATTGATTAACCTGTACTTGTTTTTGAAATGTTGAATGACCTTTCCCATCCCACTTTATATTTCACACCCTTGAAGTAAAATGTTTTGTTCCGGGCAAGCTAGAAGACGCGAAGACACAACATCTCAACTTAACTATTAGTTTTTCACTGATTGTGGCCGAGTATGTTCGGTTGAAAACGTTTTGATTTTAAAAGGACTTTTAAATGTTTTTATGTATGTTTTTACGCACCTTCAAGCAATATATTTATATTTATTTTGTCTTTATGAATTTTAAGTACTATATATGGGGAAATGTTTACTAGCTCAGGACTCAAATTCAATAAAACAAATTCTCATTATTTGAAACAGGAATTCAGTAAGTTATGATCGATAAACCAAGAAATGTATTGATAGATGACTCTTTCTGTACCGCGAAAGAAAAAATATTGACACACGCCGAAATTGTTGTTCTAACTTAAGCAAGAAAAACGGAGTACCGTTTTGCTTTATTTTGGGAGGAGGGGGTTGCGGGTGAAAGCGGTCATGAGGATTTTAAAATTGAAATTAACTTTTAAAGATTAAATCATAATACCATGAATTTATATTTATATCATACATCAAAACGGTTCTGCATCAATTCGTCGCGCATAATTCATCGCGGAACAATTCATCGCACACAATTCTTCGTGGCAACAACTCATCGCCGCGTCAATTCATCGCAGTGTCAATTTGTCGTAGTGTCCATTCGTCGCGACGTCAATTCGTCGCAACGAAAAAGTTTCTGAAGGCTATGATGATAAAATAAAGAAAATTTCGTACAAATGTTTAATGATAATTAGTTTTTTAGATATAGAGAATTATAATTAACAATTTGCATGCGATTATATCTAAAAACAAATTATTATTAAATAATTTTACTAAATTATCTTTATTTTATCATCATAGCCTTCAAAAACATTTCCGTTGTGACGAATGGCACCATGACGAATTGACGCTGCGATGAGTTGTCGCCGCGACGAATTGACGCTGTGATGAATTGTGCGCGGATGATTTATTCCGCGATCCATTGTGCGCGACGAATTCATGCGACACCCATCAAAACTTTGCAGTATTTTTGCGTGAGCAACAAAAGGCAGCTATAAGGGAAACTTTTAACTGATTATAGCTTGATGCATGATGTATTTATATATAAATGTTTTGTAATTCATTTTTTTCAACTTTTATAATACGAATTCTAACTTACCATAATTTCTTACGGCTTCAAAATAATCGATGTTTCTCTTTTTTTCAAAAACTTCCTTCCATTAATAAATTGATAACCATTATAATATTTTTCTTAACCTAACTTTTTTTCCGATATTTTAGCGATACAAAATGTTGCGTTGCGAAAACTATTTCAATACTTTTATGAATTTAGTTCGATTACATTTTTCCTCAGACATCATTTTTAAGATAGATGGAATGTTGTTATCTGTTGTCCGATATAATAAATATAATACATTTTAATAATTATTGTTATTTTCAATAATAATCATAATAAATATTATCTGTAAAAGAACAAAGGTGCTCAGAGGGATTTTTTTATAGTGTTCAGTTGAATAAGGAATCGAATTCGACATATCGAGTCAATTTTCTGCAAGCACATATCTAATTACTTAAATCAGCATACAAATAAATATGTAGAATAATTAAAAATACATTATTAGGGAAAATGTTTACTAGCTGAAAATTCATAATTGAATATAGTTAACATTTTTCCATTTCCTGGAAATAGGAAGTTAGTATGTTACGGTCGATAGACAGAGACATGTATTGATAGTGGTGTCGCGTCAATTCGTCGCGCACATTTTATCACGGAACAATTCATCGCAGCGTCAATTCATCGCTCACAATTCATCACGGAACAATTCATCGCACACAATTCGTCGCAGCGTTAACTCGTCGCAGCGTCAATTCGTCGTGGTGTCAATTCGTCGCAACGAAAATGTTTTTGAAGGCTATGATGACAAAATTAAAGATAATGTAGTAAGATTACTTAATGATAATTTGTGTTTTAGATATAGAGAATTATAACTAACAATATACATCACATAATTTTACTAAATTATCTTTACTTTTATCATCATACCCTTCAAATATATTTTTGTTGCGACAAATTGACGTTGCGACGAATTGACACCACGACGAATTGACGCTGCGACGACTTGACGCTGCGATGAGTTGTCGCTGCGACGAATTAACGCTGTGATGAATTGACGCTGCTGTGCGCGAAGAATTGTTCCGCGATGAATTGTGCGCTACGAATTGACGCAAAACCATTGATAGTAGATGCTTACAACACCTAAAACAATTGGCACAAACTAAAACTTTAATTATAACTCTGGCAAGAACTGTAAAGTATTGTTTTGCTTCTTGTTTGTGGCCATTAACAAATGAAAACTGAAGTTAAATTTTAAAGGTTACGTCATAGCACCTTAACTTCATTAAATATTTAATTTTTGGCCTACTGAAAAAATGTGGAAATACAAACTTTCAACCATTTTGAATTAACACTTTGTAAAATATAATGAAAATTGCTAATCATTATGTGTTGCAACACTTTTTAAAAATTATATGCAACGATACAGAAAATTTTTAAGTGATTATAGCTTGATGTAGATATGTAGGCAAGAAGTATTTTAACATAAACGTTTTGTAATTTTTTTTTATTCAGTTATCATAATTAGAATTCTGCCCTAACCGTAATCCCTTATGGATTGAAATTAATCGATACTTCTCTTAAACATTTAAAAATAAAGATTATCCATCTCATATTTCAAAAAATACATCCACTAAGAAAATAATAACCATTATAATATTTTCCTTTACCTGAATTCTTTTCCGATATATTATCGATACAATGCCTTGCGAAATTGCCTTGCGAAAACTGTTTGAATGTTTGTTTTTTTCAGTTTAGTTTGATTAAATTTTCCACAGACATCAATTTTATAATAGATGCAATTTTCTTACTAGATCCCCAATATAATATGCATAACAGTTTTCAAATGTTATTATTATATATAATAAAAATCATATTAATTCCGTAGACTATAATATTATTTGTAAAACGAACAAAGAACATTATAAAGATTTGCTTTATGCTTCTTTTAATTTAATATGGAATCGGGTAGTGATCGAGTCAATATTTGTCAACTACATATATATTTAGTTAAAACAATAAAATATTTCGTGTGATATAAAAGGATTGTATTCAGCGGTTATTTTCAATGACATTAAAATATTCTGAAGGTATTAGCTATTACCATATTATTTTCAACGGTTGATTTTTTTTCTATTACTTTCAATATAAAGTATAAGGATTATTAGGAATTTATAATATACATTTATTTTTTGTTAAAAATAAATAAAACATAAGTTACATACGTCATATTTTCTAGTACTGAGAATCCTTTAATTTTTTGAAGATAGTATATTTGACGTTTGCTATCTTAAAAAAATAATGTTGAAATTTTCAGGGGAAGGGGGCATTATACATTTTAGTGACTAACTACTTTTTTAGCAATGTAAACAAATGTATAACCAATACGTGTATGCACCGTAACACGAAAATGCACTAATAATTGTCGTCAATAATTAAATATAAGGTCAAGGAGAAAAGCAATGATAGACTACTTACTATATGTGAAATAAAAAAAAAATAAAACGACATTGACATATGTTAACTTGAGTATTCCTCTATCATATGGCACATGTGGATAGATGTAAAAATTAAAGAACGATGTAATCCTTTGAAAAAACATAGTTGAATATTTGTATAAAACAGATCAGAGTAATAAAGTCCTTTGAAAAACAGAGTTAAATGTTGGTATAAAGAGAGAATAAATCAGTAAAGTGCGAGTATAACTCACAATCAAAGGTTTCCGTACGTTGAATTTATTAATTACTATTTATTAATTAATAAACTCCTACTGCCCCTAATTTTATATAATTGTGGTTTATCAGATTCGAAAAAAGGAGGGGGGGGGGGCATATTCTTCCAGTACTTTCGACGATATCTCTGAAAATATAATACATAAAATTAAAACAAATATGTTTTTGAGTTCGATGTTACGAGATCTTCCGAATGATACCCTGCACGATCAATATATATAAAAAAATCAAGTAGCTTAATTAATATCTCGGCTAATTACCGACAATTTTTTTTTACCATTATCAAATATCCTTGGATGATAGATACCTCGAGAGGCCGTTAACTCTCCCGCTGACCACACAAAAGTAAAGTTTTTGTGTAACGGAAAAATGCATTTTTCTGAAAAACTATGTTACCTAGGAAAATCTCTATAGTTTTCCTGCAAGGTTTACATGAACTTTTACTACGCGTAATTTTTTCAACATTTTAGTTTCAGTAGATTCAGAAACAGAGGGGGGGGGGGGCATATTTTCGCAGTGCATTTTCGACGATTATCGGTAGATATAATACCTAAAATTAAAACAAATATCTTTTAGAGTTCGGTGTTACGCGCAATGGAACGATCAATAAGAAAATGCGAATATACGACAAGAAAAAAAAAATCTATATATAACTAATATTTTGCAATGAAATATTTTAAAACAATATCTACAAAATACGAATCTAAGTTTATTTTTAAAATTATGTAACATTATATCACATATGTATTGTATATAACCTGGATAATACATATTTCAGACGTGCGATTTTTCTGTGAATTTGAGCAACTTTTAAATGTGCTCGGAAATGACAGCTAGGTAAACTATACTAATAACTAATTTAAAATACCATTAGTAGAGTCCGAAACTGATTACATTTTGTTTGAATTTACGTAATGTTTCACATTGCGAACAATACATGTAGAATTAACGGCATCAGAAATTTCAAAATTATATAACTTAAATTGTTTAAAGTTGTTTGACATTTCAAACATAAGTTTGTATTCATGAAAGCCTATACTTCAATGTTATGTGAAGGATTTTGGGCACAAACATCCGCATTTTTTAAATAAATGGACTCTAAACTCTCTCTGTGGCTATCAGATAATTTTCTATATCCAGAAAACACGTTAAGTTGGTAACGTAATAACTTTCACCACAATATACAAAAATAAAACTTTTTTTTAAGTTACTTGATTAGACCCTTAATTGTTTCCTAAACATATTAGTGAATGGCTAATAATATGAAAATATGTGGGTGAAAGCTTTATAACGTTCCCAAGATTGAACTTTTCATATCCCATAGTTTACGAGAAAAAGAGGTCTGACAGCCTAACAGACAGACAGACAGACACAGGCGTCATCTTATAATTGTCCAGTTTTAACTTTTTTAAGTACGGAACCAACAAAACAAAGACATACATACAAAACATGCAGTTGAAAATTCATAGTAAAGATAAATAATGATGCAAGTTGTCAAATAAAGAAAGTTGTAAAATAAAGAACTACGAATAACTATAATTTAACGATTTGTGACAATTATCGTTAACCCCCCCCCCTACCCCTCCCAATCATTGTGATGTCGATATTTCCCATTTTGTTAAAAGTTTTAAATAATCGGCGACGTAACATTATAACCATCAAATGACTGTCATTGGAAGTTATTCAGAGTCTTCAGTAGTCAAGCGATGAAATTCTCAAGCTAATATTAAACCTATGGCATCGTTATTTTAATATTATTCGCTTGCATTTTAATATTTTAAATGTATTCCTTTTTACACTGTAACCAATACATGACCAAAATATGAATGCACCGTCACACGAAAATGTATTAATAATTGAGGGGATTGGGCCAAGAAAGTGCCACATTTTTGGTGAAATAAATCTGACACTGTAATCTGTTGCTTAATATTGTAAATTATAATATGTAACATATAATTTGTCAATTGGTTTCGTTTTTGTCCCAAGTGTTTATGCCCCCAAGACGATAGCTAATTTACATAAAAAAACGTAATAGAAATATCATAAAGTAATGGCATATTGTTACTCAAAATATCTCAAATGTTGCTAAGAGATTGGCGGAAAAACTTTGTAAGAAAGGTTATATATCTTGATTTGAGTATTTGATCCAAATTTGCAAATTGAAATATTACAGAAATTGAAAAATGGGGCTTGGCACTCTGTTGCCCCGACTCCCTCAATTGTCGTCAATAATTAGTTACGTCACAATAGATCCATAAAATGACTGTTAATTGGAAGTCATCAAGAGTCTTTACTAGTCATGCGAGCGAACCTATTGCAGTCTTAAATTCAGATTTCTCGCTTGCATTTTATTATTTTTAAATGCAGTTTTTACACTGTATCCAATATATGACAAAAGGATGAATGTACCGTAATACGAAAATGCAATAATAACTGTCGTCAATAATTAGTTTCGTCACATTACAACCATCGAATGACTGTCAATTGAAAGTCATAAAGAGTCTTCACTAAGCATGCGATGGAACTCTCAAGCTAATGTTAAACTTATGGAAGTGTTAATTTCAGATTTCTCGCTTGCATTTAATTATTTTTGAATGATGTTTTACACTGTATCCTATATATGACCAAAAGATGAATGCACCGTAACACGAAAATGCAATAATAATTGTCGTCAATAATTAGTTACGTCGCATTATAGCCATCGAATGACTGTCAATTGAAAGTCATAAAGAGTCTCCACTAATCATGCGATGAAACTTTCAAGCTAATGTTAAACCTATGGGTCCGTTATTTTCAGATTTCTGGCTTGCATTTTATTATTTTTAAATGTATTTTTTTACACTGTATCCAACATATGACCAAAAGATGAATGCACCGCAACACAAAAATGCAATAATAATTGTCGTCAATAATTAGTTACTTCACATTACAGCTATCGAATGATTGCCAATTGAAAGTCATTAAGAGTCTTTACTAGTCACGCGAGCGATGAAACTCTCAAGCTAATGTTAGACCTATGGGAGCGTTTTTTTTTCAGATATCTCGTTTGCATTTAATTATTTTTAAATGCATTTTTTTACACTGTATCCAATATATGACCAAAAGATGAATGCACCGTAGCACGAAAATGCAATAATAATTGTCGTCAATAATTAGTTACGTCGCATTATAGCCATCAAATGACAGTCAATTGAAAGTCATTATCGTTAACATAAATTTTCTATTTTTGTTTTTTAATATAAATTTAATGGTCATTATTTTATCTCTCATTTTTATATAATATTCATGCAAAAAATACTCCATTTCTCATTTCTGGTGTCATTAATCTTTTAAATGTTGACAGTTTCAATAATATAATGGTATTTATTAATTTTTATATGTCACAAATAATCTTGATTGTTCCTATTACAACGTCACTGTAGGCTTCATTATAAAAGGTATTTTTCCCCCTTTTTTCATTTTTCATTTTCCCTTTACTTCCCCTACCATTTCTCATTTTTCTCTCAAGCTATAAGATCACCAGTTTATTCCTTTGATGTCCCTGATGATGGTTTTGAAATTTCAGCCGAAACTGTTGAAATAATTTAACTTTAAACTAAGTGTTATCGTTTCCATTTTACACTGTTTTAGCAAAGTACAAGTACAATTATGTACTGTTTATATTTTTAATCCGTATATTAATCAACGGTGGTGTACACATACATCTTTAATACTTCTATTGACATGCAATTTTTTTAAAATTGTTATATTGTAACACGAGTCTATCAAACAATATTCGTGTGTATTCGGTAAACACCTAAAAATAATTCTTAAAATCACACCACTTTTGTTCCTCAATATAAAACTTCCTAAAACCTTTCAACAACATGTCTCTTATTTCAGTGTATCAACAATCATTTATAATAAAATAGTCAAAAGATAAGAAGAAATAACATAAAAAAAAGTTTCATGAATTTTTCTGTCTGATTGATGATTATTCTTATTTGCAATGCAAAAATACAACCTTTTATTATATTCAGTGCACATTAAAGAGCGATTATCGACAGATTCTAAATCAAAATTTCGATTGCCACGGATAACAATGAAATGGAATCGACTTGACGCGTTATGAAAGAATTGGGATAAATTCACAATACGGATTTAGGAATAACGAAAGATGTTAGGATAATAAATCATTTTTCCCCTTCGTACTCGTTGTACATAAATAAATGAATAAAAATAAATTTTTCATTTAAAGTGACTCAAATTTTTGAACAGCGATATTAATTTCCATGACCTGAATAAGTCAACAAAGGCAGTACAGAAATAAAAATACAGGGTAAGTCAAAATGAATATAGCGATTACAAAAGGCTATAACTATTTAATGGAAAATAATTTGTCGATAAGATTAACACAGAATGTAGACGGAAATTCAAAATTTTGTATACATACGTCCTAGATGTTCTGAGTGACTTATCTTGGTCACACGGACAACATCTAGGCGGTAGTCCATTTCACACCATACATTCGGAAGCATTTGTTCAGTCACCGACGCAAGCGCATTACAAATGTGTACTTTGAGTTTTTCAATTGTTTTGAGCATGGGAAGCACATGAAAAAAGTCTTTCACATAACCCCATACAAAAAAATCGCAGGGGGTCAAGTCCGGAGATCTCGGTCGCCAAGAGCAGAAGACATCGTCGGCATCTCCATTTCGACCGATCTATGGGATTATATGAAAGATGTGGGGGAGTATGTACCTCCGATGCCCAAAACAATTGAAGAACTCAAAGTACGCAATTGTAATGTGCTTGCATCATCGCTGACTGAATAAATGCTTCAGAATGTATAGCGTGAAATGGACTACTGCCTAGATGTTTTCCGTGTGACTAAGGGAAGTCACACAGAACATCTATGACGTATGTATACAAAATTTTGAATTTCCGTCTACATTCTGTGTTAATTTTATCTATAAATTCTTTTCCATTAAATAGTTATAGCCCTTTGTAATCACTATATTCATTTTGACTTGCCCTATATATTAATCAGTTTAACTGTTAACCCTACAGTGCGTGATTTTTTTTTTTCGAATTGTGTTTTTTATACTTATATTAAGAATTAGACAGCAGAAATTTTAAGATAGATTTTCTTGAAATTGATAGATTCTCTTGATAGATTATCTACTAAATAAATTTCTCCTGAAATAGAAAAAATGGCGTTATTTATGCTATAACCACATATTATAAACCAGACCAGGCTATATAGGTTACAGATTCAGATTCAGATCAGATTCAACCAAGAAGGGAAGCATAACATATGGCGTGAGATCTACAAACTTGTTCGGCAAGTTTATTTGAAAAAAATACAAATGAGGCCATGGCCATTAAATTTGTACATAGTAATACATTTTCTCTTTTTTGAAAATTGTACATAAATTGGATGTAAAAAGTTTTACAGTCCAGGTAAGTCCCTAATCCTCTGGGTCCATATACGGGAGAGTGCTCTGAAAAATGTATTCACTATCTTCTATCAATTTTATACATTGGATAATGTTGTTTATGGAGGCATTACTTTTTAGGATAAAAGAGAACCATGAATAAAGTGGTGTGTTTGAGATGAAAATGCGATGTAATAGTACATTGTAGTATATACTGCAGCGAATCACCAAGCCGGGCACAGGTGCACAATTGAGACGTTTTTCTGTCAGTGTGATACAAATGGAGCGGAAACGGTTCGTGGTTGGTTGCCATTATATGAGTTATTATAAGTTTCTGTGAGTAAGTAAAAAGTTTTCCGATACTTTAGGTCAAAGTTTGTAAATGTAGCGACCTGTTGTTCCATAATCCCACTCCACTTCGCAATGTCGTAATGCTTGCAGTCTGAGATGTCTTTTGAGATAAGATGCTGGGAAAGGATAAAAACGTTGATTTTATGGCGATGAGAGGTTAAGAGCCTACACTAGTAACGCGAAGAAAGGCTCGAGCTAACGTTAAGTCTATGGGAAGGTTCTTGCGCGATTTCTCGCTCGCATTTTAATATTTTTGAGGCCGATCCCTAACGTTGCTGGTTTTTACTTTTTCGATTTTAGTTACAGTTTTTTTATAAGCTGACATTTCTAATTTCGGAACCGGTTGGAACCGGTTCTGAAAGTGAAAGTACCCTTATATAAAAAAACTGGAACCAAAATCGAAAAAGTAAAAACTAACAACGTTAGAGATAGACCTCGGATATCCTATGCAAAAAATCATTTAAAAATATTAAAATGCGAGCGTAAAATCGCGCAAGAACCTTCCCATAGACTTAACATTAGCTTGCGCGCTTTTTCGCGTGACTGATGTAGGCTCTTAATGGCTAATTTTGCTAAGATGTCCGTTTCTTAGTTACCATCAGTGCCTGAGTGGCCTCTGATTTATTTAAAAGAGATTACCTTCAAGGTGCTTTGGAGTAATTATATTATATTTGAGTGTAATATATAGGTTACAAGAAGAAAGTGCAGGAATGTTGTGATACCGCATTTTCAAAAAGTATCAATACAGCTCTTTAACATTATCCGAACACAGATATAGGGTACTTTATTTACAGGACATTGGGTGTTAACGGAGTGAATGTGATAAAAGCATAAAATAAGCTTTAACCTATCTGTTCTGAGAACTGTTATTTGTGAACCTTTGCATTTTAAACACGCAACTATTTTCTTTGTCAGCTGTTATTAATGCTTGGAGATATATATAGTAGTTATTGTCGAATTATTATCTTGACTTTTTATAGTAAGAGAACGTGCTAGTGGGAAACCGCACAGTTAAATAACGCGAAAGTTCATTTTCTATCACCAGATCTAGTAATAATTATTTATGCAGAAAATAAGACTAAGTGTAATAGCGAAGAATTACAAATCAGTACCAAACTGAATTAGTTGTTGAGTTATTAAAGCTTGGAGATATATATAGTAGTTATTGTCGAATTATTATCTTGCCTTTTTATAGTAGGAGAACGTGCTAGTGGGAAACCGCACAGTTAAATAACGCGAAAGTTCATTTTCAATCACCAGATCTAGTAATAATTATTTATGCAGAAAATAAGACTAAGTGTAATAGCGAAGAATTACAAATCAGTACCACACTGAATTAGTTGTTGCTCTTATATACTATAAGTTTGGATCAAACATGAACTTGCTGTAGGTAGTCACACAGAAGCACGTGTGATGTGCTCTGGTGATCGGCCAACAGTTTCGCCCGTCAGGCAATCGGTTGTTTTTTTTCATCTGCGTCTGAGGAATGTTTGCGAGTGAAAAAGAGCAACAGAGTGTTACTTGTTATTTACTGATAGAAGAAGTTGGATTTCGCAAAGAGCATTGGAGAAGAAGGCAGTGTACGGAGAACATACACTGTCATTGACGCGTTTGCTGAACGGACACAAGCATTTGCGCAAGGGAAACTGGTGAAGTTTCGGTGGACAGTCTTAGAATACCCACCGTATAGCCCGGATCTTTCGGCATGTGACTATCCAGTCTTTGGTCCACTGAAAAAGGCATTGAAGGGTGGCCGTTTCTACTTAGACAGCGAAATAATGGACAATGTTCGAAACTGGTTCCAATTTCAACAAAAGCCTTCAATGAACAAGGTATTCACCATTTAGTAAAACAGTGGGACAAATGCTTGTGTAGATTTTAAGATTGTGTTTGACATAAAGCAGGCCATTTCATTCTGTGGCCCCTGTTCTGTTTTCATTTGATCCAACCTAATATGTATCCGATCATAGATGCATAAAAACGGCACTGTTTTGTATTGTTTTAAATTTGAATACCAATATTTTGAAATAGCAATCTTTTTATTCATTCCCGAATTTCTGTCATTAAATGACAAATATTACATTCAGAATTAGTAGTACAAATCTTGATAAACTATATTATTGGCAGGAAATTCTATCATTCGGAATATTTTTTTTAATAAGTCTTCATAACATATTATCTACATCAAACACGTAAAATATCACACGCATTGGTAAGAGAAAAATATTTATTTATATATCTCCATATATTATAAGTATTATATGTTTGTTTCTCAAATAGGTATATTTTGTTTAGATATATGATTTTTTTCGTAATATAAATGGGAGCGCTCTAATAACGCACTGAGGAAAACACACTGAATATAAAATCTTTCAGATTTTCGATTTTTCAGTTTTTCAGCTGGAAAATCAAACAGTTTCGCATTAGATCAATATCAAAAACAGAGTATTAAGGTTTAAACAAACATGTCACATATGTACGTTAAATGTTTTTTTAATCAATTTTTCTCAAAATGGATTTTTTATAATATAAGGTACATTGTTTATACAATCTTTTAAAGTTAAAAATTTTAAACTTCACATTATTCACTAATTAGTTTATTTAACACTACTAAATTTATGAATATAAATATAATATTACAAATGACTAGACTATACTAATTTCTTTTCTACTTTGTTTTCTAATGTTTCAGAAATTGTATTTTTAATTAGTTTCCTTTTCAGAAGAATAAATAAAAGTTTTTTTTTTTAATTGGTATATTTTTAACATGCATCCAGGATTTTAAGAAGTTACACGGACAACATATAACAAATAAAAAATATCTCTCTGAACATAGTACTACATTAAATCTTTGTTGCAAAGTAATTTCTTGTAAATTTTTATTGTCACGATTGCATTTACTCATTTGTAAGAAAGTAAATTTCGTTTTATTACAGAACATTTTAAATGTCTCAAAAAAACATTTGAGCTAAAAAATCAGCAACACTTCCAACAAAGTATTATAAAAAATAATTTATTGTTAAAAGAATAAATAAAAGTACACACACGCTTTGAAATTTAAGCCTTTTTCTACACTGTTTTTAAGAAAATCAAAAATGCTGAAACAATTTCAGACTCGGTAAAAAAGCAATTACATCTGTTTCGTAGGTGTAGTATTGTTACTGTTAAATTACTTTCACAATCTCTTTTTTTGTTTCTTTTTTGCGAAAATGTCTATTCTGGCCATAACAAAAACATTTGTGTAAAAAGCATTTGTGTAAGAAGCATTTTAAGAACGAAACAATTGTTATTATAATTTGATGCATTTATATACAAGGGAAATAAAAATAAACACGCATACTTAAAAAAAGTAGTCATTGGGGGCCACCGTAATACTTACCCATCATGGATATGCACAATATGAAATATGAAAAACAAAAATGTGTAAACTATTTTTAAAATGCATTGCAATTCGACTAAAATCTTGGATTCATGACGTCATAAACTTTAAATGCTCTATAACTCCAAAATTGATAATCATATTAACTAACGGTTTACTGCATCGGATTAAGCGTCTCATTTCCAATTAAAATATATCTTTGAAACGAAATTTGAATAAAATACAGGTTCATGAAAAATTGAACAGTGTAAAAATAGAATTACAAATACCTCAGCAACTCATTATCCTATCGACTTCATATTTGATGCAAAATTTATGTTTTTTTATTGTCTTATATTGTCTTATTTTATATTCATTCATTAAAATAAAAATTTCGAAAAAATTTATATACCTTTTATCAGAAAGAATATTTCGAGAGTCCGAAAAAAGTAGTGCCGAAGAATCAAGGTTACTGAAATTCATTAAGCTTCTTTCCATTATTACATACTAAGTACATACCAAATTTCAAGAATCGATTTCAATTTGTTAGGGAGGTAGAGCATTTACAGACTTACAGACACACACAGACAGACGGACGGCAATTTTTTTTTCTAAAAATATGTTTTTCGGAATCTCCGGTGACTAAAACATGTAAATCCGTACCAAAAAAAAAATCGATTTTTAAAACGATTACAATATTTACCCTATAGTACGTATGATGGGTAAGTAATATATAAAAATCAAATTAAGAAGGAAAAAAATTATATAAATGAAATGAAAGAAGTTAAGGGATTACATACGTTCTCGGTGACAGAAAATTGACATATTTTGGAATTTTGCTTTAGGAAGGATGTAAAATTAATTAAAAAACTAATATTTTCACGTTGTTTTTTATTGCTTCAAGTATTTAAAAATATTTCGTTATTATTAAATTTAAATTTAGGCAAATTTATGTTGTAAAAATTGTCACATTGGTCACACATTACGTCAGAAACCTGCAGTCGTATTGACCTGAACCAAAATATCCTGACTCGATGGGAAGCAATTAACTTCCCGTAGAAAGAAAAAAAAATATTAATAAGCAGATATTGTGAAAAACATGTTCCGTAATTTTTTCTTTACTTTTCTGTGATAAACATCATTTTCCAGATTTCGTGACTGTGGTACTTATGTTACTCTGCAAGATAAGTAACCATATCATACATTTGGGAACACGGTTAATTTGGGAATTTTTATTCACGTTTTGCTAGATAAACATTAACGCAAATCGCATGATAAATGTTTACATTTCAGATCACTTATACATATATATGAAACATACCGACTGAAAAAGTTATTTATTTTTCCATTTCCTAGTAATTTCACACAAATTTTATTTATCGTACTGTAATTTTGCGCTTTTCATAGCTTATATCCATTAAATAATATAAATTACACGCATTCGAAAGTTATGTGCGAACATACTTTAAAATTGTTTCCTTTCTTTGGAGTTGATTAAAAGCGGACTTCATTTATTTCAACTTCACTACACTTAATTTTCAATTAAAATAAATCCGTATCGCTTATAAACGACGTCTCGATAGGCAACCAAATCTCACATAAAGTATTCCCGAAATTAATTTTTGATATTCTGTTGTAAACATCATTATTCCAGATTTCGTGACTGAAGCACTTACGTGACTGGATAAGGTATGGGGCCATATGGGACCATCCAGTCGTACATTTGAGGAAACAGTTAATAAGGAAAGATTATTTATGTATTGCTAGACAAATATTTATTCATATTGCATGTTTAAATGTTTATTTTTTTAGATTACGTGTACACATGCATGATTTATAGTAAATTAGCTTACTAAATAATTTGCAGATTTCCCTATATGTACGAAGACGAACAAACAAATAATCTGACAAACGTATGATATTTGCCCTCTTAACATAATTTACACGGTACGACCATGAAAATGATACATTTACAATGAAAAACAGAGCTATGAAATCGGAACAGTCGTTCAAACGTTATGCTTGAACATACATTAACCCTTTGTATCACCGCGTTGCACATCTGCAACGTACACGAAATTCAATATTACTTTTACAATGGGCTTTAAAGGATTATTTATTTATTGTTGCTATCTCCCAACACAGAAGTTAATATAAATTGTTCCTAGAATTCACAAGAGTCTGATGAGTTAATTTTTCATGGCAAAGTTTTATTTAACGTTTGAGCAGTTTCACACAGTTTTAATAAAATGAATTTCGCAAATAAACTTAAAAGACTGGATACGTCCAAAAATAGATTATTTACAAAGATAAATTCGTATATATTTTAGATAGTGTATTAGAAAATTGTTAATATTTATGAGAAGTATTTTTTTGTTTATTGCAAATGTGAAAAAAGCACCCTTTTCAGTGGCGTAGCCAGGGAGGGGGGTCCCGATGCTCTGGATACCAGTAATTTTATAAAGTTAACTTTGTCTTATCTAATCGGAGAACTTACTGCGAAATTCAAACCGCAGAAACATTACGATATTACTGGTATCCAGAGCATGTGGATCTCCTTGGCTACGCCGCTGATCCTTTTAGTTAATACTATTTTTATTTTTATATAAGGTAGACAAGTGAAACTGGTGCCAAAATTTTTGAAAACTAACAACGCTTTTTTATCTTTGTTGCAGGTATCCGTAACGTGTCGTAGTGTACCTGTGTGAGTGTCCAGAAAACTGAAAATGTTTACAAATCAGGAAAAAGCTCGCTGTACCCTCTGCTATTACGAGATCCTCACGACATCTGTAATTCACATGAATCCGTAAGCACTGATCTCACCTCTTACACACATTCAAATGTGGTTGATGGTCGGTTAAGTTTAGGTATGTGGTTCGGTTTGTTGTAGACTGACACTGCTACACTACAGCTACGCTTCGATAAGCTTCAACAACAACTAAAAAACTTGGTTATTTTTACAACATTTTGGAGCCAATTTCATTTGTCTGTATTATATGTAGTGGATATTAATAGATTTTGTAATCAGGGTGGGAAATACTTTTCAAAAACCCTGTACTTCCAATTTTCTAGTTTTTTTTAATGTGAAATAAACATACTTTGAGAGAGAAATTTCATATAATAAATGAAATCAAATAAGTACTACAATGGAACAATGGAACAATGCAGTTAGCAGCATGGGATACCAACTGAACTTCTCAGTTTATATATTATTTACTTGCTAGGCAAAAGTAAGCCGTGAGCAATTTAAAAAGTTAAAAATTAAAATAAAATATTTAAAAAAATAGTAATGAAATAGAAGTATAACAAAATAGTACAAAAAAGTAAATAAAAAATCCCATTAGATTAAAAAAAATAACAGACGAAACCTACCGAAGGTCGAATACATCTCAAGAAAAAAAAAAGAAAGACTTCTTTCAGAGACCATACGTTTAGT
This sequence comes from Maratus michaelseni, assembly GCA_963931845.1. Taxonomy (NCBI): domain Eukaryota; kingdom Metazoa; phylum Arthropoda; class Arachnida; order Araneae; family Salticidae; genus Maratus; species Maratus michaelseni. Next base: position 450,543,072 of record OZ007587.1, read on the forward strand.
TTAAAAATTACAAAATAATAACTTTAAAAAAGCCAATATAGAAACATGACATGTACTAAAATAATTTTATTAAATACATTTTCTGGTTCCATGTATATTTTTCAGTGTAAAAAAGTACACTTGACCAGTATGTAAGCGTTTTCAAGAATTAATACTTTTTTCTTATAAAGATAAGTTATTTTAAATAAAAATTATGTTTGCCAAAAATCTAAAATAAAAAGATACATAGTCTTAATTTATTTTTTTAGTCTTTCTGAAACATATTCTGCACATGTTTATTTAGACTTATTTATTTAAATAATTGGATTTTTTTTAAATTAACTCCTTTCTACATAACTTTTTTTTTTTAAAATCAGTGAAAAATAGTATTTACTATTGCTTTTATGTTAGTATACAAAATGTCTAAACAATTCTTTTAAAAATGCTTTGTTGTCCAAAATTTAAATTGAATTATATTAAATCTCATTTAGAAATTTATGGATTTAAAAAATAATTTAAATTAATTGTCTTACATTCAATGTATGTAATAAGACAAAATTTAGTAATAAATGTCATATTCACGATTTTCAAATTTTAAATATTAAAAATAAAAGTTCTAAATTTTTTTTAAATATTTAGTAGCTTTAATAATTATAGTCGCAACTAATTTTTTTTTAAGAAGAAAAGCTATTATATTAATTTAATATTTTTCTATGCATTTCTTACAACAAATAAAGAACCTCTTCTATAATTTCATATAATTTGTTGTAAATTTTTATCTTTATAGCGTGTCTTAAGATTTTATGCGCAGAATAATTTATCCAAATCGTTTCTGTTTATTTTCATGCAAATGAAAGGAAACATAATTGTATAAAATATTGTGAGAAAACCTGCTCTAAAACTTTAACTTCTTTCAATTGATTTTAAAATTATTTTCCGATAAAGCTAATAACATTTTAAATTGATTTTTTTTCTTTTACGCTACAGCATTTTTTATCATCAATGAAAATTGACGGAATTTATTATTAGTTTATTAAGTTAGTCCTGAATAAAATTAGTATTTTTACTTTAGGCACCTTACTATAACAATTTATTTTTAAATTATTTTTCGATAAAATAATGATTTTTTTTATTTGATTTTTTATTTATTTTCTCGATATGATACTTTTTTATCATCAATAAAAATTGACGGAATTTATAATTAGTTTATTAAATTAGTTCAGAATAAAACTGGTATTTTCATTTATGGGAAGTTATTATATGAATGCCATCTGCAAGAAAAAATAATATTTTCTATGCGTATTTCTCATTGCATATTTCTCATTCTTTTATAAAGTGTTTTCTTAATAACCAATATTTTATATAAATTTTTTAAATATACTGAAAAAAATATATAAATTTGAAACGCAACCTATTAAATTTTATTCAAATAAGACATAGCAATAAACTTCAGTTAATAATCATTGTAATGTGAGCCTTCATTTAATGAAAATAGTATAAAAGTAAGCTGCGCCGCCGGGCGCGTAGACGACCACCGAAACCAAGTCCTGAGTAACTTTTATCGCACCAGCAGCTGATGCCTCCCACGGCGCTTCGGCCGGCCAGAGGACCGCCACCTGCGGACCCTCCAACCTTAAACCCACGTGTCGACGACGTAAGTCGTTGCAATACGCGGTGAAACCCAGTAGGGGAGTCACCACCAGACACTTGGGAACGGGCCGGTGTCCATCAACAACTCCGGAGCTGGAGACCCAGAAAGGAACTAGGCCCTAGGCTTTCAGTCGGGTTTTTCCGACCGTACTTGCTTTACCAGAACTCGAGGGATGTGAAAACCTACATAGGTAGTCACAGTTCCCTCTCGCAGTAGACCTAATGAAAATGGTATGTAAAACATATATTGTAAATGAGGAGTCTTGTTCGACGCTATTTGGATGTACATTTAGGGCACTTGAACGACTGCCCATAAAATCGTTACATTTAACAAAAGCTTTGCTTCAAATGTGATTAGTTCGTTGTAATGAGTCTGGGTGTGACACCAGACCCATTGCGTTGTTTTAAAGACGGAACCCATCGAATTCAGACCTGTTGTGCTGGGTAGCTGCACAACAGTATAGCTGCATGGGCAATGCTGCATGATACAGGTATGACTAATAGACCCGTCTAATAGTTCATAAACCGGTAAAGTGCATCTTTAAAATGGCGTAAATGGGTGATCTGGTGTCACACCCTGACTAGTTACGACGGATTAAAATATCTTCAGCAGTATTCAATATATGAACTAAAATACGAATTCAGTGAGAAGTAACACACTCTGAATTTTTAATTGAATAAATGGATTGCGGCCTTAGATCCCTATAAACAAATTGTTTTTGTGTGTTCTATCTCAGTGCTTATTGATCAGAATCACTCTGTATAGAATAAATTTTTCAGGGTATAAAGATAAAGTATATTTCTTAAAAAATGGAAGAATTTAAGATTTTAATACGACTGCCCTTAAAATCTTTCATTTAACAAAACATTTGCTGCAAATTTCAGAAGTTCGTTATAATGAGTCTGGGTGCGACACCAGACCCATTACGTCGTTTTAAAGACGGAACCCATCGGATTCAAACATGTTGTGCCGGATTAGGTTAGATGCATAATGAAGGTATTTTAACCTAGGTAGTATAGGCTAATAGATCATAAACCTGTAAGATTAATCTTAAAAAAAATATTTTTTTGAAATATAAAGGTAAAGAATATTTCTTAAAAAATGGAATAAATTAAGATATTTATACGACTGCCCATAAAATCGTTCATTTAACTGACGAATTGCTGCAAATTTCATTAGTTCGCTGTAATGAGTCTGGGTGCGACACCAGACCTATTTCGTCGGTTTAAAGGCGGAACCCATTGGATTCAAACCTGTTATACCGGACTAGGGTGAATCAGCTGCGTGAATCAGCTACTTTAATCCTCCTAAAATATAAATAGGTAAGGTTCATCTTTAAAAGGGCGTAATAGATATGATGTCACACCCAGACCCTTTACGACGGGTTAAAATATTTTAATTATTATTAAACTTGCGCAAAAAAGAACGAGATCAGTGTGAAGTGAATGACCTAGATTTTGTTAATTTAACAGGCGGATTTCGACCCTAGATTCGTATAGAAAAATGTTTTGTGGTAGTGTATTCTGTCTCACTGCATATCATTTAACTGTTGATCTGAAACACCCTGCATCGAATAAATTATTTAGCGTACAAAGTATATATTGTGTCAAATCCAATCATTTTAGTTTTTTATAAATATTGTTCATTGATTACGATTTCGTATGAAGCAGCATAGTTATGTTAACAGAAAACACCAGTTTGAAACTTAAAAAATAAATAAATAAATAAATAAATAAAATCTAATTTTTTTTCTGTTGCATTTTTTGATAACTTCTGATAGCTAGATTATAGACAGAAAAATGATTTTTCAAAATCTAAATTATTACGAACGTTACCGTGGCAATTGTACATTTGTAATTAATTGCCATTGAACCAAACTTTAAACTTTAAAAGCATTTTTTGGAAACAACGTTTTTTTTTTCTTCGTTAATTTTTTTTTATTCAGCTTGATTTATTTTAGAACTACCAGATCTATTTCTTTATATTTTAAAACAAAAGGTGAGAATTAAAATCTCTATAGCGCTGCGTAAGACTTATTTTATAATTTTATTTTTAGATTTAAAATACATATATATTTTTTAAGACCATTTTTATGGGCGCCATAATATTTTTTTTTTTCTAAAAATGCCCTATTTTCACAAATATTTTAATTTTAATAAAAAAAACAATGCTACGCTATACACTTTAAAAATTACATTCTCAAAATTGAGAAAAAAAATACTCAAATCTGAGTATATCACATGATCAAAATGGCTCGGAATGAAAATTACTCAAGTTTGAAACATGTAAATGCTGATTTCTAAAAACATGCACACACTCAAGAATAAAACATCATGTGTCCATATTTCAAAAATGAGTATGAAATGACCCCTATGTGCTCATTTTTGAGTATTTCCATGTTTCAAAAATGAGTTTGAACTGATTCTAATCATTTTTGAGTATGTCCGTGTTTCACAAATGAGTTTGAACGGACCTCTATGTGCTCAGTTTGGAGTATGTCCATGTTTCAATATTCTGAGTATTTCTGGTATTTCAGAATCGAAAGCATTGGGTCGTCCTATTTGAAACAAAAAGTTTCATAACAACATAAAAACATCGATTTACTCAGATTTGAAAATGTCATTTTTCTCAGTGTAGACAGTACCCTAAATATTAGTTATACTGAATTTTCATTTCTTTCGTTAACATGGATGCCAAGAATGATGTAAAATTTGATTTATGCAAAAATTACGATCTTCAAATCTCCAAAAATAACTTAATATAATAATAAAATATATACAGTTTATGTTGTTATTGAAACCCACAAAAAATCTTAACTTAGGTGTCAGGTGCCTTTTAAAGTGTCAAAAAATCATTTCTTTATTTAATTTAGCTCGAGCATTTTCAACAACTCCGAGTTTTAGGTTAGTTAGAATTTTTAATATCTGTCACTTTGGCATATTTAAACTCAATAAGCAATTGCTTTTATTTTATCTTCTTGATGACTGCTCACCTTGTAATGTGAACTCATGCATTTTTCTTTAATGAACTTGTAGGTCTTCAGATCTCCAACTCTCATCGGTCTTTTTTATTGAGAGGGATATGAGGATAATAAAACGAAATTTAACATTCCACCCTATCTTAAAAATACATTATATATTTTACCATCTACTTTAATTTTACAACACTAGTTTATTTAATTTTCATACGATAACATTTATTTCTCTTTTAAAAAACTTATTGTGCAAGTTTTTCACGCTCTTTATCGAAAGTGTCTTAGCACGACTATTTTCCTAAGTAGACTTTTTCGCTTTCTCAATTGACTGAGAGAGCATTTTCATTGCAGTATTGTAATCTTACACTTTCGGTATTTAACGTGTTGCCTTTCGGAAATTGATTTTTGTATGTTTTGGATAGTTAAAATTATAACGTCACCAGTATGACGGATTATTATAGTATAGAATAGAACAGTTTCTTAACAAATTTTTATAATGTAATTCTGACTGAATAAGTACGTGGAGTATAATTCAGAATTATGCCGTAACTGATAACAGTGCCATGTTCGTGTAAACAGTTTGGAGAATATTGTCATCTATGAAATCTCAACTAAAATAATAAACAGTTTTCTTGAATGGATACATGTCCGTGAATGAATCTCTGGGAATACCCTAAAATTTTCAACCCTAGCCCTTATTATTTTTTTAAAATCTCGACATCTCGACGACTGTGCTTATTATCAATGTCATTTTAGTTAATAAAATAAGTAGCTATGCATTTTAATTTTGTGAGCACCAATTCATATGTGGAGAAATATGAAGTAGTATAAAACTGGTACAGCTGGTACTTGAATAAAGTTTCTGAAGGAGCCTGTGATTTTAATAGTGGGAGTGGAATGTTCCTCGAGATCGCTGGAAGCCTGCTAAAATCCTAGAAATTGTTTATGGTGCACGAGGAATATGAACTTTCTTAACACACACACACACACACATATATACAGAGTGTTCCGAAATTCGACCGACAAATTAAGAGGGATAATAGAAGGCATCAAGAAAATGAAAATTTACTATAGAACATGTTGTCGCAAACTACGTTTAGTGGGAGAAATTTTCAAAAATAAATGTGAAGGGTGTGACGTTGAGTGGAACAAAAAGGGCCAATAATAAGTAGAAAAACATTTATATGACGTCAAACACGATAGACACTTCATATCAGACTATTGCTAGAATCTATCGTGTTTGACGCCATTCTTCTATGTAAATCCAATTACGGAACTTTAGTCTCAAAATCAAACTTTGAAAGTACAGGCCTATGTTTAATTTAATTTAAAAAAATTAAATATATATAATTTTTTTAATTGAAGATTTTAAAAATGTGAAATACTCTGTTACTATAGTATGATATTCTTTTATTAAAAAAGCGATTTAGCAATGGGAAATTGTTTTTATATTTTAACCAAAAATTAAGTTTTGTAAAAGAAAATGTTGCAAAATAGTTATACTAAATAAAGCATGGTCTTTTTACATTTATGATATCATCAGATTCATTTTTTACTACAGACATACATTCGTAGTTAAGAAAGTATCTTTGCTGATAACCAATCGAAATGAAATAGTAGATATCGTTATATCAAGGTATACGCTCGAGATTGTGGTGAACAAGAATAATGAAACCTGCACTGTTACAGTTACAGTTAAATAATTTTCAAAATTTTTTAATGCCAACACCCACTTTTTCCATTCTAAAAATGATCAGAGCATTGGAAATCATAACTGGCTTTGGAACGGTACATATATCAAGAAAAATGGCGACGTTAGACACGTGCAAAGAATAGCATTGTAAGCAACCAACAGAGAATCAAGGCGCACAAGCACCAAATATAGACCACCATGCGAAAAGCACATTTTGTTATAAGCCTTTAAAATACAGTGTGGAAAACTTTTTCTTTTCCTCTCGTCTCTACCGCTATTGGTTGTTTACAGTGGTGCGCTTTGCATGTTCCCTATGTCGCCGTTTATCATGTTACATGTAATGTTCCAAAGCCATTAATAGATTTTCAATGCACTGATCATTTTGGGATATGGAAAAGTGTGTGTTGCGATTCAAAAATTTCAAACTATTTCACTGTTTCCGTAACCGTGCAGGTTGTTAATGTTCTTGTTCACCACAATCTCGAGCACATACTTTCCAATAACTATGTCACGTATTTCATTTACTTGAACGGAGCGGTCGTTAGGAATTCATATAACGGCAAGGCATCTTTTTGACCACCCTGTATATCTGTAAAGGCTGTACACAATGTGACGACAACGTTTAAAACGAATAGCTGTGCCTTATACCTTAATAAAATATTCAAATTCCATAAAGGCTTGGCATTTGTTACAACATTCAGAGCCTAGTGTAAAAAAAATGAATACAGTCGGACAAACAAACCCTTCAAGGTGTCTACATACAAACATACAATTTTTCGATCATGAAAAAATTTATAGAGACCATCATCACATATACATATACAGGGTGGTCCAAAATTGTTGAGTGCATTTCATATTTGAAAAAAAAAGAACAAAATGAGTTACTTACATGTTAATTGTTGTATTCGAAAGAAAATTTATCATTTTTACTCAACAACATTTTAAACAATTAATAAGTTTCACATAAGCCAGTAGTTGGCGATTATTATTATAGCACTATAGCAAAGTTATTGTTATACCACTATAAGAACTATTCAAAAAGAGTTCTGAAAATCAGTGGCAACACTGATAAAAATGACAATTTCAAATCTGAGTAAAACAATGTTTTCATTTTGTTATGAAACTTTTTGTTTCAAATAGGGCGACCCAATTCTTTCAGTTCTGAAATACCAGAAATACTGAGAATATTGAAATATGGACATACTCAAAACTGAGCACATTGAGGTCAGTTCATACTTATTTTTGAAGCATGGACATACTCAAAAATGATTAGAATCAGTTCAAACTTATTTTTGAAACATGAAAAGACTAAAAAATGAGCACATAGAAGTCAGTTCATATTCATTTTTGAAACATGGACATACTCAAATAGGAGCACATGATGTTTTATTCTTGAGTGTGTGCACGTTTTATGAAATGAGCATATACATGTTTCAAACTTGAGTCATTTTGATTAGGAGCCATTTTGACTATGCGACATACTCAGATTTGAGTATTTTTTGCTCCGTTTTGAAAATGTCGTTTTTAGAGTGTTCCATTAACAGGAATTATTATGTTGGTATGACACAGAGGAAATTCATTGTTAATGAAAATGTCGTTTTTAGAGTGAACAAAAGGAACTTCGATTTTATAAATGCTTCATTAAATCTCGAAAAGATATTGGTTTCTCAGGTTTCAAAAGATAAAGCATGCTTTTCGGAATAATGGGTAACACGAAACAAGTTATTGTATATTTATGTTCAGGTTTATAATGTTTAAAAATGTTGTTATATAAAAATGTTTTAATCTGTATTTCCCATAAAACAATAAACATGTACGTACCTCATTTTGTTCTTTTTTATTTCAAACATGAAATGCGTTCAATAATTTTAGGCCTCTCTGTATATATATGAATTCTATTTTTTTTTATAAACGTGGTCTTTTAGACCATTAATTTAGATATAAAAAGATAAAAAGTGTAACAAGAAGACTACTTAACAAAAGAAATCGAAGAAGACTACTTAACAAAAGAAATATAATAATTAAACAAAACTTTTTGTTTGATGTCATGATTTGTAAAATCAAAGAGAGCAAAAGCAAAAGTTTGAAACCTAGAGAACATTTCTTTAAAATTTAATTTTTAAAATAATCTACAGAAAAACTGGATTTGACGGGAAAAAATAAAAATATACGTGACCGACAAAGAAAATATTTTAAAGGGTAAATATATTTTTTGAAGAAACTTTTTAAAGATTGGTTTACAGAAGGAAGTGGATTAATTAAGTCACACAAAGCCAATAAATAAAATGTAGCGTAAAGATTATTTTTATAGGGCATTTTCTTTAAGAAAAAGGAATTCTGAGGTTGAAAATCGTAGAATATTCTACATCTCATGTTTCATTTCATCTTTCAATTTTATAGGTATTGTAATTGGCTTTATCGTATCTAATTAAAATAAAATAACTTTCCATTAAACTGAATAATTAAATACAGTATTTTACAAATTTATAACAAATAATAGTGAACATAAAAGCTTTAATATATATGTTCTGATTGCAGAAATACAGGGTAAACCAAAATTCTTGCCCTGATTATAATAATTCCTTACAAATAACAGTTTGTATAATAATGTAACTTGTTGTATCATTGGATAGGTCAGTTTTAGTAGGATTTTTTGTGCAATAGATGGCGCGAATTGGATTGGAAGGGATAGACCAACACCCTGGCCTCAGCGCTCTCCAGATATTACTCCTCTAGAGTTTTCTTTTGGGGCTATATCAAGGACAGAGTCTTTGCAACACCAATTGCTGACGTCGAAGAACTGAAGATTAAGATACAAGCTGCTGTGTGTACTGTAACAGAAGACATGTTAAAGAACACTTGGCGGGAAATAAAATACCGCTTAGACATTCTCCGAGCTACCAAGGGGGCACACGTTGAAATTTACGTGCTTTTATAAAAAAAATTATAACAGTACTTATATTGTATCGAAACAAACATATGTCTAATTATAATAGTTTTATAATCAGGGCAAGACTTTTGGTTCACCCTATATATATATTACGGGTGGCCAGAATAAAAACACCTCCACTCCGACCTTTCTATATATTGAACTACTCAGTGCATAAGCTTCAAATTTTGTGCACCTGCTATTCAAGACATGGGGAAATGAATTACGCGAAAATAATAGTTTCAGAAATTGCTGATAGATGGCAATGAGAAGGCAACGACTGACGTGGGGCATATCATTTAAAAACTGGGTTTACAAAGGTTTTTTTTAATTATAAATTTTATATAATGTCTACAAGGGATAATAAAAAGATATTTACCCTCTACCAGTCATCAACTGCCCAGTTTTTAAACGATTTGGTCCACGTCAGTCGTTGTCTTAACATCGCTTCAGTCAGCTTCGGTTTATTCCTTGGTCAATAGGCATTGCTGACAGCCTCAAAAATTCTTCTGCGGATGGTTCTTGTGCGCAAAGCAATGCCCTGGTTATCCAGTTGCAGCTTTAAACTGTCTTGAAGAACTTTTTCTGCTATTTCTGCTCACATCACTAAACCACTATCATCACGTCGTGAAGAAATCCATTTTCTTCCACATCGTGCAACCCTGTTCAGTGATCCATTCCTATTCAAATTGATGTTTTTCTTTATCCTTACTACAGTGTTTCGAGACATAGAAAGTCTATTGCCAATTTCATCTTGGCTCAAGTTAGAATTTTGCAAGAGAACTTGAATCTATTATCGTTTTCTTAGAGAAATATATTTCCTGCCACCCATTTTAATTACTGCTATAGAAATTTGATTAAACAATGTTATTTTTTCAGTTAAAAACCTGCATTCATACAAAAAAGATTAGAGAAACATTTAAAACACTATAATTAATAATAGGAGTGATATTATTTGATTTGTAACAGGCAAACAAATAATATAAACAGAACAAAATTTCTGTATTTTGTAATGATTAGTGTTGCCACTAACCTAATAAAAATATAAACAAAACAATAGCGAAATATCTCATTTATTTTTATATTTCTCCGAACTACCTATTTTTACAGACATTATTTTAATTTTTTCAGGCAATGTGCATTTTTCAAAAGTCTTAAAAACATCTCTAAAATCACATAAAACCAATGATATGTTAAAAGTTTCAGAAAAGTATGCCTGGGACAACAGGTGAAAATATTTTACCTTTGGAAACTTTTAACATATGACTGGTTTTATGTGATTTTAGAGATGTTTTTAAGACTTTCGAAAAATGTACATTGCCTATCTGTATGTTGAAAAATTAAAATAATGTCTGTAAAAATAGTTAGTTCGGAGAAATATTAAGTTAAAAAATGACATTATGAAAGATCATAGATTAAATACTATCTCATTTATATTGATGTAAATACTCAGTGTAATCCTTTGAATAGCTTATTACACGACTAGGATGATTTATTTTAATATAATCATCTTAGAAACATGGTTTGGGGAAATTTTTTCGAATGGGTCTAATAATTTGGCCCGTATTATACATATATATAATTCAAATATTTATAATGATACTTTTTACATTACAGGCGCAAAAGCAGCTTATAAGATATATAACAAAAATATAAATTATCAAAATATGAAATTTTTAATTAATTAAACACTTCGAAAGAAGGTGTATATAAAAAAATTCTATAACAAATAAATCTAAATATTCAAAACAATAAAATATGAAGGAGATAGTTAGTTCTGTCTGTCCGTCCACTGAAGTGAAAAAGACTGTGTAGTGAAAATTTTATATACAACTTCTTTCGAAGTGTTTAATGAATTAAAAATTCCTATTTTGATGAATTATATATATATATATATATATATATATATATAAACCACAAATAAGAAGTTAAAACAAATTTTAATATACATTGTTACTTGAAAATTAAAAATCGATGTTTCAATTTAGCAAAAAGTTTGACATCTGGCCGAACAGATTTTAATAAATACCATTCACATATTATTACTCAAATGCGTAAATGGTATGCTTGCGTGTTTTGCACAAATTATACTCTGGTGAGCGATGAAAGCAGCCATTTTTTATCCATTGCACCTTCATGCAATGTGCCTGTGTATCATCAAAGTCATAACAGCTTTTAGGTAGTAAGATACCTCCTATGATGTACTTGTGAGTATGTAATGTAGAACAGCTTCATATATCATGCAAAATTTACTTACTGACGGTAATACTCAGTCTAATGAATGTTTCCATAAATTGTCGTGTTTGTCTTAAACTAGTACAATAAATTTTAAAACACTCTCAAACATATCCCGTTATATTATAACATTCTACGTAAAACGCAAAATGTTGTCTTATATTTAAGGTAAACAAATTTTAACTACGAAATATATTAGGCTTCAAAAATTATGTCAGCATAAATGCTGTTTGAAATCAATGTGTAAAATTTAAGGATGTGTTAAGAAATGTAAATGGTTATATTTCATAATATTTAGAATCTAAATTAAACCCTGTACATACCTGAAATACTTTTGAAAAATTGCACCAAATGAAAATACATTTATAAAACAACATTTTAAAAATGTGCTTTATAAAATAAAACAAAATAATCACATCACAAAACTTGATATATATATACTTTTTCATTTATAATATTATATTTTTCAAGGAAATATGTTTTACTTAAACTATTACAATACAAATTCTACTCACACTTCCAGTACTTATCCAGTAGCAGGGGAAGGTGGCCTAAATTGATTCCCTTATAGGAAAACTTGTGTAAAATAACCTAACTGTTTAAATAAAACTTTGGCCTTTTGGTAGTATGTTTTACCCTATATTTCGCATTATAAACATCTTTTAATAATATTTTAAACCCAAATTGAGCAATGAAAAAAATAGATTTTTTAAAAAGTGTCCAAAGGATCATCTTACTCTCACCAAGGGCAAAATGTTCCTCATTTTAAAATAATTGTAGTAAATTGTTTCTTATCGGCAAAATAAAGGATATAAAAGTAATTGTGACAATACATAAGTGTAATTCACATCTAGAAACATACTCAACTTAAGTAAACGAAGTCATATTTCTGTACATGAAAGACTGTATATCTAAATAAATATGAAAGTTAGTGCTTACCTCATAACAGATGATATAAAACTCAATTTTTCAAAGAATTCTATTCAGACGCGTAATACTGCGATCGCTTGAATACCACCATTGCTTCTTCTTAACTTATCCCAACTAGTTTATGTGCTACCCTGTAGATAGCACGACCTGTCTGGAAGAAACCATATGTGGATCGTTTTGCCCGTTAGGATCATTTTAGGCCACCTTCCCCTAAGTCGGGTGTGCCATAAGTTCGTTAAAACTTTAAAAATCCATTAAAAACACAAATGATGCTAAAAAAATTACAGTTTGCAGGAATGGGATTAGAGGGAAAACAGATTTTTTTCTAATAACAAAAATATATTTGGTTCAAAAATTAACAATAGATGGTGCTGCTTTCGTAATATGACGCAGATTTATGCAAATCAAGTTGTCAATAAAACTCCTCAAGGCACACAGATTCTTCATTTGATGCCAGTAGTACGCTATCGTTACCAGATCAAGTGCTGTTGGTTAAACGCTTTTACAAGAACAGGGAATCAACAACTCGCACACTGCGAAAATTCAGGAGAGCAAAATGCATATTATGCCTGACAGCGCCATCTATCTGTGATTCTTCAACTTTTTTGTAATTATAAAAATATATACCATCTTTTTCTAATCCCATTCCTGCAAACCGCAATTTTTAACATAATTTTCTTCTACTTATTATTGGCCCTTCTTGTTCCACTCGACCTCCCACTCTTCATAACTATATTTGCGATTTTCTCCCACTAAACGTTGTTTGCGACACAATGTCCTATAGTAAGTTTTCATCCTCTTGATGCATTCTATCATCCCTTTTAGTTTGTCGATCGAATTTCGGAACACCATGTATATTAACATATTTGCAATAATTCCTTTTATTATCGCAAAACATAATAAGGACTGAAAAAATGCATACATACACAGAGATAGTCTTTAGTTTAATATTATGGAACAGAGAACATCTATTTAAAAAATAAATTTTATGCCAAAGAAAGTAGTACGTAGAATTTCAATGGATTCTTTTCAAACCAGCTCACACAAGAAATGTGTTTTCTATGAAGGGAAATAAACGTGCTTCGAATATGAAGACCAGTATATAGAAACGCTCTTTTAAAATTGAACGCCTGTTTCGTGTCAGAGAGATCCATAAAAAAAAATACTTGTTGCATTTAAACTTTTTTTAAAGCCACAAATATTCAAGAAGAGTCAAAATGAAGTAAAAATCTTTATCGCTAATCCACAAATTTTTAGTGGCCTGTACTAGCAGCATTAAAATGTGTAATCTCCCTAGTTTAATAAAGTAAGTATTTACAATAAGTATGAACTCATAAAACGAGTTACGCATCAGTTAAACAAAAACACAAATAAAAGAATTTATGATTTTTCCCTAAATGAAAAAGAAATTAAATAACTGAAGTTTTTTAAATAAAGTTAAATAATTATTATACATAACATTTATTTATAATATTTTACGTTAATCGAATTTAGGTAAAATAACTGTGATAAAACGGAGCAATTATATTAACAAATGCTCAATGGTACAAAAAATAAAGAATTTCATATAATTTACGCTGTATATATACATATATATATATATATATATATATATATATATATATATATCATCAAATTTAATTTGAAATCTCAATTATGATACTATATAACTAATTTATTTTGATTAATACGACGAATTACATCATCAGTAGAATGCTATACAACTTATCCAATTAGAAATACCGAAAATAATTTACATCTGTGATAGAACTAAAAACCGTACATAAGTGATTCTTTGGATTATTTATTACACGAACCTGAAAATCCCAAGAATTTATTATTAGTGTACGAAATGTATTTTATTATTTGGAATAAAATATCTATTCGCAAACTTAATAGAAAGAAAGTTCTATCTGTTTATCTGATCCTGTATTTATTATTTTAAAAGTATATGAACTTTTGTATAATTACATCAAAAGCATTAAAACAAAAATTAATGAGTACACGAATAACATATTAAATACACCATCAAACATACCTCTATAACGCATCAAATATTCTGGTAATGAATATTTGATGGATGTATTATGATAATTTAACATACTATATGAAAAATGAAAATGTAATGACAACCGAATGACCAGTACAAAATAAATAATTACAACTGCTATTAATTGTATTAACAACTGATGAATAAGAAATATGTTATCTATTATTAAACTTTTTTTTAACTTTAAAGTTCTTCAATTCCGCGCGTCTTTGAAGTCAGAGTAAATGTATATTAAAAAAAATTGGTACATTTTCAGTATATAGTAAAATTGTAAGTTATATTTTCGATATATTATGTGTGTTCGGATATACCAACATACAGTCATGTAATTTTTTTTTGTTTCTTTAGCAATTTTCAACATAATCTGAATTCCTTATCACTTCAAGATCGGCGGTAGAAAATTTCGGAACGGCAGAAGTACTTTTTAAAATCAAAGTAAAGTAATGTTTATATGTTCAACCGTTTCATCCGAACTTCCTTTTTTTATAATTTGTGTATCTAGGTACCATTGCTCATTATAATCTAGGTACCATTGCTCATTATAAATGACTGACTTTCCAGAAACTCACAAATGTCAATATAGAGTATCTCGACGATAATGGGTATTCGGTTTTAAAAGTTAATCGTCTTTCAGTTAATACTAATGTATAAGAAATTAAAGGGAAAATATAATTTAATGTCAGCATGTTTTTTAGAAAAAAAAGAAGAGAAAAGTGTTTGTGGTCATTCATCCAATGCTCATTATAAATGATTGACTTTCCAGAAACTCGCAAATTTCAATAAAGAGTAACTCGACGATAATGGGTATTTGGTTTTAAAGGTTAATCGTCTTTCAGTTAATACTAATGTATAAGAAATTAAAGGGAAAATATAATTTAATGTCAGCATGTTTTTTAGAAAAAAAAAGAAGAGAAAAGTGTTTGTGGTCATTCATCCAATGCTCATTATAAATGATTGACTTTCCGAAACTCGCAAATTTCAATAAAGAGTAACTCGACGATAATGGGTATTCGGTTTTAAAAGTTAATCGTCTTTCAGTTAATACTAATGTATAAGAAATTAAAGGAAAAATATAATTTTAATGTCAGCATGTTTAAAAAAAAGAATTAAAAAAAAAAGAGAGAGAGAGAAAAGTGTTTGTGGTCATTCATCCTGCGATCCACTAATATTATTTTTTTTAATGTGGTCCAATTTTTTTTTTAATGTTTTCAAACAAAATAAACAACAATGATTTCAATTTCTAAACAGATAAAAAGGAAGCTAAACCAGTAAATGTTCTAAAGAAAATACAAAATTTGAACAAAAAAAAAATCTGAGTATGTTTAATATATTCTACATAATACACAATTTGAAATGTTCATTTTCGAATTTTATTTTAACAATAACGTATCAAAGTGCCAAACTTTAAAATTCAGAGCTAAATTACTGCTCTCTAAAATTACTTAAAACACTCCAGTTGCTTTATCTATTTATATTACATCAACACTTTTTCTAAAATAGCCTTGTTCAATTTTAATTTTCAAAAGGTTTCTGTGCTTGATATTTCATAAATATACATTCTAGTGCATGAAAATATTTATTTCATCACAAATCGTACTAGAATATGTACGACAAATAGCATAATAAATATCACACTTCATAGCTTTGTATGAAAAAATATCTATGAAAAAATTAATATATATTCATTATTTAACAAATTCAAATTTAGAAATGGTATTAGTAAATATGAATATTATCAGTGAAACACGTTTTGAAAGTAACGTTGCGTGCAAAAAATAATGAGTCTAAATTTAGCAGTTACTTACTATTTTAATCATATAATATGACAGAATGGCAGAAATTTCGAAAAATAAGTTTTTATCTTCCTACGAAACCATTCTTTTTATATACATAGTACACTTCCCGTAATGTAAAAAAATATATATATTCTATTAATGTAAAAGTTTCATCCTACTCAATAATTTTATGGATTTTTAATGTTATTATTAAAAGTAACACTTTTTAGAGCATTTACTCTCTTATGTGTATTTATGGGATTTAAAAGCCTTATAAAATTATTCATTGTATAAAAATATACTTGCTTTCTATTTATCAACTTATTTTACATTTTACTTTTGCGTTACTTGTACATAAAGATTTTGCGATTAAAAAAAAAAATCAATGTGAATGATTACACTTGCCTGCAAAATAATGTTTTTTATTGTTTTTACTTTATCAATTCAGGTATTTCTAATGTTTATTGATATGTTGCATAACAAAATTCTGAGCTTTCTGTATTTTTAGAAGCGTTTTCAGAATAAATTGAAAATTAAGTATAATGTGACAGACTGGCAGAAATTTAGAAAAATATATTTTTATCGCCTTTATCGTCCAATCTAGTTTTTTATACTTATTGTTCTTCATGTAATGTGTAAAAAAGTATATTCTATTATTGATTACATATTCAGGATTTTTCATATAAGGTAAAGCTAGGATAGTATGCGCACAATTCAAAAGAATAACAATAAAAAATCTAAATATTAATATTTTGCTAAACTATTCATGAATAATTTTTACTTCATTTGTTTTTTATGCATTTCCATTGCTATTTTGTTGTTATGTTTCAAATTAATAGAACAGTTGTAATAAAAACAAGAAAGTTATTTTGCGCAATCTATCCTTACAGGGTTGGTGTGATTGCGCACATGGGTAGGAGAGATTGTTACTAATAATAACTACAATTAAATTGTTAACAATAATAATTACATTTAAATGACATTGCTGTAAGGTTTTTGTGAACAAATACTATTGTATTAGGAGTGAATATTTCAACCTAATGATTAAATAATCAGAAAAAGAAAATAATTTTAAAAACGATTAAAAAATTTTATTTAAAGGAAAAAAAAATTAAAGAATCAGAAAAAGCAAGTCCAAATAAGATTACAAAATAAAATTATGTTACTTAATAACACGTTTAACTTAAAATTAGGCCATTTTCATTTTTCATTTTTTTATGAAAATTTACCAATAAGCTGCGTAATCTCTCCTAGCATGAAAACTAATGGGAACACTGCGCCATCTATCCAAAGTAGCAGATGCGCAAACTCTGCAATTTCGGTAGGAGAGATTGCGCGGCTTTTTATTTAAACATGACCTCTTCTAAAACGAACCGTTGATGTTCACATTGTTAGTCTAGATTAGTCGCTTATGAGAAATTGTTTAAGTTTAAAATATTTTGTACTATTGACATTGTATAGAAATTCTGATGAATAGCTATGAAAATTCAAGCACTTACTTTGGGAAAACAAAACAAAATACCAATACTTTATCTTAAACGCTCAAAGCAATCAACGTGCACTTTCAAGTAGACACTCCACTAATGTTGTTATACAACTACCTGGAGTCGCTGAGTGCTCACTCTACTCCGCCCCCCGAACCTCTATGTGGGCAATCTCTCCGACTGCGTCATCTCTCCTGGCTTTACCTTATATTGAGATATTAGGTAAGTTACAAAAATATTTAAAAATATATAAAAGTTTCTTTCCACGCAATATTTTGAAAGATATTTAATGTTATCATTTTTTAAAACTTTTCTCTCTTACGTTTGTTTATACAATACAAAATAAGTATAAAATAAATCTTTTGTATTAAAATATATTTGCTTTGAATTCGGAAAATTTTGTTTTACATTTTTCATTTGCTTTGCTTTGCTGGTATAAAAAAGTTTTCTAATAAATACGAAACTAGCTGTTAATGATTACACTTGCCTGAAAAATAATCTTTTTTTTCATTTTTTGTACAGTATTTGAGATATTTTTAATGTTTATTGATATGTTGTATTACAATTAATTCTGAACTTTCTGTGTTTTAAGATCCAGAAAAATCCTATAGAATTTGTAGCAGAATCAAAACGTATTATAATCACTTAAAAATACACCGTATCTTACATTTTATTAATTTGTTACTATTTCATTTAAACCAACAGCAGTCTGCTATACCACAAAGTGAAGATCAAGATTTTAAAAAATCCAACAGAATTTGTATCAGAATTGAAATGTATGAAAAACACTTAACAATACACCGTATCTTATATTTTATAAATTTCTAACTTATCATTTAAACCAACAACAGTCTGATGTTACACTAATTTGTATATGCTGTTTTAAAAACAAAATTTTAAAATACCATATGAAAACTCATTTTTAAGAATGTCTTAACATGACTTGTTTACCAACATGTCAAAAATATACTCTTAGTATCGAAACTATCCATAATTATTTTTTTACTATTTTTAAAATATCAGCATACCGAACTACAAAAAAATATGCTTTTCGATTTTAAGATAGCAAACGTATCGCAAGTTTATGTTAATATTTAAGAAAAAAATTGATTTTCACTCCTAGGGACATTGAAAATTTCATTTCATCGAAACATAATAAGTTTTAATATAATATTTATTCTTCATATTACTAATTTTACACTCAGACATTATCTAAAAAAACATGGTTAAAAGTTCAATTAAAACAGTCCTGCATAATGGATAAAACAATCTGCATAATGCTCTAATAAAGGAAGAAATAGAGATTAATACATCCATAGTAGACGTTTGCAATTATATGGTACACGCAATGCTAGATTGTCGCTGGAAAAAGATGTTGGAAGTAGACGGGGGAAAAAGAGGCAATTGAATGCGATTAAAGGAAAAAAAGAGGGAATCGAATGCGATTAAAGGGAATTCTTCAACCCCCAGTCAAATATATAGCGAAGAGTCGGATGCTTGAGAGTTACAACTGATACTGCTCTAGCCGGAGTGAAATCATTTTTGCATAATGGTGAAAGTTTTATGCGAAAATTTTAAAATTTTTAATAATGTAGTACTGTTTTAAGGGAACTTTTAACCATGTTTTTTTTAGATAATGTCTAAGTGTAAAATTGGTAATATGAAAAATAAATATTAAATATACAGACATTAATAAATGAATATCTGTTTTAAGTTTTAATATATTTCGAGGAGAAATTTAAATACATATTGCACAATGATTTTTAATCTTTAAAATGCACATCAATATTTTAAACCATATCCATATTGCTACATTTATCTTTGCCGTTTTGGACGAATTTAGTTTAATTTCATTTTGATATCTATAATAATCTTTATACTTTTTGTGAGTGTGTAAAACCGCCATGCCTTGCGATATCTCCACATTTACAGTAAATTCATGTATTTATTGAATTGAAGACCCGCTCGTTTTCAAACTCTAATGATGCTGAGTACATATTTTCTAGCAATGTAAATGTATAAAATTATACAATATTTTATTCTGCTCGTGTCTCATGTTTGATATGTGTTTGAAGATTTAGTTTTCAAAATAAGTATTTCACCAAATTTTAGTTAAATATGAAAAAAAAATATATATATATATATATATATATATATATTTTTTAAATTGGATTCACTTTTCTCTAAAAGTTAATGTACAATTAATTAAAATCAATAAACATTGTATATTTATTTGTTTATTAAATTAATATATTGTTATTTGTATGATATATTTTTAAAGTGTTGATTCGCACCCTTAAGGTATGATATTTAATTTTACTTCTATATATATTGGGTATACAGATAAAGTTATTAGATATATATGAGGGGGGTTAGAATGACAGTGAGGAAAGTCAAAAATTTGAAAAATCTAGATAACCATATTTTTACAGAACATATAATAATTTCTGTTCAGTGCGACAGTCAAATAAGTCATAGGGAGTCGTTAGAGGGAAAAATAAGTTGTACCACTTAATGCAACGGCAACACGACAAGTTTCACAAAATGCTTTATTTCTCAAATTACTAAATATTGACTTACTCCACTGTCATTCTAACCCCTTCATATGTATTGCCTTAAATAAAGTATATATAGATATCCATTAAGTTTGAAAATTTTTATCTGTTGCTTTAAAAATGTCTGTGCTTTGTATTACAAAATTTTCTCAAATCACTAGAATCAACTAGAAAAATTCTCTTAAATGTTTTCATACAATATCAGGTATCTGCAAACACAAACATCTCATTGGCTCTCCTTCTAAGAACTGTAATTTCACTTTTCCACATAAGTATAAAAAATCATATTTATATTAATATTCAAAGTCGAAAAATAATTTTTACGCTTCTCGCTTTTAATGCTTTATAATGACAGGATGCTTTATAATAGGTGCAAAAACAGAACTAATTTATGTCTTTAAAAATATCCTGATAGGTACAATATATTACTTCCTATTTTAAATAATTTTAGGTATTACTTTATAATAGACGTTAATTACTAATTATATAGAAATACAGCATGCGGGTCAAACACGAAAATAATATTTGAACGTGTTAAAAATTAAAAGTGAGTTACAGAAATAGTGTGAAAATTAATCAGTTTATTTACATTAATATTCAAATTCAATTTTCCATTAAAGTTTTGTATGCAAGTAAAATTACAATAAATTTCAGAGAAATGTGCTTATAGGATGCGTGTGAAGGTTATAAAAACATTTGATTGCGTAGAATCATCAGTTACACAATTCCAATAGAATGTCTTTGTCATTCGTACAGGTCAACAACAAAAAAATGCAATCGAAAGTCAATTTTATTAATTTGTATCATTTGTATTTCAGTAACAACATACTGTCGTTGACGAAAAACACTTTATAGTAAACACCCGAAAAGGATTGCTGTACTCCCTATTTCATATGATATCATCTAAAAATGTAATAAAATGTTATATTTTGTATTTTATAATTTTACATATTTTATTGCATTTTACAAGTTATTGTATTGTATTTTACATATTGTATTGCATTTTACAATTTATTGTATTGAATTTTACATATTGTATTGTATTTTACATTTTATTGTATTGTATTTTACATTGTATTGTATTGTATTTTACAGTATTTTACATTTTATAGTATTTTTTTACATTTTGTATTGTATTTTAAATTTTATTGTATTGTATTTTACATATTGTATTGTATTTTACATATTGTATTGTATTTTACATATTTTATTGTATTTTACATTTTATAGTATTGTATTTTACATTTTATATTGTATTTTACATATTTGTATTGTATTAATTTACATATTTTGTCCCATTAAATTTTAAGTAATGAAAGTATGTGTATCTCTAAGATAAAAATTATGTATGTAAACATGAATATTCTTTTCTTAATTATTATTATAACTTCGTTTTAATATATCACTACTTTTAGAGTAATGCAAGCAATAGAAATTTCAATGTGAAACAAAATATACTACGGAAAATAAGGTTTAAAGAAACTTATTTGAGTGATAAAGGAATGAAAGAAAGTTTTATTTGTTTGTAATTAAATCACCAATTCTTCCCTCTTGATATTTGAATATACGCGAAAAATCCGGATTTATGAAATCTAAAATGAATTGATATTTTTATCGACTTTGTTTTCGATAAAAAAAATATCATCTAAGAAATTTTATTTTATTTTTGTAGCTACTTTAAGACATTGTTTGTTAAATTTCTTTAATAAAGTTATTATTTTGTAAGAGGATTGGAAACAACGTCGTATTTGATAAAAAATGAAGTAAATAAATAAATAAATGTCATAAGAAACTTTAAGAAAATAAAAAAGAAACTTCAAACATAGAAGAAAAGAAACAAACTTTTAAAATTATATTTTGTCGAAAACTTTTCATTCTTATAAATCGTGACTTTTGAATTTAATAGTTTTCAGTATCCATGTTTCTTATTTTTTTATTTAATATTTTTAATAAGCGAAATGTGTATTGATCGGGATTTCTATATAATTGCATTGTTTGGCTAAAATTAAATGTTTAAAAAATGTGTTTAAATACAAAATAAATTATTCTATCAATTGACTCACACAGACTGATCATAGAAAAAACATAAAATTCATAATTATTATTCTTTAACTGATAAATTTTAAAAATGTTGGTTCTTTATTAATTTGACACTTATTTAATTATTCTAGTTAATCCCAGTAAAAGCCTGATTTCCATGAAACGTCTCAGTATGACGTGTGAGCGCCCTCTTTCGGTTACTTTTGGAATCATTTCTTTTATACATGAAAAAAAATATAAAAAGCATGGTTATAGTTATGAGAGCTGTTTATTCCATGATGAATATTTTTTTTCCTTAGTATAATTCTCATAAATATCGTATATCGTGTATTTATCGAATAAATATGATTGTACAATTCCACCAGAATATGTGGTGCTCTGTAACGTTTACTCCCTTCAGATTCAATAATTCAAATGCATATTTTTAACGTAAACATGTGTAAACAACATATTTTTTTTTTGATTTACAATTATACTGATGAAGAACTTGTATAGAGCTAGAAAAATCTACTGTAATTGATTTATTATGCGATATTAATGTGTTTTTTAGTTACATTTAATATCGTATTTTAAATGTCTTATTAATTTTTAAATTCTGATTCTGAAATAAAATGTTTACTTATTTGAAAGAAAACAAATTATTGTTTATTGTCATTTCCCATGCAATACAATGCATTCATTCACAAAAGGAAGTAAAATTTCTTTATATGTAATCCATGTTTAAAGCTTAAAAATATAGAATAAATGTTACCGCATGAAAATCATTAAACAAGAATGAATCAGGTGATGATAAGAAAATATATAAGATCTCTGTATTAGTTTGTTCCTACGTGATTGGTGATACATTTTATTTGGACTGCAGAAATATAACTTAATTTTGCATTCAAGACATATTATAAAGAGTTTATCGGCTTGAAAATATCAAATTTTTGATGTTATAATAAATCAATCATCTTTTCATGTGTTACCATATATATTTAAACGCATAAAATGTATAAAAGCAATAAAGCTTAAAATGCAACAACAGTTTATTCACTAATTACTTTATTGATTATGTAAAAACAAATAATGATGCGAGTAGGAAAGCTAACTTTGTACTTAAGGTATCTGACTACGTTTAAAAAGTGATTTTCAAACAAACTTGTCAAAATGACTTTATTACATTTTACTAAAGCCCAACTTTTTGCCTTTCCAAAACTGGATTTATTTTTATTGCACAATAAACAGAATCCGAGTTATAGCTGTTTTTAAACTACTCAACAGCTGTCACTCAAACCGCAAGTGCTATTTATAGGACCGGAAGTAATATTTAAAGGTAATAACTGGGGAGGGGGAAGCAAAAATATGGCCTCTAGAAATAAACAAAAGCTCTGTACTTAAAAAAAAGAGTATGGATTTTTGAAAAAATGAGGTTTAGATGCATATTACTGTGTAAATTCTTGTAGTAAAACATAAATCTAAACTTTAAATGCATTTTTTGGAAAATGTAATTTTTGGCAAAAATTTCACACACAAAACATGATTTCTCAAAAAGTTATAAGAATATTACTATGAAATTTAAATTTAATGTTGTTTACACTATTGTGCAGGCAATGAACTGAAGATTTAATTTTAGATTAAATATTTTTTTTGTTTTATGGATGTTTTTGTGGAATGACATCGATAAATTTCATGAAAATCAGCATGTAAAAAGGACGATATGCTATAAATTTTGAAACATTTAAAATACCTCTTAGATTTTAGTTCATTGCCTTCACCAATGTCATTAGTATAAAGCGTAAAAAGGAAATTAAGATCGATACAACAGAATTTCCTGTAGACTGTTTTGCATATTGGGCCAAATTTCACTAATTTTACCATAAAGTCCCCCATTTACCAAAATTTCTTCAATGAATGAAATATTTTTTACTTTTTTGACAGTTTCTAGTCATAATCTTAATAAAAATAAGTTCATAAAATAATTAAATAGCTTTTTTGAAAAAATTGCTCCGTACGTAGTCCGGCATCTGAATAAAACTTTCAAAAATAATTGTTTATCTGCTTAACCCTCTGAGCGTTTTTAAAAAGGGTAAAATTGTAATGTTGTTTTCTCTGTATTTTGTTTTAAATGCTAAAAAAATATGATTCTTTCAGCATTATAAATAAAACTTAATTACAAATATGAATATAACCCTTGAGAGTATTAATCATTCTTCAATGTTTTGAAAATTCATTAAATCTTTAGAATTATATTATCTTAAACATTGCATATATTGCAGTAAAACCTGGAGCTTAGTGAACGGAATATTACGTTCCACACGCTTAGAGGGTTAACAAATCAATATAGCCGTGTTAATTTATCCATCAAAGGATTAGATAACTTTTCTAATGTTTCCTTTATTTTCTGGAGTCCTGGGTACTCAAATGGGTACCTAAATTATTTTGCTCATAAAAACTAAAATTATTGATATTTTTACATTTTAACTTTAAACTATTATATTAAAATTCTATAAAGTTGAATGTTTTTGCTTTAAAATGAAACCAATAAATGGCAGAACCGATGTCGATTTCCTTATAAAATAATTGTTATTTTAACCTGAGTTTGCAAAATGCTTTCGAAACAGTGCATCCAAGAAAGAAGGTAATTTTCACAATTCTTTAACTTTAAAACTTTATAATAAAAAAAATTAAGAATTTGCAGATTATTCACTTATTTAAAGCTGTTATATTTTTTATTGTGTAATTTTAGGTTATTGATAATTAAATTGATATTTTGGGAGGGGCTAGTAATTTTATGTTCATATTTGTGAAGCTAAATTACAAGCCCCCTAAAACAATAGATTTAAAAAATATATATTTTTTGTCCTCTATGATGTCATTTTGTTTCTTTAAAAGCAAATAATGTGTATTTGTATTATTATTTTAACTTCGGGTCTTAAGAGGTTAAGACATAACATGGGGCGTAGAATCACCTGTTTTTCAGTTCTACTTTTATCAAATAACAATAATCACCTTAAAACATCACATAATTCTGAGATTATACGAAAAGGATTATTATCCTGAACAGCGAGTACTCAGAAATAAACCCCGCTACACATTCTGCATAAAAATCCTTACACTGTAAATAATTCTATGTAATTTATTTGACAACATTTATTACAATACAGAATATTTATTCTCGAAATTAAACAAAATTCCTTCACATATAACTTTTACTAAAAGCTTACAAAAACATATCATTACCCCATAAAAATATATTTTTTAAATGAATCAGTAAAACAGAACGTATACAAAATATCTTTCTTCTCTTTTTAGAACATGATTGATGAAATTATTTTTTGAACTGCAGAAATTGAATCTAATATTGCTGTCAGTGCAATGTTACAGCGATTATCGGCTGCAAATAAATCACATTTTCGATATCTGATGATACAAATTCAATAAAATTTGTTTGATTTCCTAAAATGCTTTAAAATCCATCCATTCAAAAATGGATTTATATAACAAATAGCATTGAATAATAATAATGTGATAATAAATCAATTCTCGTTGCTTCTGTTAACATGTATATTTATAAATATAAAAGAAGCAAAAGCTTAAATTTTTTTATGTAAGAAATTTGTTAAATATACTTTTAAATTTAATCTAATATTGCTGTCAGTAACAGCGATTATTGTCTGCAAATAAATCGAATTTTCTATATCTGAGGATACAAATTCAATAAAATTTGTTTGATTTCTAAACATGTTTTAAAATCCATTCAAATATGGATTTATGTAACAAATAACATTGAATAATACTAATGTGATAATAAATCAATTCTCGTTGCTTCTGTTAACATGTATATTTATAAATATAAAAGAAGTAGAAGCTTAAATTGTTTGATGTAAGAAAGTTGTTAAGGGGGGAGATCACGTTGAAGATTTTAAAAAATCGATTTTTCAAAAAAATTAGCATGGATGCCTTGAAATGTTACAAATACACTGCAAAAAGACTTTTACAAAAATTCCAACTGGAACAGAAGTTATAGCTAAAAATATCTTGTAAAAAGCCATTCCCTGTCATGCTATAAAGTTACCTTTGAAGCCCTTTTCTCAAAACAGTGTTTTTTGGCATTGCGCGCAGTCTCATTAAAAAACTAATTATCATAGAACCTTGAAATTTTGCATATAATTAATTTTCATGTATACTTTTATGCTAAACCTAAATTTAGTCTGATTTTTGCCATAGAAAATGTTGTATTAAAAATTTAAATTTAAATTTTTTGGTAAATTTAGTGAATATCATTATAAAAGGCATTAATTATGCTAATGAATTTCAATATACTTTTAAATTTAGTTTCAGTGTAAAATATAGTAGTATAAGCAAAAATAAATAAAATATTAAGTATGTGTCTGCAGTAGAATTTTTTAAATCTTGCGCGCAAAATGCATATTTTAGTATTTATATTTTTAGAAAGCTATTTTTGTCGTTATCATTTAATTAGTTAATATTGCTAAATGTATATAATTTGAGTGCTTTTGTTTAACTACAAGAATGTGTGAAATTATTTAAAAAAATTTGTTGTATTTCATTCATTGGTCTTCAAACTACAGAGTTTTTCGCACTGGTTTAATTACTGTCATTTTCAGGCTGCTCAACGTGATCTCCCCCCATAAATATACTTTTAAATTTAATCTAATATTGCTGTCAGTAACAGCGATTATCGTCTGCAAATAAATCAAATTTTCAATATCTGAGGATACAAATTCAATAAAATTTGTTTGATTTCTAAAAATGTTTTAAAATCCATTCAAATATGTATTTATGTAACAAATAACATTGAATAATAATAATGTTATAATAAATAAATTCTCGTTGCTTATGTTAACATGTATATTTATAAATATAAAAGAAGTAAAAGCTTAAATTGCTTGATGTAAGTAAGTTGTTAAAATACTTTGAATTGCCCTTTCCATTTCTTCACAATATTATAGGAACACAAAGCTCGCAGATATTTCATTTACCTATATTAACTAATCCAAATTATACCTGTGTGTGTTTGTGTATTGTTTGCTCGAATTTTTGTTTAAGAATCTTCTAAAAATTGATAAATACATAAAATATTGCGTTTTGTTTCATTTGGCGTTAAAAAATAAAATAAAATATTGAGATACTGTTATAATATACTGTTATAAGACATTGTTATATGATACTGTTATTGAGATACTGTTATATGTATACAATTTAAACTTGTTAGAAGAAATAGTAAATCTGAAAGTTTAAGAAATAAAAATTCAATGTTACCTATTATTTGAAGTGAAGATATATGACTTAATATTTCATTCTGTTCACATGAAAAAGCAATTATTGGTATCAAATAAATCGTATTTCCGATATCTACGAATACGTATTCAAAGAGATTTGTGCCACAGGAATATGTACGTCAATAAATTTATCGAAATGCCTCCAAAAACGATGGAATAAATATTAATTAAATCTGTAGTGTATGAATAAATCATTTCTTTTTGCATCTGTTAGTAGGTATATATATAAAAATAAAATGAGTAGAAGCTTAAAATATTTGATGTAATGAAGTAATTAAAGATAATCTGAAATCACTAGATCATATACAGAGTCTCTCATTTACTTTGCAACCCACGTAAACGCGAAGCAAATGAACAGCACGAGTGCACGCGCACACCGTTAGCGCGGGTAGCGGTGTGGAGGGGCGTGCGAGCAACACTACCAACACGCTAGAAAACCGCACGAGACACCAGTGCTAAGGAGAACGAAGTGAAAGGTAGTTTTGCGTCCTGGTGCTATGTGCAGAAAAACGCGCGTTTATTATTGAACATTATTTTTGAACGTCTTCGTACAAACAGTCAAGGAACGATATGAAAACAAGTTTCCAGACTCGGTGGTGCCGAATGAAAGCACAATTAAGCGAATCGTGGACCATTTTCAAACAGAATGGACTGTGGAACCGAAAAGTAAAAACCGTCTGTCGTTTGTCTTAACTGACCACAAAATGAAGGAAATCGAGACGAAAATCAAGGAGAAACCGCCCACGTCAGTAAGAAAAGTAGCAGATGAACGTTTCGTTTGGTTTCAAGAAGATGGCGCTCCTGCGCATACGGCCAACGACACTATGTCATTTCTCCAAGAATTTTTTCGTGATCGGCTAATTACAAAAGAACTATGGCCTCCACGCAGTCCAGACCTGTCACAGCCCGATTTTTTCTTGTGGGGCTATTTGAAAAATCGCGTGTTCCGTGAACTGGTAGCATCGATTACATAATTGAAAACTCGCATTACGCAACAGATAAACTCTATCACACCAAACACATTACAGAATGTGTCTCGAAACCTCCAGATATGTAAAGATGAAGACGTAGTCGTTTTGTAGTCGTTTAAGCACTTTTGTAAAAGAAAAAAATTATGTTTGTACATTGTTGTTTTTTGTGGGGTTGCAAAATGAATGAGACACTCTGTATGCGCCCTGCAAATACGCGTGTAATACTCAAATTATCCATGTTTGTAACTAACATGTTATTTATGTATGTATATATTTTTTGCTCTATTTAGAGTATATTCTCAAAGGTTATTACGATACGAACCTTTTAGAAAGATAATTGTTTCTTCGTATATAAATAGTCAGCATAATAGTAGTTAATGTTAATAATTTGTCCCATTTTATTTTGTAAAGGTAGAGAAATATTTTCGGAAAACTAAATGTTAAAATATACTTTTGGTGCCAAATTGATATTATATATTGTAAAAACATGGTATAAATCAGAAATTTATCTTTGTATTTTAAGAGGGAGTAAGTACAGTGAAATAAAATGTTTTAAATTACCAAGTGTTTCTAACTTGTATTAAGAAGTTTTTAATGGCAGCAGTGTAATGGTTTAAAAACCTAAAATGGTTTGAAATGACGAGAAACTGCTTATTAATATTATTATCTATATATACAAAACGCTAAGGTACGTAGCGGCAAAAAAGTGGTTATTTCTCTATTGCAGTTTGCAACGAGTGGATTTTTGATCAAATCTGCTAAATATAACTTTATCCGGCAAGTATATTTGTTGTATTAAGAAAGCTATTGTAGGTATATATTAAAAACTCACAGCATATGCGTAGTTTGTTTTTCTGATTCCAAAAATGAAAATTTTGTGAAAATTGGACTGGAACTTTTCTTAATTTTGGCGAAAAACTAAAAGATTTTTTAACGAACTATATTGCCACTTTAACAATGCTTCTAATAATAATAATTGCATGAAACAATAACAATAAATATTACTTGCAACAATGGACGAGACTCTTACACGTGAAAGTGTAAACAAATGAAAATATGCAGTTTATCGTACAAAAAATGTTTTTATATTTTTTTTATACGACAAATAAAGAATTTATATGGAAACAACAAGACTAAAAATGAATAGTTGACATGGTGTAATTATTAATCTATAGTTAATGTACGCAATCATTGAGATAACACCAGAAGGTTACAAAAAGAAACCTGTTGTTCTAAATCACATTTATCTATATATAAAAACGCTACGTGGCGGCGAAAAAACGATTATTTCTCTTTTGCTGATGGCAACGAGTGTAACTAACATGTTATTTATGTATGTATATATTTTTTGCTCTATTTAGAGTATATTCTCAAAGGTTATTACGATACGAACTTTTTAGAAAGATAATTGTTTCTTCGTATATAAATAAGTAAGTCGATGGCAACGAGTTTTGTAAAGAAATCAAATCTGCTAAACCAAACTGTTTCGTTATGTGTTGCATTAAGAAAATTATCAGAGGTATCAATTGGAAGCTCGCAGTATATACGTAGTTTATTTTTCTCATTCCGAAAAGGCAAATTTTGTGAAAATCGGACGGTAACTTTTCTTAATTTTGCAAAAAAACTGACCCGCAATGAATCACATGACCCAGGCATTTGTGGGGTGTCGTATTGAACTGACTTCCGCTTCGGGATCCGTCTCTCTATTTACTTTCCGACAGACGAAAATGTTACCAAAGAAAGAGTTTCGTGCAGCTAATTTTTAGAGTATTTTCCTTACTATTTTTTGACAGGTAATGTACTATTTTTGACAGTTTCCGTACTATTTTTTGACAGGTTCCGTACTATTTTTTGCGACGCCGGGCAGATCAGATAACTATTATTATAATGTTTGAACAATTAAGAACGTAGTACAGTTGGTCCGATAGGGACATTTCTACGGTCGTACGAGTTGTACACATTCAGTCGCGCTGACAGGTGATACCTGCGGTGGCAAATAATTTAAACTCAATTATCTCGAAACGTTGTTGTAAACCGGTTTTGCCACAATAACTTTTGAACACGTTAACAGGTTTACATGTTTAAGTACTTTAACTAAACAAGTAATATATATATATATATATATATATATAATAATAAAGTCAATTCCTACTTAGGTCAAGAAAGAAAATTTTTATTTTAGTTGTTTTTTATTAAATAATTACAATTAATATAAATATGTATATACATATGACAGAATCACAATATTAAGTGGCAAAATAGAAAGCGCTTTTCTTTGCAATATTCCATTTTCCTTTCTATATATGGTGTTTCTGTTTGTTACTATTTATTAAAAATTCTAATTTTAATATACATTTTTATAATATTATACATTATAATAATATTATATACAATATACATATATAATATATAATATACAATATTACACATGTTAATAATATATATTATAATAAGCATATCCTGCTAAATATCTTATATAAGAGAATTTTTTTTCCTCCCATATAAAACTAAAATTAATTAATTAAATTTAATTAATGAATTAATATTTGAAAAAACTGTATTAACATCAAGTATCATTCACTACAAGTTTAAAAAAATGTATTTGAACTTGAGTGGATGAATAAAAAGTATTTTATTAACGATTGAAAATTGGAACAAGATATATAAATATATATAGGGAGAGTGAGAACTAATAGTAGGAATTGAAAAACCATTAAATTACCTGCAAACTATACATTAAAAAAATTGTTTTTAAACTAAAGGTGTAATTAAAGCTTAAAAATATAAAAACATTACGCAAAAAGGCTTAAAATACCTGTTAATATAAAGATTACATATTTCGTACACTCAAACGGCGACTTCTTCCAAATCGAAAATGATAAATAAATTATTTTCGCTAAGTTTTAAAAAAAGATAAGCACAAAGCACGAGACCACATGTATAATGAAAGCAAGTGCTTAATATGGTTAAACTCGTCTTAAACTTTAAAATGGTCTCGTGTTTTGTGTTTATCATTTTCAAAACTTAGCGAATATATTTTATTTGCCATTTTCGATCTGGAAGAAGTCGCAGTGGAGTGTACAAAAGATGTCATATTTATATTAAAAGGTATTTTAAGCCTTTTTGTGTAATGTTTTTATCACTTTAAGCTTTAATTACATCTTTAGTTTAACGTTAATAAGGGATTTTTTTATATTATTTGTAAAAAAAAAAAAAAATTGTCCAGTTATGACAAAAACTGTGATAATTTTTATAGATTTTAAATTTTTTTATTATATTTTTTAATTATTTTTTTTGCATGTAGTTTTGTTTTGGGTGTAATAGAGAGAAAACTTAATAAGCAGTATAAAAAATAATGGTTGGCTCAAAAATATGGCATCTGTTGCTGGTGAGTTATAGAACAACTAATTAAAAAGCTAGGTTATGAAGTCTGATTAATTAATCACCGACATTAGAAGTCTTTGATCCTTCTTCCTAGTTGTCAATTACCCAGGAATTAAATATAAATAAACGTGTATAAAAATAGCAAATAAAACCTTTGTGCAATAATAGTAAAAGGAAGGATACCAACGTTAAAATGAACAAATAATACACAAAAAAGCTGCAAATAGCTATTTCGATTCTACAAGCGAGTTTCTTCTTCAGTGCGACAAAGAGCAAAGCACAGCGTGCTAGAAAAAACAATGGGCAAAACGATATAGGGGTGGTGGCTTATATACCGGATGCGGGTAGAGAACGCGCCAAAAGCAACCAATGAGAAGAAAGCTGCATTAAACAACTGAGTGGACAAGAAGAGACATCTGCCTGAGAAAAAAAAAATGAAAACCATAAAAGGGAATTAAATTAATGCTTTCCAAATACTTTGAATATCAGGAGTACTAGATAAGTCATTGACTAAGGAGTGAGAATTTTTAATGATGTGGTAAGCTTCCCAAAAATCAAGATCAACGTTAGAAGAACATTTTTGGATAATATTGACTGAGTAAACACTGAACCTATGTTGAAAAGACCAACAATGTTGAGCAATAGGATTATTGCTCAACATTGACAAATCAAAATCGACAATTTAGTAAAATAAAATAATCAAACTTTATATATTCAGTATATCATTTACATAAAAAAATTCAAATTTTATTGGTTCTTAGAATAAATATATATATATATATATTATCTGCTGAATAAAAAATGCGTCATAAAATATATTTTCCTGGAAAATAATTTTTCGCCCAATTACTGACTATTGATAACCCATTTGCTGCCAACCACGAGTTTACTCGTGGTTTTTCAATCTAAAATTAGCCCCACCAGTGGCTGAGAGGTTCTGCTTTCGAAGCTGGTAGACGGGAGGTTCTGGGTTCGATCCCAATCGCGCCCGTCGGCCTAATCGTTCGGAGTTTTCGTGGTTTTCTTCGAGCCGTGGATTTATCCATGCGCAAATACGGGTTAGGTTCCCTTAGAAAGACCCCCCACGAAGGGCACTCCCCCCGGGCCTATATCCCAAGTGTAGATAATTGACTGTAAATAATCAACTCAATCTAAAATTACGAATTCGTACCGAAAATTTCCGGAAATTTTATTTTTTGTAATCATGAAATGTCTGTAATTAAATAAAGTAAATATTCTTATTAGTATTTTCTGGTATGAACTTTCTAAATAAAATGAAATTCCAGTAATTTTAACCTGGCAATGAACGTGTTAAGAAGAATGGATTGCCTAAAAGAAAATAATCGAATATAAATATCGAACTTATGAAATTCTGTAAACATAGATTTATGATCTGTTACATTCGCTTAAGATCAAACATATTCAATCCCCTTTTATGCGTCAAATTTACAAGCCTTATGATGATTTGTTTGATCAAAAAGATAACGTATACAACATTGCCACAAGATATAAAATTTTGGGTGTTTTTTTTCTAGAAAAAAATAAAGGCTATTGAAATGATTTACGCGTGAAAATTCTATCGTGTAGTCATATAAATCAATGATATAAGTCCGTAACTCTCTAGTACAACATAAAAACACAGAACTTTTTCGCCATATTTCATTTTTTTATATCAAAATATTTATGCAATACCGATTTATTTTTCAATATTTTCCTGAAAAACTGTAACCAAAAGTATAAGTAGTTAAAAGATTTTCATGATATGGGGGTAATATTTTAAAGAAGCCTGAAAATGTTAATGAGAATGTTTCTAATGATTTTGAAATCGAGCATGTTTTGTTTTCAAAAAAGTCACAATGTTTAATTAGGTGCTTAATCAAATTTCTTGGATTATGTTGATGATATACATTATTCACGAAAATACATATATATTTTTTGTTCTTATTTTAATACTTTGGAAATTTTTCCATAGAAAATTTCTCACGCCTTGCATTTATAATAATCCAATTTTAATTGCTTAATATGCGTATAGCCAACTTAGTGAAAAAGTACCCAAGCCGTGAATCGAACCCGGGTCATCAGTATAGCGCATTGACGTTCTACCAACTGAACCACTTGGGAACGATACTCAGGCTAGAACTTTCTCACTATAATGATGATATCAATGAATTTATTCAAGTATCGATGCTGGATTTTCTTTGATTTCGTGTTTGCCCATAGGGTTGGTGGCTCAAGGAAAATATTCCATCTTGTGCTGCGTTTGTAGACTTGCCAACATGTTATAGTGAGAAAGTTCCAGGCTGAGTATCGTTTCCAAGTGGTTCAGTTAGTAGAACGTCAATGCGCTATACTGCTAACCCGGATTCGAGTCCCGACTTGGGTACTTTTTCACTATGTTGGCTATACGCCTATTAAGCAATTAAAATTTGATTATTTTATATTTTGCTATTTGTAATAGGTGTTAAGAAATTATAAGTCAAGGGAGTACAAAACTGAGTAAAGATATTGAAGGTATTTTCTTTTACACATGTCATATTTTTTTTAAAAATGTCATTCGAACAACAGATTTAGAAACAAAAGATTTTATGATATACTTAACTTTCCTTTTAAAAATTCTATAAATTAATAGAATTCAGAAAACGTGCAAAATATTGTAAATAAATATAATCTTTGAAAATAAATATAATATTTCAAAGTACTTGTTTTAAAAGCAGTTTTTATTTGTAAAAAATAAAGAATCTTAAAAGAAATACGTCAAAAAAAGTAAAACAGTATTTTTTCAGATATAAATTTTCAGATGGTTTTTTAAATTAAAAAAACTATTGCGTTTTAAAAAAAAAGAAATTTTCTTTCTGTGATTCTCATCATATATTACAGCAATAAATATTGTTTTTCTTTTCTTTATTATTAAATCAGAATAATAGCGTATTCGCGAAAACATTTGCTGATAAATAAATAACCATACAATAAATCAATTAAATGGGTATTGTACAGGACTCTTTGTAATTGTCTATTTCATTAACAAATCAATGTCATGTTAATTAAATTGTAAAAAGTGATTATATAACATTAGCTAAATTTTATATTAGAACATGAATAAACACCAACTCTAAAAATCTTTATAGTCAATAACTAATCATAAACTATATGAGTATATAAACTTTTCTGAAACATTACAAAATCAAAGCAAATTTTTAAACGCACAAAAAATTATTTATGTAATAAAATATATAAAAAGAAAAAGATAATATATAAAAACTTTTATCATTGTTACTTCATGATTAATGGTGCTTTTTATTTGAACAGAAGAAATATATTGTAATATCGTATTCACTGCACATAAAAAAGCGATTATCGGCTTGACATAAATCGAATCTTCGATATGCGCGGATAAAAAATCAACGAGATTTGTTTGACTGGTATACTTAATTTGAAGAATGATACTGAAATAAATCAAAAAAGGATTTATGGAATAAAGTATATTTAATTAAATCTTTTGATAATAAATCCTTTTGAATATATATATATATATATATATATATATATATATATATATATTACAAAATTTAAATTTTTCTGCAATGTGCTAAATTATTCTATAAAATATTTTCATTTAGTAATGTTCCGCATATAACACCGGCTTATTAAAATAATCCTTATTCTTAAAATAGTCCTTCACTATCCATATATGAAGCCCTTTTATACTAACCCACTTAATAGTATTTATTCTATTTTACTCAATTCTGAAAATGACGCTTCCGCTTATATTTCTTATTTTAAAATCCTTATTAAATAATTCGTATCATTTCCCGTATCTAAAATCACTCTAAATTCTTTAAATAAGATATATAATCTCATGTTTCTTAAATTATTCCATCTTAAAAAGCCCTATTTCCGTAAATTCTTTCTTATATTAAAATATTAAATGTCTCCTATTATGTTTCAATATTTAAACATTTTCACTTTTAATCTTTGTCAATTAGTAAATTTCTTCGTTGTATTCTAAAAAATCGTCTGCAGTCAAAGAATTTTACATTATTACCCATTCTCGAAGCTAAATATTAATTCATGTTACCGCGTTTTTAAAGCATC
Organism: Maratus michaelseni; assembly: GCA_963931845.1. Classification (NCBI taxonomy): domain Eukaryota; kingdom Metazoa; phylum Arthropoda; class Arachnida; order Araneae; family Salticidae; genus Maratus; species Maratus michaelseni. Next base: position 450,579,099 of record OZ007587.1, read on the forward strand.
TCGAAAATTCCAGTTCTAACCAGAAAAAATATTTGGCCCCGATAATATCTGGAAGTCTATTCAGTACGATATCTCTACTCAGGAAATTGGATTAATTCCTTAAAATTCAGACTATGATTGGCTAAAACAGATCACATGTTGCGTTTGTATCCTAGCGCCTCGCTCTTTTAAAATCGCTTGCACTGTTCGGAGACACAGAATTTTGACAGATTCTCTTGCCTTCGATGTTGTTGATACATAATTCTAGCATCGTAGTGAGAATAATGGAAGTACCTGCAGTGTTCTCGTAACCTTTAATATCATGGAAACTCAATAGCGTACAATTTTAAAGAGCATTTTCCTCATATATGTGATATGTTGAGTTGAATAAAATAACTAAAGTGAATTCATTGTCTGATTATTTCCTCTATTTTTCATGTCACGTCTACGAATATGTTTTTCGAATGTGAACAGCTGCAATTACCTGTCCTATTAATCGGGGAACACTGTCTTGATCACTCCAAATCCTTCCAAAACGTCATATATATATATATATATATATATATAAGGAGTAAATTCTTAAACGGCTTTATGTAACAAATTGTGTACATATACATTGAAATATCTACATATCGTATAAAATTGCAAATATCTTGCCCACATTCATATGGCATTTATATTTAACTGTTCCGATCTAACTAAACCTAAATTTATCTACACATTATTTGCCCAGTATACTCCAGTCATAATATTAAGAATTTTATCTTTATCCTAAATAAGTGATTGGGTAGTAGAAAAATTGCACTATTGCTGCTTAGCTCAGTCGAATTTATAATGGTAAACAAGCATATATATTTGACATAACTAAACACTTAAAACTACATTATTATAAAACTACATTATTAGAAATTATCACATTTAATCAGACATTACAAGACTAAAAATACACAAACATAAAAAACAATAAAATGGTAAAGCAAACGTTTCAAGCTACGATAGAGCCCCTCATCAGTGCAATAAAATACGGAAACAAGACTATTATCAAAAATGTTTACAGTCAAACGTTTTACCAGTTATGAAACAGTTTATGAAACAATATTGAGTTTACGTTAAAGTAAGACTGTATATTAACCCCTTCGCGACGAGCGTCCTTTACAGAATTTTTAATCTGTTACCACCGGTTTTTCAAAAGAGAAATTTTCACCTTATTGAATCGCAAAACTGCTATGATTAGATAAGGAAAACCTTACAATAAAAAAATAACTGGTGGGAATAATCGAAGATTCTGAGCATCTTATGCGTCACGTATTCGTGTCGCTCGTCCCCAAGGGGTTAAAGTGGAATTGTACAAGACTCTTTAATTGGTGAATTCTAAAAAAGCGTGAACTAACCTTCAGGAAAAACTTTACTCTTAACGTTATTATAACTAGTTCTAATTACTACGATACTTTGGAAATCTGGAGTATTGTCAGTATTTAAAGAATGTTGTACTAGTTTCGTATGAAGACTTCAAGATTTATAGGCACGATTATATTCGGCAAGGCGAATGACGCATGTACGACCTGTTTCACCAACATAAACGGCGTCACAGTTCTTACAGGGGATACTGTAGACTGAGAAGGTTTAAGCATATTTTTAAAAACATTTTAAGGGCTCAAAGCTGTACTGATATTATTCCACTGTAGAAGACTAGAATTTTTTTTTTTTTCAGAACGATCTTTGTAATAAGGAATAGAAACATAACTAGTGGGGCTTCTACGAATTATAGAGGAAGATGCGAATTTATTCTGCTCAAAAAATTATTTTCTGCCTGTATAAAAGAAACTCATTAGGTCTTAAGTCAGTAATTATCTTCTCAACTGATACAGCCCTCCAATTATAATATTTATGAAAATTATAATTAAATCAAGTATGTCATTAATAACGAATAATTTTATCGGAAATCAAAGGGCGGTAAAGCTCGTTATTCTACTTGTTTACCATAAAAATAGACAAAAATTATTATTATTATTATTATTATTTTATTATTATTATTATTATTTGTAAATGTAATTTTCGTAGTGTTTATAAAACCATTGAACCAGTTTTATTTTTTAGGTATTTTACAACCACACACTTTTACAATTATTTTCTATTTCAAGTATAATTATTTCTTTTGCACGCCGAAAAACTCTTTTGTATAGCCTAGACAAAGTGTCTCAAAATTCGGCATAAAAACATGAAAAGGAGATGGGAACGATATTCATCAGGAACGCATGTCCGGAAACGTCACTAGGATGAGATAAAAAGATTTTAAAACAGAGCAAGAAGACGGCACAAAAAGATGTTAAAGCACTTTAATGGAGGAATTGAACTCGTGGTAGATAATGCAAAAACGGTTTCTTGCTCAGTGGCTTACTTCATAGAAAGAAATCGATACATATTAAATCAGGAGACCGTGGAAACCATTCGACTGGTCCAACACTTCCAGTTCATCAATTCAGGAAGTTCCGGGCTAAATACGTACATACCTGACACTATGGTATAGAGTCCCATCGTGTTGGACCATAACATGCGATTTTAACAGAAGCAAATCGTTAAATACACGTATTACACACATTTTTGTCTTATTATAGTGCCATACCAGAGTTGCGCAAATTTGTACTTGCAATTATTTGTAATGTAATTACAATTTAATTGTATGTAATTAATTATAATTATAATTGCATGCCGAAAATTACATGCTAGAACCGCCATCCAAACCCATTATTTGACGAAATTTCTGTGTTTGAACTATAATCAATTACTTACAATTTAATTGTAATTACACTGCAGATAATTGCAATTACAAATTTGCACAATTCTGTATGCCTTTCTGTCTTTTTCGGTCCTTCTGTACTCATTTCCAATGTCATTATCGTTTCTATCTATGAACTGCATCTCAAACCCATGTTTTTATGTAGAGTTTTGAAACTCCTGTAGTCGTCTAAGCGTTTTGCCCGTATTTTTCCGTTTCTAAAAAACAACTTAACTCTTTCCGGCACAGACAAAGTCTGTTCGTAAAATGAGAAATTACTGACTGACACCGGAATTTACAGACGACTTTTTTTAGAAAATAAGACCTTCTTATTTTAAGCTTTTATTGTAGAAATAAAATTTTATTAAAATATTATTGGTGCCGTCTAAAGTTTGGAATTAAAATTAGGTGTGCCCGCAATGGGACAACTGTGCCGGAAAGGGTTAAATCAGCTCTAGACAAAAATATTTTAATAGAATTATATTTTAAGATATGTGTAAAATAAAGATATATGAAGTGTATTTTTAAAAACAATCAGGGGAAGAAAATGTAAATTAATATTGTTTTTATGAACATTTTTATAAAAATGCAGGAAAGCCCTCAGACGCTCAGAGGTGTAGAAAAAATTGATTTGTATTAGCTTTACGGAAAGGCATTAACCTTTATTAAAATAATGTTCTACGACATAGGTTTGTTTAATTTAAGATTAAGCGCATTTGTATATATACACTCCAGACGTTGTAAGTAACTGCATTATTTTATTTGAGATTCATCTGAAGATTACTTTTTTGGATTTTAAGAAATGGATTCCAATTTGTCTCTGTAGTATTTAGCGCTCTGTTTTGAATTAAGAAATCTAATTACAGAAATGAGTAAATTAGAACGTAGTGCGCCATAATTAGATTATATCTTACAGTTTCTTAGAATAATAAATGCATCTTCGAAAATGTTGGGTAAAAAGTAAATTTCTGTACGTGTATTAATCTAAGCAAACAGGGGGGAGTGGGGCAAGTCGGAACGTTTTTTACTTTTGGATCCTTAACTTACTAAACCATAGATATTAGTTCAAACACTTAGAGTTATATTCTAGCTTCGAATGTTGGCTACAATTTAAAATAAATTATTTAAAAAAAATTCATACTGAAAAAAATAATAAATGACAATATAACTATCTACAAACTGTTCCAACATACCCCTCCATGGGGCATGTTGGAACATGCTGTGGGGCAAGTTGAAACACAATTAATAAAGTTACAAAATTAATTATAAAATATTTAATTTTAATAATATGAAGTTACAGATAATGCAAAATATTGTAGCCTGATAGTTCTTGCGCTTTGTATTTTTTACAGGTCTTCATAAATTGACAAATTATATGGAAATACCAGTTTTCTGGTACATCTGTAAGCACTACCAACTGTGATGGGGGGAAGGGTGGAAGGACGAGGCAAATTTCTTCATAGGAGTACAATCCACGATCTTCCTTCTTCCTTTTTAGGGAAAACAAAACCCTTTTCACTGTTACACTTTTTGAGAAAATTAATTTCTATTTCATCTTCTGTAACTGCGTGTACCATTCCAACAAAATTTAACTTTTTTTTTTTTTTTTAGTGGGAAGCTTTATGGCAACAAAATCATTAATTTGTGGTTTCCTAACCTCACAAATGGGCAAATCAAACTCAATAGAATAATCAGCATCTCCTGTAGCAGCATCATACTCAATTTCTTCATCTGTGTCAATTTCGAAGGACATCGTCTTGATCTTCGGTTTTTTACTTTTATTTAATTGAACTGGGTTTAGGTTAAGCTTTCTTTGCACTGCAGCAATGGAGAGAATGGTCTTCATTTCTTTCTGTTGTCTTTGCTTTAATGCTTCATCAATTATTTGTTTTTTAACTGGTGTGTCTGTTAAGATCTTTGTTGAGCTCTTTTTCTTACCCTTATAGGAACATTTTCTTGGTCCTGCTTTTGGGAAAGGTCGAATGTCTTCCAATGCGACTGCAGGAGAGCTAGAGCTAATACTTGCTATATTTGATGGAGCGCTACATATTACAGCTGAAGAAAGAATAGTAGGATTTGTTACTGTCTCTGGATTAGGGCGGTTAGTAACATCTGATAGCAGAAAATCAACTTCCGTAAAAATGTGGCGATTCAATTCCTGTGACTGAGAATCCAAATATAATGTTTGCTTGTATAAATGCTAATGGGAAAGCCACTTTTACAATTCCAGGTATATCATAGATTGTCATAGTTAACCCCGGGTGGTTAACCATCCATGCATTACTTGCTGCATTTATAGAATTCTTGAAAAACCGAAATACAGTTCTATCAAGTGGCTGTAGTTTATGAGAGCAATGCGGAGGGAAGGATACTATCATAATGCCATTTTCCTTTGCATAATTAAGAACTTCAATTGATATACATGATTCATGATTGTCTAACAAAAGTAAACTTTTTCTATCTTTCGAACATCTAGTATGTGTCACAAAATGTTGTAGAAATTTTTAAAAATTCTCTTCTGTCATCCACCCTGATGGATAAGAGGCACCAGTGCATCCAGGTGGACCATCACGAATAAAGTGGTCTTTGTAGTTCACACGAAGAAATATCATCATTAATGGTATTGCTGTGCCAGCTGCATTAACTGCAGTACACATAGTAACTAAACTTCCTCGTATCTTTTTTTTTTTAAATTGCATGCATTTTGATATTTAAAGGCAGCATAAAAACTATTTCTAATAAAATTTAATTTGCTTTTCTCTATCTAAATTCAATAAAAAGGTTAAAATTTTATCATTATTCAATAAATATTACTATTTCAATAAAGAGATCGAAAAATGTATATTTATATACAATATTCTGAGCAAGAAACTATATGAGGCATGTTGGAACAGTGTTCCAACATGTCACTTCCACAGTGTTTCAACATGCCCCATACCACACTATTATTTATCTATTATTTTAGGCCTAACATAACAATAGCTACTTGTTAATGGAAGATATCAACTGAAAGCCTGATTTTCAAGCAATATGACAACATAACTTGAGGTAAACTCAATATAATACTTCAAAAGTAAATAAAGATTTAAAAGAATATGGAAAATTTACTTACTTTGCATCATATTAAAAAAATCCACTTGCCAAAAAAACTTGACCTAGGATCCTGAAAACAACATGGATGATAGGTGCGCTTAAGAGACACAAGTTAAGTGTTCCAAAATTCTCTGCTTTTTTCAAAATGGCTACCAAATCGAGAGTTTCAACGTGCCCCACGGTCCAACATACCCCACTCTCCCCTACGTTAAAAAAAATTGTATTTTTAAAATTAAATTCGCTTTTTCACACGCTATGACCATTATTCCTATTTACATAACATGGAAGAAATGCTTAATGAACACATTTTTAAATTAAGTTTTAACTCTAAAGATTTGGTTTGATATATTTTTTTAATTGCATTTAATTTAACAACAATTTTAGTATTTTATAAAATGTTTTGCTTTGGAAATGAAATTTAATCATGTTTTTAGTTTTGATAAATGTCCTGATTAAACGCTACAGACTTTGGAAATGATTATAATGCTGTAACGTGCTACGTTTGTTTTCTTGGATTACATTCGAGGATTCTAAGATTGAAAATTCAAGAGAATATATTCCAATTTATCTCTGGAGTGTTTGCTAAACGTTACTGAATTAAAAAAACTAATCACAGAAATTAGAAAAGTGTCCGCCATAGTTATAGAATATCTTGTTTTTAAAAGTTACCAGAAATTTTACAACCAATTCCATTTAAAGATGTTCGATTTACTTTAATCTATGGTAAATTTGTATATATATATATATATGTATTAACACTTAAACTTATTATCAATATGACATACGCAACATCTATCAAGTGCAACGACTAATTTTGTTTTTATAATATTATAAATTAGCAACGATTAATTAAACAATCTCGGGATGTTTTATTAATTCATTTTCAATTAATGTAAATAACAAACATAACATTTGAAAATTAAGTTTTGAATAACTTTAAATTAATTTTTTTAATTAAAATTTAAATATATATTGAAGTAATCGACCGCGCATGCAATGAATTTGGTATATTTAAGAACTTATGGACGTCGTCATGCAGTGGGATACAAAAATCCTTATAGAAATAATTCAGCCGAAATAAATATATCATCATAATATATATTTTTTAATTTATCTATTTATATGTTTAGAATTTTCGTATATTGCATTTTAAAAATACCTCGAAAAGATTTGTTTTAGTCCAATATTTTACTGATAAGTTCCATCACCATGAAATTGAATTATTTTTTTTTCTAATATAGTAGTTCATAGAACTTTATTTATAAAATGTTAAGTTTTCCAAGTTATTAAATATTTGAATTTGATTAACAATTTGTATCTGTTTAGGGTAGTTTTAACCTTGTTTTTAAATCAATTTATATTCATTTTATTAAATTTTTAAAACGATTGCTTTGTTTTAAACTCCATTTTCAAAAATTATTTTGAGTGTTTTTGTTCTAACAACTTTAAATGTTACGATATTTTAATCTTTTATGATATTAAAAAGCAAAAAAAAATATATTACATTGCATTTCTGAAATAAATGATGAATCGTACATCAAAATGTAGAAAGTTAGAAGTTCTTAATTAAGATAAAGTGGGAAAATAATCAAAACTGTTATTACAAAACAAGCAAGTAATAACAAGAAAATATCGGAAAAGCATTAAGAAAACTGTTTAAGGTTTATCCATCTGTTACATCACGTGGTATTTAAAATAAAAATCGATATCTCGTATTTGTTAAATTTAAAACGAAGACTAGGACTTTTCATACTTTTTAGCCCTCATATGTGTAAATAAGAGGCTAGTGTAAAATCAAAATTTTTATTTTGAAAACATCGTAAAAACTCAAAAACTTCCATACTATTATATGATATACTGGACTTTTTATTAGTTATATTAAATTACGTTCACAAAATTACTGTATTATGGATAATGTTTAGCATGTTTTGTTATCAGTGAAATCTAAACATTTTTTAACTTATTTTCTCATCGGTTAAATAAAATCCTTTTTAATTTTTTTTGTTTAAGGTTATGTTCTTCATTTAATTTTTGCTAATTCAATTCATCTGAATTACGAACTTATGGTTAATTTCCATTGTTGTTATGTTTGAATGTATGCTGACTCAATGACATCTAATGTTTTGAAAAAAATTTTCATCCTCTAATAATTTTTCAGGAATGCCTCCTTAATCCTTCCCTTGAATTGTTATCAGTGAAATCTAAACATTTTTTAACTTATTTTCTCATCGGTAAAATAAAATCCTTTTTAATTTTTTTTGTTTTAGCTTATGTTCTTCATTTAAATTTTGCTAATTCAATTCATCTGAATTACGAACTTATGGTTAATTTCCATTGTTATTATGTTTGAATGTATGCTGACTCAATGACATCTAATGTTTTGAAAAAATTTTTCATCCTCTAATAATTTTTCAGGAATGCCTCCAATTTATACTGTCCAAACTATTTATCTATCCATAAAGCTGCTATCTTTCTCTATTGTAAATAGTTTTTGTTTCTTTTTATACATTTCATTCATTCTTTTTATTTTGAATTCTCTAATTTTTGTTCTTATTTCTATTCTAGAATTTATATTAAACTGAAAGTTTATTTTCTTTAGGAGTATATATTACAAATTGGCATTTTTTGAACCAGACAGTTACTAAGGAGAATCTTGCAGGATTTTTAAAGACATTAAAGTGACTTACACTTTGTTACAGTGAAATACATTTTGTCAGAGTAATAAGCAAAAATATGCAAACTCATTTTTGTATAGGTATTCCTTTCATGATATGGACATTGCAAGAGAAGAAACAATAAACATTAGAACAATCTACAGCTCCTAAGACATCATTATTGCAAAATATCTCCTATTTTTAAGAAGATAAATGGAGCTTAATGCTTTCCAGACTGATAGTAGATTGAACCCCAAAACTGCTAAAAGTTCATAAACATTGTAAAATTTAAAGCTACCAACAAAAGGATGAACTTCCTCAAAGTTCCATCTTTGAGCACGGTCTTGTCCGTGGTACCATAGTTAACAGATGGGTGTTGGCAGACCGTAGGAAATACACTCCAACAGGTTTAATTCTTCGGGCTACGGTTCGTATGGAGCTTAATGCATTTCATTCTGATATTAGATTGAACTCCAAAAATGCTAAAAGTTCACAAACATTGTAAAATTTAAAGCTACCAACAAAAGGATGAACTTCCTCAAACTTCCATCTTTGAGCACGGTCTTGTCCGTGGTACCATAGTTAACAGATGGGTTTGGCAGACCGTAGGAAATACACTCCAACAGGTTTAATTCTTCGGGCTACGGTTCGTATGGAGCTGAATGCATTCCATTGTAATATTAGATTGAACTTTAAAACTGCTAAAAGTGTACAAACATTGTAAAATTTAAAGCTGCCAACAAAAGGATGAACTTCCTCAAAGTTCCTTTCTGGAGCACGGTCTTGTCCGTGGTACCATAGTTAAGAGATGGGTGTTGGCAGACCGTAGGAAATACACTCCAACAGACTTAATGCTTCGTGCTACGATTCGTATGTCCCTGTTCTTGTCATAGTCATTGTTCTTAAACAACCAAAACTAAGTCTCGGTAAATTATTATCAATAGAGTTAAGCAAGCATGTGTGTTTACTAGCAAAATTTCTCAAGGTAAAAGGAGAATTAAATTGCTTTTAGAAATGCTCTCTTTTTTCTACGAAACTTGACAAATTTAATGCAATAAATAATTTATCCTTTTCATTTCGAATATGTATAATACATTAATTTCCATAGCATAATGATATTACTTGTAAGCACAGCATCATTTGATTACGCCCAGTTGAAATCGCACTTCTGCATATTTCAGACTCATGGCTGTCCGTGGTGTCTACTGCTGACATAATACTACTTTGAATGTTACTTGTACCTTTTTTGTACATAAAAATACTACTCAATAACTATTATTACTGATAATATTTAATACTATTTTAATATCCTTCGCTCCTTCACTAACACTTTGAGTGTGTTATGTTTTTCATGCAATTTCATAGAAATGCTTATAAACCCCAGGATAAAATAAATTTCCCGTTCTTGTTAAAATATATTTCATATTCATTCAAAACCCAGTCGTCTTAAAACATAATCATATTCGAAGTATTTTTGTCTACAACCAGTCTTTTGGAAACGGAAAAACATGGAGCAGCTTTGGGGTGTTAGAGTTTGTATTATTTTATATGACATAGAGATTTTTGGTTTGTTACACTGGTAAAAATTTTAAGGTATCACCCTTATCACACACATTCACTCAGAAAAAATATAATGCTCCCTTTACTGTGATGTATGCATTTTCTGCAATTATTTTTTGCAAGGAGCGTTTTAATCAAATAATCCAATATTTCTGCGAATAAAAATCTGATTGCTAATTCAGGATTATTGTTTTTAGTTCAAAGTATATCAAAAAATAAAATGCGGTAACAAATCTCATGTATTTACATTAAGGTTTATTTTTCGATTTACCTGTATTTCTATGTATTTTTTTTTAAAGTTATAATAAAGATATTTCTGGATTCTAAGTTCCTTAAATTTTAAATTATTTAAATTTATTTTTAAGCGAATTTCTTTTCATTTTTCCCATCAAAGTTGAAACAATTAATATATGTTAGTTTTACAGTATTCTAATGTTGGAATTGCGTCCAAAAATACTAAAAAGTGACTATAAATATTAAACTAAATTACAAGAAAATCATACAATAATGAAAAGTTTTTATAATTTATTTAACTAAACTTTAAAACATATAGAATAACAGAAAAAGTATTGTTTTTTCACATATTAATTTCAAAACTGTTTAAATGTTTTCACGCTTACCTACATGAAATCCAACCAATGTATGGTTCATCTATTTATCTATCAACCATTTTATCATATATTTTTATTTTTATCTGAAATTTGAGTATCATTTTATCTCCAGTTTCAAAGATGCTATTTCTCTCACGACAATGGACTAATAAAAACACATTTAAATATTTCCCTGTTATTTATTCCTACAATAGCTGTTACCCGTGACTTCGTTCACGCAACAGAAGAATAAATGCATTAATTAAGCGACATATTTCACTCTGATAATTAAAAACGTAAATAATTAACTCTTTATCACATTTCATAGGAGAAAATACGGTATTTCTTTGTTATAGGCACCTTGACATTACTGTCTTAAAAAAGTGATGTTTTGTACCATATAATCGCGAAAAGGAAAATGCAACCAATGCAAACAGGAAGGCCAAATAAAATCGTGGAAATCGACAAATTGGGTAAAAAATATCAATTTTACCTGATAAACCATTTTACTTTTAAAGCCTATGTGAAACGTTTCTTTAAATTCAATTCTGCCTCCTTGGTTTAATGTATGGCTGACACAAATCATGTTTTCTAAATGACAATATGTTGGAAGACGATTTTTATTCTGCAGAAAAAAATCATTCATCAAGTTTGAATATGTGAAAACATGTTTTTATTTTTTTGATAATTTACTGAAATGAAGATTTTGTTTTCGCTATCTATTCAAATTGAAAATTATTCTGTTTTCAGTTTTGATAAGAAAATACAGGTAAAAAGTATATTGATCTGTTTGTTGAGAAACTTCTTTAAAATTTACAAATAATAATAAAAATAATAATAATAATAATAGTATCTCGGAATCTAATTAATTTTTTTTAATTCTGAGAGTTTGTGTGACATCCTCAGATCAGCGATAACCTACGTTAAGTAAATCGTGTTGTGTTCGATAGTCTAAGAGGAGCAGTTGCGAAATACAAACAAACGGTCAGATTTTTAATATAAGAGATTCGTGATGAATTTTCTTTTCTTAAAATTATGATGTGATTTTTAACAGAACACTCTCATTTGTATATAACTGATTCTCTTGCTTAATAATCAGTATAGATAAAAAAAAAATTTCGTTTTAAATATGGCGTGAAACTTATCTACTTTCTATACTTACTGATTCCTGTTTTATTTCAAATATGACGTCACTTTTTCCCCAGAGAAATCTCTTTTTAATGATATAATTCTTAAATTCGTGGTTGTACGCTGTGTAGTAAAGTGATAATTCACATCCTTTGTATTGATATAATTCTTGTTCATTTTCTATTCCTGGCAATCATGACCTAAAGTTTACCAGAAAACTCACATGTATATGTAACTGATATTCAAGTTTATTGTAAATCAGTATCGATAAAAAAATATTTCAGTTTTTCATCATAAATATGACGTCTATTATCTATCTATACTTTCATTTTATACTGATATTTATGCTCTTTGTATTATTAAGAATATATGAAAATACATATTTTATTTAGGACGTGCTATTTGTCCAAGCCAAGGAGGATCCTGTTGCAAAATGAAAAGGAACCACCAGATGGCGCTAAGCGCGTAGAACGATTTTGCCTGACTGACTGTTTTGTTTACGTTTACGTTTGTACATAGCGTGTCGTGTATTCTTTCTGTATCGTCATTAAGTGTGTCTATCGTCTCTTGAATAAAAAATCTTCGTTAGTAAAAGATGTCTCTACCTTTAAAGAAGCTAATAGAACACGAACCAGAAAATTAGGTGAGACCAAACCTTTTATTAACTTTTTATTGTCTTGTATGATTTAAGAAAGTTACGAATTCTGTTTAATGGTGCCGAAATTCCTAAGAGCTGACAGTTAGAAAATGGCGCAACCTAGCGAATCAGATAAATCAAAAAGCATGCGTAAGTCTCTTAGAACACCTTTAACGAAGATTATTAACAAAATAACTGAATATTTGGCAGGAGACGAAAAAGATAACGATGAAATTGAAGATCTCAAAATTCAAATTAATCGAGAATGCAGAACAAGTTTGCAAATTAGATTCAGAAATTCAGAAACTTGTAGATAACTTAGAGACACTCGAAAAAGATATATCATCCAATCAAGAATATCGCGAAAAAATTACAAGAATAAAAGCTAAAATCGATCGATATTTAAGGCGTAATGTTCGTAACGAAACTAAAATAAACTCTTCTATTCTATTGTCCACAGAACCTGATGAATTAAAGAATTATTCTCACGTAAGATTACCGAATCTTACAATACAACCTTTCGATGGGAAATATCAAAATTGGCAGGAATTCTCAGGGCAATTTGAAGTAGCTATACATGAAAATGTAAAGTTAACTAATATAGAGAAGTTAAATTACTTAAAGAATTTCTTGACAGGAACAGCTTTAAAATGTATTCAAAGTTTAGCTTTAACACAAAATAATTACGATGTCGTGATCGGATTGTTAAAAGAAAGATTCGGAAAAAATGCATTAATAATACGATCGCATGTAAACAAGCTTTTAAGTCTAAATCCTTCAAAATCTGGAGCGAATTTAAGAGAGCTTAGACAATTGCATGATACCTGTATTATTCAAATCAGAAGTCTCAAAACAGCCGGGGTAGAATTAAATAATTATGAGGGAATCTTATTCGCTATATTAGTCAAATTAATTCCTGAAGAAATCATGCTCGGATTTAATCGTTCTGCTAAAGCCGATGATTCTTGGAACTGTTCCAAATTATTAGAAATTCTAAAACATGAAATCGAAATGCGAGAAAAAACATATATGTTTCGAAATGATGAAGTATTTGAAAAAAATAAAAGAATTACCTTATTGAAAACATGAAACTCATAAAAATATACCCACGACAGCTACATTAAACGCTCTTATCAAGAAAGACTGTTTATTTTGCGAAGGGAACCACGAGATTTTTAATTGTATCTTAACCATTAATGAACGAAATTCGAGTCTTTTACGAAAAGGTTATTGCTTTCTTTGCCTCCGAAGATCACACGTATCGAAATTTTGCCGCGAAAAAATGCGTTTCAAGATTTGTAGTTGAAAACATAATGTTTTAATTTGTGACGAAACTGAAAAGCAAAATAACAAAAAAGAAAGCGTCTCAAAGTCTCTCGAAGGAAAAAATCATTCCAATGCTCTGAATTGCGCAAGAACTGCAATAAACGAAAATGTATTTTTACAAACAGCTGTCGCCCTTTTGAGTAATAATTCTCAGGAAACAAAAATAAAAATTATCATAAATTCGGGGTCGCAAAGTACTTTATCGATAAAACTTTATCTCGTAAACTTAATTTAGAAGTTATAGGAAAAGAAAAATTATTTATTTATGCTTTTGGGCCAAACCCAATGAAATCTATTGTAAGAAATAGGGTAAAGGTAAATTTACGAAGCATTTATGATCCAAAGAAAATTATTTCGATTGAAGCAATTGAAACATCTTCTATTTCTTAGGCGGAAATTCAAGGTACTAGAAAAGAAATTCACAAATTTTGTAATGAAGCCGAAATACAGATAGCTGATATTCAAGTGTCCGAAAATTTAAGGGTCTCTCTATTAATTGCGTCAGACTATTTCTGGAAAATCATTACAGGGAAGGTCAAAAGAGTTTCCGGTGCTTTAGTAGGAATGGAAACGAAACTAGGTTACGTATTTAATGGTTCGGAAGCAAAGCGCAAGGATTTTAAGGATATTAGCGTAATGAATGTTATAGTGCGTAGTCAAAATTTAGAAGAATCAGACATTATGTAAAGATTGTTCGATTTAGAAGGTTTGGGAATACGCGTATTGACAATCTGAATTCCGAAGATGACGAAGTTATGAAAGAATTTGAAAATTCTACGAAACTAATCGAAGGGCGCTACCAAGTTAAACTACCATGGAACGAACATTCCGTGTTGCTACAGGACAACTATAGTAATGCTAACAACCGTTTGCGAACACTTGTTTAAAGATTTAAGAAAAATCGAAATTTTCATAGTCAGTACAAGGACATTATTTCAAAGCATCTAATTCAAGGAATAGCTGAAAGGGTCAATGAAAATGAATGTGGTGATAATTCTAAGATCTATTACATGCCACATCAGGCAGTAATACGCGAAGATAAAACAACGACGAAGATGAGAATAGTTTTCGATGCCTCCTCGAGTGAACACAATTTTCCGTCCCTTAATGACTGCTTGAGTCCAGGTCCGAATTTAACGCCCGATATTCTAATACTTCTTTTGCAGTTCCGTCTGAATAAGGTTGCCATAACGGAAGATCTAGAAGGTGCATTTTTGCAAATTGCCTTGGTGCCAGAAGAAAACGACGCAGTTAGATTTCTATTGGTTACGGAAGATTTAGACGCTGAACCCGAAGTTTTGAGGATGACGCGTGTAATTTTTGGAGCAGGATCGTGCTCATTTTTACTGAACGCGACAATTAAACATCACATCAAGAAGTATGAGGATATTTATCCAACTGCTTTCAGTGTTTTGAACAGTAGATTGTATGTAGACGACCTTATACACAGTTTAGAAGACACAGATTTAGCGTACACCGTCCACGAACAAATAAGGTTCATTTTGGGAGAAGCAAGCTTTAATATGAGAAAATGGAAAACAAATGTACACTCATTGCAAGATCGATTCAAGGAAGAAGTTAACGACGAATCCACTTTATGCAAGTTCTTTGGCTACTGCTGGAATTCAGCAGATGATGTCTTAAGCGTTGATAGTGATAAACTTTTAAGGAATAAGGATATGACAGAATTAAAATTTACAAAGAGAAGTGTAATAAAAACTATAGGAAGAATCTACGATCCGTTGGGCTTAATATCACTATTTGCAGTTCGAGCTAAAATACTACTGCAAGGCATATGGAAGAAAATACTTAATTGGGATGATGCTTTACCAACCGACTTAGCAAAAATATTTCAAGACTGGTGTGAAGAATTGTTTTATTTGAAACAGATACCTGTACCAAGACATCTATTCTCAATGAAAGGAATGGAAGAACTTACGGACTGTCAATTTCACGTCTTCGTAGATGCCAGCAAACGAGCTTACGGAGCAGTTGTTTACGTACGTTTTTGAAACTCTGACGGAATTTGCCATTCGAATTTAGTCACTTCAAAGACTAGGGTTGCACCAGTTAAAGAAATAACTCTGCCGAGGTTAGAACTTCTTTCTGCACTTATAGGAGCTAGATTGTTCGATCATATTCGACTACATTTAAGCATACCGAAGGATACGAAGACTATATTTTGGTCAGATTCCACGATTGTTCTTCACTGGGAATAATTCTGGAAAATTGAAGATGTTTGTCAAGAACAGAGTAGATGAAATCAAGAAAATATCTGATACTGATTGTTGGAATCACTGTCCTGGAAATGATAACCCTGCTGATACGTTAACACGTGGTGAAAACTTAACCAGTCTAAAGGACCTAGAGCTTTGGTGGTTTGGGCCACCGAAGGAAGTGCGAAAGGAAATAACCTCAATCCAACGTTCATGCCGATCAGGAAAACAACTTAAAAAATAAAGAATATGAAGTGGTGAATATGCTCCTGACAACGAAACTTGAAGCTCTTTTCGATATTCGAAGATTCAGCAAACTTAAACAAATATTATGAATTACTGCATGGATTCAAAGATTCATCCACAATACAAGGAATCCTCAGAGTAAGAGAAGTGGTCCCTTGGCTACAGAAGAACTTGAATCTTCGGAAGAATACTGGATTAAACTTACACAAATGGAGCATTTTCCCGAAGAATATTCAGCGCTGACGCAAGGAAAACCAGTACCAGCAAACTCAGTTTTCGACCGTTCAATCCAATTTTAAATGAAAGAAAAATAATCTTGAATGGTGGACGATTACAGCAAGCTAATATCTCATACCACGAAGCTCATCCAGTTTTACTACCTAGTACATCTCATTTATCCAATCTTATCATCAAAGATTGTCATGAGAAAACAAGACACGGTGGTGTATCGGAAACTTTAACACAACTCAGAGAAAAAACTTGGATTTTGAAAGCAAGACAAAGAATCAAGAGTTTGATATTTAGATGCAATTTATGTGAGAAACTTCGTGTTAAACCTGCCACCCAGATTTCTGCACCTCTACCTGCCGAAAGAATAAATGAAGCCTATCCATTCCAATTTACAGGCCTAGATTACTTAGGTCCGTTGTACATTAAGGATCACAATGACACTAAGAAAACCTACATATTGCTCTTCACATGTGCCGTAACAAGAGCAGTACACCTAGAATTAACTCCAGACTTGACCACAAAAACATTCATTCAAGCGTTCCGAAAATTTGTAGGAAGACGATGAATATGCAGCACTATCTACAGTGATAACGCAAAAACGTTCCATAAGGCAAAACGAGAATTAAATTTGCTATGAAGATTATGAAAAATAAAGAAGTGAAAGATTTGTTTAGTGGATTGTCAATCAAATGGAATTTCATATTTGAAAGAACAGCTTGGTGGGGAGGTTTCTGGGAGCGTCTTGTAAGATCAGTTAGATGTTTCTGAAAAAAATCCTTGGAAAAATCTGAGTTTCTTTTCAAGAATTGGAAGTAATTGTGATTGAAGTAGAAGCGATTCTCAATTCTGGGCCTCTCACCTACATATTCAGCGATCCTCGTGAGCTAGAACCCCTTACACCAGACAATTTCTTAATTGGCACAAGATTGTTAACTCTACGTTAATCAAAGATAACAGTTTCCCAATCCAATGAATATCAAACAATAAAAATGGGAAAATATCAAGAAAATATTTTGACTCAAGTTTGGAAACGATGGAAATCTAACTATCTACTAGAATTAAAATCTGCTCACCAGTACCAACAGGTTGACCGACCAAGCGAACTTAAGGAAAACACCGTCGTTCTTATAAAGGAAAAGACCTCACGCCTCATATGGAAAATGGTTGTTATAATCCAGACTCATTCTGGACGTGATGTTCGGACAAGAGCGTGCACAGTGAGGTTTCCAAACGGAGCCATCATCAGAAGACCGGTGCAGCTTCTTTGCCCTCTTGAACTTTCAACACTTTCGTTTCCAGACAAACTTCGCCCGACGGAAGTTGTTGCAAAATGAAAAGGAACCACCAGATGGCGCTAAGCGCGTAGAACGATTTTGACTGACTGACTGTTTTGTTTACTTTTACGTTTGTACATAGCTTGTCGTGTATTCGTTCTGTATCGTCAGTAAGTGTGTCTATCGTCTCTTGAATAAAGAATCTTCGTTAGTAAAAGATGTTTCTACCTTTAAAGATGCTCACGAACCAGAAAATTAGGTGAGACCAAACCTTTTATTAACTTTTTATTGTCTTGTATGATTTAAGAAAGTTACGAATTCTGTTTTAGATCGTTTTCATCGTTTTGTGGACGAAGCGGCATATTTTCTTAATAATATAATTATTGTTAATTTTTTCTTCTAATTTTAACGCAGTCTTTGACAAAAAATGTCTTCTCAACGTAACCGATATTCATACTTCATGTATAATAACAAAAATTCCATATTTGCTTTCTAAAATTATGACGATTCATCTTCTTTTGAATTCTTTTGAATATTCATTTTTTATGTGGAAATCATTCGATTGAAAAATAATTGTTGAGAAAAAATTATTATTCCAGGTTTTGTAATTATTGACAGCGGTAATGCCTAGCAACGTATAATAATTAATTAAATTTTACAGGAAAAATAGTCATTGATTCTCTATGAAAATAATGAATTTTTAAATTATTAAGAAAAGTATTGGAAAAAAATAAATACAATCTAGCCTATATTCATTTCTGGGTCATAATCCATCTATTTGCAAAAATACAGGTCCATTAAATCCTTTGTTTGGACGTATACTTCAGCCTAAGATTTACACACACAATCATTTTTATAATATTATTAGGATTTATGTCTACATGGCAAAATATATTAATTTATTTGAAATAATCAATTTGAAACCATAACAAGGGCTGGAACAATGCATACATATACGCAGATAGTTTTAATTTTTGAAATTATAAAATAGAGAACAGCTGTTTGGTAAATATTATGTCAAAGAAAGCAGTATGTGGAATTTTGATGGATTCTTTTCAAACTACTAGTTCACAGAAGAAATGTGTTTTCTATGAAGGGAAATATACGTGCTTCGAATCTGAAATCCAATATATAGAAACGTTTATTTGAAATTGAACGCCTGTTTCTTGTCAGAGAGATACATAAAAAACATACTTGTTGCATTTAAAACTTTTCTTTAAAAACACAAATATTCTGGAAGATTCAAAAGAAAATGAAGTAAAAATGTTTATCGCTATTTCAAAAACTTCCAAATTTTTATTCCTATATTAAACAATGTAAACCTCCTCGTTTAAGGAAGTAAGTATAAACATAAACTCATAAAAATATTTATTTATTTGTTTAAGAAATGAAAGAAAATAACTTATAATTTGTCACTAAATAGAAATAATTATCAAAAAAAGAAGCTTTTTTTTAAAACTAATATTAAATAATTATTACAAATAGCATTAATCTATAATACTGTAAATTTGTTGAATTTCACTAAAATAACTGTGATAAAGTGCAAATATATTATTAAATACTCAACAATACAAAAAATAAACAATTTTATACAATTTTATGCAGTATATTTCAGAAAACTTAAAGTTAAATTAAAATTCTAATACACATTATCTACTACAATTCTAATGCACATCTATAACAATTTTACTATGTTTAATACAACGAATTACGTCATAAAAAGAATGCATCATAACTTACATAGAAAAATCGAAAATTGTTTGAGTCAGTGTTAGAATGGTAAAGTATATCAAAGTGATTCATAGGACAAGTGAATATACAAATGTGAATATCCGCGCACGCATGATTGCTGGACGAAATGTATTTTTTTTATTTAGAATAAAATACCTTTTCACAACTTTATTAGAAACTAGTCGTTGAGCGCCACTGTAATACTTACCTATAATGAATATACATAATTTAAAATATGAAAATAAAACATGTGTAAACTACTTATAAAATGCATTGCAATTCCAATAAAATCCTGGCTTGATGACGTCATAAACTTTGAAGGCTCGATTACTGAATTGCTTAAAAGAAACATCCTTATAACTCCAAAAACAATAATCCTATTAACTAGCGGTTTATTGCATCTGATTAAGCGTCTCATTTCCAATTAAAATATATCTTTGAATTGAAATTTGGATAAAATACAGGGTCATAAAAATCGAAGAGTGTGGAAATTGGATTACAAATATCTCGGTAACTGATTATCCGATCGACTTCATGTTTTATGCAAAATTTATGTTTTTTATTGTCTTTTATATTCACTCCTTAAAATAAACAATTTTGAAAATTTTTATATACCTTTTATCAGAATAAATTTTAAACGCTCTATTGCTGAATTGCGTAAGATAAACATTCTTATAACTCTAAAAATGATAATCCTATTAACTGACAGTTAACTGCGTCGGATTAAGCGTCTCATTACTAATTAAAATATATCTTTGTATTAAAATTTGAATGAAATACAGCGTCAGAGTGTGGAAAATGTCATTACAAATATCTCGGCAACTGCTTATCCGATCGACTTCATTTTTAATGCAAAATTTATGTTTTTTTGTTGTCTTTTATATTCACTCCTTTAAAAAAAAATACGAAAATGTTTATATACATTTTATCAGAACGAATATTTCAAGAGTCCGAAAAAAATAGTTCCGGACAATCGAGGTTACTGAAATTCAATAAACTTCTTCTCATTATTACAAACTATGTACATACCAAATTTCCAGTCTCTATCTCAATTTGTTCGGAAGATAGAACGTTTACGGTCTGTAACACCGAGACACCGAGACACAAACGGAGGGCAAATTTTTGTTTCTAAAAATATGTTTTTCGGAATCTCCAGTGTCTGAAACTTGTAAATACGTCAATTTTTTTTTCGAATTTTAAAACTATTACAAGATTTACCCTATACTATGTATGATGGGTAAATAATAAGTTTCTATGGGTT
This sequence comes from Maratus michaelseni, assembly GCA_963931845.1. NCBI lineage: Eukaryota > Metazoa > Arthropoda > Arachnida > Araneae > Salticidae > Maratus > Maratus michaelseni. Next base: position 450,599,801 of record OZ007587.1, read on the forward strand.
TATCAGAAACTGTAATAGATACTCAAAATAAAAAAGGATTTTAGAATAATAACATTAAAAACATTAAATAAAATAAATGAATACATGAATATAATCTGATAATTAATCTTTGATTTACATAGTATTATAATTTCACATGCATAAATAATGAAAATGTAATGACAACGAAAAGAGCAGCACAGAAATAATTACAGTTGTTACTGATTTTATTTACAACTGTTGGATTGCAACATTTTCGTATACTAGGGTGCTCCGCCCTTTACAAGATACGTTCGCCAGCCCCCGTTCAAATACCACAAGCTCTAAAAACAAGATAATATGCACTCTTCTGAAAAGATTACGGAAAATTGACTAGAAATTCAACAACCAGTGTCGATCTTCTGTAATCGGGATGCCATTAATTTTTCTTTTGACTGAGGAATTTTTGGGTTCTTCCAGACGATAAAACTGTTGTCACAACAGCTGTTATTATGATGGATTAAATAAGTTCAATTAAAACTTTTAAAATCAGTTTGCATAAAATTATTAAAGTAAACAATGTCTCTGCCTCCCGAAATTTTATACAAACGTATATATATATATATATTTTTTTTAATAAGACATTTAAAATGTATCTTTTTAAATATGACGCAATTTTCACCAAAGTTTACTTTTTTCTTTTTAACATTCTAGTGTCAATGCATTTTTTAATTGAACGGACGTATTATTATTTGAGCTGTTCTAAAATTTGACAAGAATATGTAAAAAATGACTTTTTTCGAAACATGAAATAAGTCGTTCCTGTAAACATATTTTTTAAGTGCTTGGAAATATTATTATTTGGACTTTATAATGTCATTTTCCCCCACTTAATTCTTTCCCCACATAATAGTTGAATTATTTTAAATATTTCTTTTTCTTTTCACGTGTAATTATAGTTTTCAGTTGCAAAATGTTTGAAAAATTCATTGTTTGCCATTTTTTTTAAAATTTCGCAACTATGACCTTTCGGAACAGGATAATCAAATTTAAAAAGAAAAAAAAATGATTGCACACTACACACCATAAGTTCTTCAAATATGTACCAGTGAAAAATGGTTAAATTGCTATGCATAGGTCTCGATCCCATAAAACATTTTTAAATGAACTATTCTGACCGACTTTAACATTATATACCGCTTAAATTATTCTTCGATTTGAAAACTACTGCTTCAGCATGTTTGTCGCTCATTTCTCTGTAAAATTACAAATTTTCACATTTTTGTGAGCAGCTGTTTTCTTAATATGAGCCGAGAAAGACTTCTGGTCATGAAAAATTAATTTAAAGTGGCGATGGCAGCAGATTGAGCTATTTCTTATGCTTTCGTTCATCTCTCGAAACCCTACTTGCCTCACTTCTTTGTCTGTCTGTCCCTCACACAATCCGTTCGTGGAAACTGTATAAGTTAGAGACTTGAAATTTTGTGTACTTACAGCTGAATACACCCTGTCACACGACAAATAATAGAATTTTGAATACAGCGTTAATTACAGGAGATATCAATTAAAAAGTCTAAAAACTCATTAAAAATTGCTCAGAAACTCATCTAAAAGGCACATATTTATCCAAACTGGTAACATATCTTTTTTGATTTCGGCAAAAATTCAGGATTGCCGTAAAGAGCTGCTCTTCCAGATCCTCATAGAAGTCCCCTTTTCTGAAACACCTGGAACAATATGTCTATCGCCACTGTGTGAAAAAAAAATCGCATTTTCAAAAAATCTTTAAATTAAAATTTCGAAAATATCGAACCAGAACTTTTCAAGATATCAATTAATTATTTTTAATTTATCTTTCAAAAAAGATCAGTTTTATATTGCAGCTGGTGTGAAATCGGAGACTTATGCCGTTTATCAGCGAGACATCCCCGCTTTTCGTCTCCGAACTGTTGAAGGTCGAAAAAAAAAAAGATTTTAAAGGTAATAAGAGATTAAAAGCTCTATTATTATTATTTTAAATATTGTTATTTATTTATTATGCATCTATGCATTTTTTTTTACGGTGAACCCAGGAATTCTATTTTCATAAAGATCGCACTATTAGAACCGAAGTTATATTTTATCACTAAATGCTGATTTTTGTATAGAAAAAAGAAATAAAACGCTAATAGAAAATGATGTAAATAATACTGCGAATAGGTATTAGTAGTAAAAAGGGGAGAGGGGGAAAACTATTTTTTAGTGTTTTGAAAGTAATATTAATAACGAAACCCTTTGTGGGAACTTCTTTCACACTTACCCATTTGTTTTAGAATAAAGTAGAATCTTGATATTCTTTAATCTCTCGTTTCAGTGAAGTCAAGGTAATATGAATCAGAAATTTTTTGCGTACATTTTCAGTAACATGTAAAAATGTAAGTCATATTTTCAGTATATTGTGTGTTCAGAAAAAACAACCTGCAGTTATTTACTATTTCATAATTTATATTGTTTCTTCAGTCATTTTTAGCATAACCAGAATTCGTTATCATTTCAAGACTAGTGGGGGGGGGGGAAATTCTTAGAGCGGGATAATTACCATTTTTAAAGCAAGTTAAAATAATTATTATACGTACAACTATTTCATCTAAGACTACCCTTTTAGTATTTTGTATATTTCTGTTGAACTGAAACTGACTCCTTTAGAAATTTGTGATTTTCTAGAAATTCGCAAACTTCAAGAAACTCGAACTCGACGATAATGAGTATTCGTCCTTAAACTGTTAACCATCTTTTGAGAGCAAAATGTCAATTAATGTTACTATGTATTTAAGTAGTAAAAAGAAAATACTGGGTGAACCAAAAGTTCGTTAAAACTTTATAAATTCATAAAAAGGGAAGAAATTACGATAAAGAAGTGCGGTTTGCAAGAAAGGGCTAACAGGGTAGTCGGATTTTTTTTAGCAGCAAAAAAAATTTAGTTAAAAATTAGGGGTTAAAAAAGTAGAGAGCGATGACGACCCGAAACACAATGAACAGGACAACAGCACCCTCCATCCATTTATTTATTCTTGCAATAACAATTGTTCAACATGACCTCCAAACCACATTCTTAGTGTTCAGTCCTTTCGCCGTGCGAAATTTTTCAACCAACAGTTGCTGACTCTCCGTTCAAATAGAACAACGCTCGATCGGGTAAAGATAACATTCTGAAAGCGAATTAGAAATACTCATGTATCACGGTCTTTTATTGCTGGATTAATATTCATAATTCTGCTGAATCTCTCGCATGTTAGCACCATCTTCAAGTGACTTTTCTAACTTTTTATTTATTTATTTATTTATTTATTTTTTGCTGCTAAAAACATCCGACTACCTTGTGAGCTCTTTCTTGCAAACCGCACTTCTTTATCGTAATTTCTTCCTTTTTATGAATTTTTAAAGTTTTAACGAACTTTTGGTTCACCCGGTAAATTTGTGGTCATTGCTCCTATGGTCCACCGAGGATTTATCATTTGTGGTCCAATAGCTTTTTCCACCAACGAAATTATAATGATTTCAATTGCTAAGCTGGTAATAAGGATGATAAAATGGGGAATTCGTTTATAGTAGAATAAAGCAAAGAGTAATTTACCTTTATGTAAGTGTGTGTAATATACCTTTTTAAAACGTCAGACTGTGTCTATATGTTTTAAAAGAAATAACTAAATATATTTTAAAATTACTGATAATGTATGTTTTTACTGACAATATAAAATAATTCTTTTAAAGGAAATTCTTCTATATTTGAATATTAATTAATTAAGTGAATATACATATTGAATAAAGTGGACGAAATGAATTAATTTTATAAGTTTAATAAACATCACAACACAGTAGGTACATCACATGACACATAACAGAACTACGAAAACATTCTATGGGTACTGCAGTGAAACAACAACATCTGAACGATAGGTGCACGTAATGACTGGAGAATTTAAAACTAAAATTCTTGCAATTATTCTTGTGGTGCTGACATCTAGTATTTATTATTTGAAGTGAACACCACAGAAATAATGAATTTTTTAAAGATAAAAATAATATGAAAAGATAAATATACAATAGTATTGCTCTCCACAACTAATACTAATGTCTGATGATCTGGTATACTAATACAGTATATGAGATTAATTTGAACAAAAATAAAACTGTATTTGTATATATTATTCTACATTATACACAATGTATAAAATATTCTTGTCAAATTATGCTTTAACATTTACATATCTCAAATCTATGCCTGTCTTTAAAATTATTTGCCAAAAGGTCGTTTTATAAAATTGCATAATGCATTTTATAATGTATCAGTTGTCTTAGCTATTTATGTGACAGAAACGCATTTATCTGAAATATCTTTGTTCTATAATTAATTTACTGGAGGTGTAAGAACTTGATTTTTTCTAAATGCACATTCTATTTTGTGAAAATATTTATTTCACCCCAAAAGATACTAGAACATTTTTGACAATATTCCCAATAAATATCATAGTTCAAATCTTTGGATAAAAAAGTCTCATGAAAGAAAAGTGACATGCATTGCATATGTTATTAGAAAAATCTAAATTTAGAATTGTTAATAGTAAATATGAATATTATCACACATACGCGTTTTGAAAGTAATATTGCGTGCAAAAAATAATGAGTCTAAATTTAGCAGTTCCTTACTATTTTAACAGTATAATGTGACAGTTTGGAATAAATGTAGGGAAATATATTTTTTTTCTCTTACGAAACTACTCTCTTTATTTCATTGAACTTAATGTAATGTACGAAAAATTATATTCTATTAAAGATTTGATATTGAGGATTTTGTATATTATGATATATATTGTAAGTGACAAATACTATCAAATACTAGATGCTAGCATCATGATGCTGTATACAGAGCCTGGATTCATCAAAGACGACGTGAAACGACATTCCTGCGTCATATACAGTATCATGATGCCAGAATCCATGTTTGGCGGTATCGTGGAAAACGCCCATTGCTAGCTTGCATTCGAATCGTCATACTGTCATATCACCTGTAGTGACGGTATGAAGTACCATTGGATACAGGTCTCGGTAACCTCTTGTTCGCATTGCCGGCAATTTCGACAGCATCCTTTACATTTCTGATGTGTTACGGCTGCTCACTTATGTTTTACTTATTTTCAATGCCTCCGCAACTCTACTTTTAGCAGGACAATGCACGACCGCATGTTGCTCGTACTATCCTGACATTCCTTGATACAGAACATGTTCGACTGTTGCCCTGGCCGGCACGTTCTCCTGAATTCTCACCAATTGAAAATGTCCTGTGAATGGCTTCTGAGCGACTGGCCCGCCACCACTCGCCCATCACTACGGTTGATGAACTGTGGCACAGTGTTGAAGCTGCATGGAAAGGATGTACCCGTATATGACATATAATCTCTGTTCGACTCCATGGCCAGGCACAAAAATGCTGTTATTGCGGCCAGAGGTGGCTGATTTGGGTAGTGTTTTCTGAAAATATAATCACTTGTCCTTCCCATTATTATGTATTTGTCCAATAAATATCATTCTGTTATTTGCTTTCCTTCATGGTGTTGCATTTTGGAAGGCCAGCAGTGTAGTTGACCATATTGTAGGTAATTCTGGAAATTTAAAGTTACTTTCTAAAAGTTAATGTACAAGTAGTTATAAATATTTTATATTTATTTGGTTTATTATATTGATATGATTGTGTGCTGCATTTTTAAAGTGATCACTCTAAAAACAACATTTTCAAAACTGAGCAAAAAATACTCAAATCTGAGTATGTCACATTGTCAAAATGGATCCAAATCAAAATGACTCAAGTTTGAAACATGTATATACTCATTCCTGAAAACATGCCCACTCAAGATTAAAACATCATGTTCTCTTATTTGAGTCTGTCCATGTTTCAAAAATGAGTATGAACTGAAATCTACGTGCTCATTTTTGAATATTTCCATGTTTCAAAAATGAGTTTGAACTGTTTCTAATCATTTTTGAGTATGTCCATGTTTCAAAAATGAGTATGAACTGACCTCTATGTGCTCAGTTTTGAGTATGTCCCTGTTTAAAAATTCTGAGTATTTCTGGTGCACTTATTTATACATTTTACCAATTTTTTTCAGACATTATTTATGAAGAAGCATGGTAAAAATTTCCATTAAAAACATCCTTCATTTTAAAAAATTAAAAACAGTCTCCAATAAAAACTTCCACCACCTTACAAAAGCGCTTTCACACCCCGCCAGGGCATCATCAGTTGTGATCTCTAACCAACCTCCTCTCCATTATATACATGACTGGTGGCTGAAGAGCTCCCCCTATAATCCCCTATATAAATATAATCTCCTATAAAGCCGATAATCCAATGCTATACAGATTAGCAGCCATGAATACATATATAAATAAAGCTCTACATGTTTGCAATGACATGCGTGCAATGACATGGGACACTCATTACTCGATTGCAGCTGGAGAAAAATGTTGGAAGAGAGGGAGAGAGAGAGAGAGAGAGATAAAATATTGAAATCCGATAGGGGAACTCTTCAGCCACCAGTCATGTATATAATGGAGAGGAGGTTGGTTAGAGATCACAACTGATGATGCCCTGGCGGGGGGTGAAAGCGCTTATTTTTTTTTTGGAGACTGTTCTTAATTTTTTTGAATGAAGGACGTTTTTCATGGAAATTTTTTACCACGCTTCTTTATAAATAATGTCTGAAAAAAATTGGTAAAATATATAAATAAGTATATGTGCAGACATTAACACGTGAACACCTATTTTTTAATATTTCTGGTATATCAGAATTTAAAGCATTGGGTCATCCTATATGAAGCAAAAAGTTCCATAACAAAATGAAATCATCGATTTACTCAAATTTGAAAATGTCACTTTTCTCAGTGATGATTTCGCTCCCATAAGATGCGATATTTACTTTTACTTCAACATATTATGTATACAGATAGAGACAATAGATATTCCTATTGTCTTAAAGCACATATTATGACATATAACATAAGACCATGTCTTAAAGCAGGGATGAAATCCAATGATCATCCATGAAATTTATCAAGTATCTGTAAACACAAAGATAATTACGGTTGTTATTTCCAAAAACTAAAAGTGCACATTTCCTCAATTAAGTATCATAAATCATATTTACATTAATATTCAACGTCGAAAAATACTTTTTACGCTTCTCGTTTTTCATGATATATAATGACAGGATGCTTTATATTAGGTGCAAAAAGAGAATTAAATTTTTTTCTCTAAAAATATTGTGAGGGATACAATATATTACTTCCTTTTTGGATTAATATTAAGTATTATTTTGCAATAAATGTTAGTCACTAATTATATATATAAATGCAGTCTACGAGTAAAACATGAAAATTATCTCTGAACGTGTTATAAATTAAAAGTGAATTATAGAAATAGCGTGACTATTAATCATTCTGTGTTGTTCTATGTATGCAAATAAAATTACAATAAATTTCGGAGAAATATGGTTATAGGAAGCGTGTGAAATTTATTAAAACTTTTCATTCTTTACAAAATTCGGTTGCAGTTAAACATGTCCAATAAAAAGTCACTGTCATTCATACGGATTAACGAAACAATGCAATCGAAAGTCGATTTGATTTAATTTTTCTTCATTAGTAAACATACTGCAGTTGACGAAAAATATTTTTTTTAAACCATTCAAAAGAACAGCTGTAAATTTTTCATGTCATATCATCTTCTAAGAACTTAAAACAATTTTATTACTTTTCCTATATAAACATGATTTTTCTCTATTAAACATTAAATAATAATTTAAATATATATTATACTACTTTTAATTGCTAAATGGATTAAAATAGAAACTTTATAAACAGTAAAATAACTTTTTTTAGACTACTGACCCCCCAACGACTAGTTTCAAATTACGCACGTTTATTTATTTTTATTTTTACTTGGATGTTTATTTCCATATTTGTAACAATGGGGTAACTGCGATTTTACTTTTTTTAAAGTTTTTATTTTACGCCTTTTGACAATTAAAAGAAACATATATTATTAAAATGTGTTAAAATTTGTCATATTTTAAATATATATTGTTAAGATAAATATTTAGCATGTATACACGAAATATTCATGTTTGTAAATATTGTTATAAATTCTTTTTAATATAGGGTGACTGTAGGATATATGGCCATAGAGGAGAGATGGCCAATCTAAATATTTCCAAAACTGGATCATAGATCGCAGCAAAAACTTTGTTCGTAGGAAATTGTTCAATGAGTTTATTTATTGCGACGTGCAGCTGTGTTTTTCAATCATAAAAAGTAAGTGAAATTTTAGTGTTTATTACTTACCCATCATACGTAGTATAGGATAAGTCTTGTAATCGATTTGAAAATCGAAAAAAGTTTCTGGCGGATTTACACGTTTCAGACACTGGAGATTCCGAAAAACATATTTTTAGAAAAAAATTGCCGTCCGTCTGTCTGTTTGTCTGTGTGTGTGTCTGTAAACGCTCTATCTCCCGAACAAATTGAGATTTAGACTTGGAATTTTGTATGTACTTAGTAGTGGGAAGAAGCTTGTTGAAGTATTACGGTAGCTCCCAACGACCAGTTTAGTTTAGTGGTTGAATATTTTCGTTGGGATAGGTATCTGAATGTTTTGCAGTACGTACGTTACACTTTGTTTTACTATACGGATTTTAAGGTACTTTACAATTTGATATATGTTTTTCATGATTAACTATAAGAAATGTGTTATTGCTATAATTTCACTTTTCCTTTCTTGTATTGGATGGCCATCTCTCCTCGGCTTGAAGCAGAGATGGCCATCTGCCATAAAAATTTCAATTTTGTTTCCCACATTTTGTTTTCAATATTTAATTATTTTTTGTCTAAAATATGATGAGTCCCAAGTAAAAATTCATGCTGGAATTTGTTTACTAGACTAGCATTAAATGCTTTATACCAGCAATAAAATAGCATAAACTACTATAAAAATTTGCTGGTTCCACCAGAATTACCAGCGATTCATGGTGTATATTGACCTACTTGATGCTGGTTAGCATTCCTTATAAAGCATATAATAGCAATAACTAGCTTATTTTTGTTGCAGCTACTAGCATAAACATTTGCTGGTTACACCAGAATTACCCAGCAAGTCATAGTCTGTATTGACCCACTTGATGCTGACTAACATTATAAGGCATATAATATCATGAAAATCTAGCATACAAAGCAATACATAGCAATAACCAGCTTATTTTTTTTTGCTGGTGCTAGCATGAATATCGACCTGGGGTATATGTTTAAGGATTTTAAATTTGCATAAATATTTCGTGTATTTGCATTTTAAGAATTTTTATTTCCATCTTTAAAAACTATGGCCATCTACCATAGAGTTACCCTATTTATTTTAGAGTAATGCAAGAAATACAAATTTCTCTATAAAGCAAAATATATATCTGAAAAAAGATTTAAAGAAGCACATTTGAGTGATCTACAAAAGAAAGTTTCGCTTGTGTGTGTGTGTCTGTTGGCGATGGCTAGGAAAATCCAGCCTACCTAGAAGGCTGGAAATTTAGACTTAGGTAGTCCAAACCGTTCCTGGTGCACCATTATGTGAGAATTTTAATATTTTAATTACTTTCTGAAATATTAATTAAAATGCACAAAGAACTATAATTAAAAATACGTTTTTTTCTTCGGTTGGTTGGTTGTGTAGAATATCTTCTCAGAACACATTAAATAAATCAGAGTAACGATGCATAGATAAGGACTTATAACGAAATAGTACCAACATGGATTGCAGTTACCTGCATATAGCCCAGCTAATGTAGCGCCATTTACTCACGGCAAATTACACTAACGCCACCTGTTTAAGACAATTTCTGGCACGTTTTTCTTCATTTTAATTATCTGGGTTTAAGGTTTTTTTAAAACAGGAGATATATTATTATGATAGAGACTATTAATACAGAAAACTATTTTTAAAAGATTATTTGTTATATATTTGCGGGAATGGCGAGGGGTATGTGTCTAATTACATTTAACAATTTTAACATTTTTAGCTTTACCCGTAGCTTTTAATTATTGTTTTATATACAGAATACCGCTATTTTAAATCTCAGTTTATCAGTAATATCTCAGTAATAATGTTCCGAACTTCTCCATTTAGTTTCATTTTTTCCTAAATTATCGTAAAAAAACTGCATTCATTGTTTCAAGGTGTATTTCTAAAGAGCAATTACCAGTATTTCCGAATAATAGCCTAAGCCAAATTTCAAATTAAGTTTCTAGCTGAACCTAATGAATCAATCTTTAAAGATGTATAGTGATAGATAGTTATTTGCTGAAGGTCACTTGAACATCCGCCCCCCCCCCCCCTCCGGGGACCTCCTTCAAAGTTTTCTCTAACTATTCCCCGTTTCCATATCTCAGCAACTATCTTTCCGATTTCAATACAAGTGGTTCCGAACATTATAATTAAATTATTAGTCACCCTTTATAACATTAAACTGAATTTATGAGTAACGGTTACCACTATTTCTGAATAATAGTTTAAGCCAAATTTCTAATTAAGTTCCTAGCTTAACCAAACGAACGAATTTTTAAAGATGCATAGTGGTCGTCCTAATTAGTCATTTGCTGAACGGCACTTGAACATCCCCTCCCCCCCCTCGACCCCTCCTTTAAGGTTTTTTACCTAACTATTACCCGTTTCCATAACTAACCCGTTTCCATATCTCAGCAACTATCTTTCCGATTTGAACGCAAGTGATTCCAAACACTATAATTAACATAATAGACACCCTTTATAACATTAAACTAAATTTATGAGTAGAGGCTACCACTATTTCCAAATAATAGTTTAAGCCAAATTTGTAATTAAGTTTCTAGCTTAATCAAACGAACGGATTTTTAACGATGCATAGTGGTCCTCCTAATTAGTCATTTGCTGAAGGGAACTTGAACATCCCCTTCCCCCGGCCCCTCCTTCAAAATTTTTTTCTCTAACTATGCCCCGTTTCCGTATCTCCGCAACTATCTTTCCGATTTCAACGTAACTGATTCCAAACATTATAATTAACTTTATAGTCACCTTCTATAACATTAAAGTAAATTTATGAGTAGCAGTTACCACTATTTCCGAATAATAGTTTAAGGCAAATTTGTAATTAAGTTCCTAGCTTAAGCAAACGAACGAATTTTTAAAGATGCATCGTAGTCCTCCTAATTAGTCATTTTCTGAAGGACACTTGAACATCCCCTTCACCCGGCACCTCACTCATGATTATTTTCTCTAACTGTGCCTTATTTCAATAACTCGGCTTATAATGTTCTCATCTTCTCGAAACCAGCTCGATTTTAAGCGCGCCTACTACACAGTACCGTAGGCAACGTTGACCTGTCTCAGAGGTTCTTTCCGAAAGAGAGAGTTGCTCCCCTGGCGGAGGAAGAGGGAAATAAAAAACTTTCCGGAACGTGCGAGCGTGCCCGGTATACGGTGTCAAAGCCATCGGAGACCTTGGCCAGAGATTCGTTTTTTAAAAGATTTGAGTTTATTACACGGGTTCGGGCAATGCCGGGCGGATCAGTTAGTAATGGAATAAAAGAAATTTTCTACCTTTAAATTGTTTAAAAAAGTATGACCAATTTTTCATTTTTAATATTTGAATATATGAGAAAAATCCTGATCTATGAAATCTAATATAAATGGACATTTTTATCGACCGCCCTATCAACTAAGAAAAATATATCAACTAAGAAATTTTATTTTTGAAACTACATTGTTTGCTAAATTTCTTTAATAAAATTGTTATTTTGTAAGAAGATTAGACACAATGTAATATTTCATAAAAAACAGTCTTAAGCAATAAAAGAAGAAATTTAAAGGAAATCAAAAAGAATCTTCTAACATAAAAGAACGAAAACAAATTTTTTAAATTATACTTTACTTAAATTATACTTTTCATTCTTATAAATCATGACTTTTGAATTTAATAGTTTTCAGTATCTATGTTTTTTTCTATTGTTTTGTTTTTTCACATTCTTTTAATAAGCTGAATGTATATTGATCGGGAGTTCTATATAATTTCGTTGTTCCACAAAAATTAAATGTCCAAAAAAATTATTTAACCGCAAAACTATGTATTATTAAAAATCAATTAATTCTATAAGTTGGTTTTCTATAAATTGATTCACACAGGTAGATCACAGAAAAACATAAAATTCACTAATTATAATGCTTTAAGTGGTTATTTTGAAACATGTCGGTTCTGTAATAACTTAGCGCGCACTGTACAAAAGAAACCCTGAGGTTACTAAATTCTTTTTAGTACATTTCTATTCCACAGAATTTTTAGTAAGCAGTATTATAAACCGGAATCGTTGCTAGATGTTTTCTAGTAATTCTTACAGTTTTTCTTGTAACTGATTAAGAATACAAAAAGTTTTTTAGTAATTGCAAAGATCAATGTGAAAAACTGAAGTTTTTTGCGTGTTTAAGAATCCTAGTTGATCCAAATAAAAGTTTGGGCCTTTGATTTCCACTTGGGCTCAATTTCGTTAAGTCTCACAACCGTTAAGGCTCATAGTGTGTTTCGACCGCTCAGTTTGATATCTGCATAAGTAGTCAGATTTAAATTAAAAATGAAGTATAAACAAACAATCATTTTTTTTTTTGTAAAAATGAAAAGTGTTATTTGAATATAATTAATTCAGTATTCATTTTGCTTTACTAAACCTTTTAGGAGTGATTTGTATAACATTTCAAATATTATTATATTTGAGGTAATTTAAGATGCCGTTTTTCCACAATTTGTTTCACATCAAAACTAAAACACCGAAACATGATGATCATATTTTTATTTAACTTTTTAAAATTTATATATAAACTGGGTGTTTATAATATAAGTATCTCTATTTGGAGCTGTCTGTAGCTCGAAGGAATAACCCAAATGAAACCAAAATCGGTACACTTACTATTTGAGAAAGGGGAAGAAACATGGAACAATAATAATAAAAAAATGCAATAATTACCGACAGATGGCACTACAGAGTGTGACATGTAATGTGTAATACAAGAACAAAGAATTAAGGCGTCAAACCGGATGACACACCTAATTTATTGGAAAATATCACAGTGAATGTCGTTATGCTTTCGCATGGCGGTGTCGATCATGTTCAGGTTCCAAATGGTCATTGTGCTGGAGGGTACAATCCAGGCGGTGTACGACGTGCTCAACTGCGGAATGTAACGCAGGAGTGATGTTTCGCACATGTCGTGATATGCGGTAAAGTCATTGAGGTTTGCGACACCTACACGTACACAATATTACACATTACATTTCACAGTCAAAAGCGCCATCTGTTGGCGATTATTGCAATTATTATTTTTTTATTATTCCATTCTTCTTCCCCCTTCTCGAATAGTAAGTGCACCGATTTTGGTTTCATTCGGGTTACTTCATCGAGTTACTGACAGCTCCAAATAGAAATACTTATATTATAACCACCCGATATATATATATATTGTTTCGTAAAAACTGTACTAGAAATACAATTAGTTGCATAATTGTTTTTTTGCAGATTGTCGTCATTGTTTAAACTTTGATATCTTGACTAGAATTTGAAAGATACCCAAATAGCAGAAAATGTTTGTGCCAACATTGGATAATTGTTGGCTAATTGTTTGCCATTCACTTTGCTTTACTAAACTGTTTTGGTTTGTATATTATTTACTATATTACTTTGTTTATGTTAATATGCACTTTCTGCACTAATTTTCTCACATCAAAATTAATATCCTAAACCATGATAATATTTCCAATTACATTTCTTATATTTTCCTATATATTATTTTGTAAATATTGTACTAGAATTACAGTACTTATATATAATTTTTACAGTGGTAGCATACATAAATTTAATGTTACCTGGAAACACTTGAGAGTTACGCACGATTTCCGAAGCCTACCTCAACTCCATAAAGCACCTTAGCAACAGAACCATACAGAAACACCATAGACAAATAGCTTAATTTTTTTACAAGCCTTCTGAATATAAATCGCTGTTTTGCTGCAAATTATTTTCGCAAACGTTACGCAGCCACGATGGTAACGTATACCACTTCTAAAACCATTACTTTTGAACAGCAAGTTTTACTTTATTTAATTTGTGAAATGAAATTCTGTGGTAGTAAATTCTGTGATAAAACTAGGTAAAAACTACTTTTCTAAAACAATGGTATTCATATCACGTGTTTAAATGAAAATTTTGTATTACATTTTTCAATTTACTCTTCTTTAACCACATTTCTTTTCTTATTAACAAAATATTTCTAAAGTATAGGTTTAATTTTATATTTTAAGAGTTAAAATTATATTTAAGCTGGTGAAATAATTTGCGTTATTATGCAGCAAAGAATAATCATCCAACTTAATCATCCTTTAAGGACAATATACAGAAAGATAATTCTGAAGATAATGTTTTTAGAAAATTAATACATTCCATGAACATAGGTTTAACATTGGAAAGATGAATTTGAAATTCCACTGATGAGAGCCCTTAAGTTTTGCACTTGTGCATAGCTGCAAAGCATTAGTTTGATATGGCCCTTGAAAAAATGCCTTTTCTAGCCAAAAACTAAATCTGTTGCCAGATCCCGATTGAACATTGAAGTTATGGAAAGCATAGTATCATTTCGAGGCGCCGTTATATCCAAGTTTCTAAAATACACGTGCATAAAAAATTATTAATACTACAAATACAAATATTATTTCCCTGAGCCACTTAATAGAATTCACATTTTATTAAACAGCCTCTTTTATATTCTCATATAAAATACTATAGCATTTGTTTAATATACAAGTAGTTTTTGTATGTTCAGTTACGTGGCAGTTTATAATCATAAAACCAGGATGCCTTTTTATTAGTTATATCCCAGTCAGATAACAGAAGTTAGTGTGGATATTTTCTCTTGTTTCAGGTACACTTTCACAATAAATAAATACATAAATCACCTTTTAAAAACTCTATGTAAAATAAAATAAAATGGGGTATTAGAAGCACCATTATCCCATTATTTTGGGGAGCCCTCTTAAATATTAGAAGGGAAGTTCGTACTTCATGTGCCTATTTGGTAACCAGACCCTGTCTGTCGTATTAAAAGTCCTCTCATTTAAGAATCTCCCACCGAAGAGGCGTATGGTGCTGGACGATATTATCTTCCAGTGTCCTTCAAAAATTAAATAAACCTGTTGACGCAACATAGTAGCTATAAAACTGAGATATTATATGCTCCATATTGATTTATTTGAAAATATACGCGCTACCAGACATTTACCAAATATATTCTCTAATAGGAGAGTTACTCATATGTGATTAAAATGTGAACGCACGATGGTCATTTTGGAACGGTTAATGACTACAATGTCGTCATATGACGTGGAAAATGAATCTAATTCAACTCGGTATAAAATCATCAGTATGCCCTATTTTGTGACAATATGAAAATTCAATCTCTGTGATATGATAGGTGTGCCAGAAAATGACGATCACATGGGAATAATAAAAAGAGAAGAAATACAAGAATCACTATTCGATTACCATTATGAATGTGGCGATTTGCTACAATCTTGATGTTACAGTGACTTTACATCGATTGATTGGGTTATTAGCGTTTCAGACACAATAATTAAGTTTAAATTGAAGCTGGCGCTAGAAATATATATTTTAATTTATGAGTTATTTAAAAGAGTGCTCCGTATTTATTAAATAGCAGAGTTTCTTATTGCTTTCTATCGTCTAAAAAACACCGTGTTTTATAACCTAAAGAACCCGCAGCTCCATTTTATATAGAATGTTAAATTTTAAATATACAATTAAACTCTTAAATTAAATGGTAATAATAATATCATTAAAATCGTAAAACTAAAATCAGAATTTATATTTCCCTTTATTTTTTAATAATTTTCAGATTATTTTTATAAACTTTATAATATGTAAAATCTTTCTCTATGAGTTAAGCAATGCGATTTTCTGTAGAGAATCAGTTTTTGAAATTAAATACATATATCAAACAATCCAGATGCTGAAATTTGAAATAATACCCAAAAAACCTTAAGAAATAAATGGTTTCAAAAAATTAAAACATGTTATTATTTTCAAAACAACGTTTCTAGAAAATATATGCGATTTAAAAAAAAAAGAATAAACTTTCCATAGCAGTAACTAATAAAGACGCAAAGAAATTCAGCGCCGAAATCTATGCTGTTCGTGTGCTGGGTTTTTAAATCGGAAAAAAAAAAAACAAATTTTGAGCCAGTCACCCGTAAAGTTTACACGTGATTTTATTATGAAATCAAAACTTTTGATATTGGATGTATATTAGTTTATTTTTTTCGGTCGTTTTCGTGATAAAGAAATAAAATACTATTTTACGTGGAAGAAAACGTTTTGGAAAAACTGCCTTAAAGCGCTATTAATGATAGATTTTCTTCACAAAAACCCACGATAACATAAATAAAATTAGTTAACTTAAATAAAAATTATTAGAAATATACATTTTTATTTGTGAGTTATTTAAAAATATGCTTCGTATTTATTAAATAGCAGACTTCCGTATTGCATTCCATAGTCGAAAAGACATTCTGTTACTTATGGTAGAAGCATTCGGATCCTGGAAATACTCCATTGCAGTGCTACTGTTATATTGTGACGATGAATATAGAACAGATTGATTACTGTATTCTATTTTCTTAAGTAAAGAGAAAACAATAAGTTCTATAATTTCACACTCTTGTATATACAAATTGATGAAAAACATTGCAGAAAGCATGAAATGCATACAAGAACTTACAAACATTTTAATGAAATGTAAAAAAGTACAAAATAATATATGGCAATCCAATGGAGAACAGCCAAAAAATGAAATGAAGTAAAAAAATTGAAAATAATATACTATTAAAACTGCAACTACTGTATTTATTTTAATAAAATGCCAAATTTAACTGAACGCATTATACGGTTATCACATCCTGATACTTGCCACTTTACTTCCAAATTTGGTGTAAAAATTAATTCGCTGTAAACATAGCTTAATTGATGCTGACCGACTTATTTGGCGAAAATCGCAATCAAGTCTTTCATCAGCCAAAAATAAAAATCTTGTACGTTCTGGATTCAACGATGAACCGCCGCATTCTAGATGTTTTCTGTTTGCGTATTTCTCTTGCAACTATGTAGGGTGTTTTGTAGCAAACTTTTCACATTCTTGATTGTAGTTTTCTTATGTTGTTATAACGTTATACAGTAAAACCCCAGTTATCCGAAAAGCATTGGACCAAAGGATTTTAGGTTGACTGGGGTTCCATGGGAATTTTCGGATAACCGGGAGGCTTCCTAATTTTATTCTACCAGATGACACTACTCACCCTTCTCACTTCCCCACACTCGGCTAAAGCGTTCGTGCTTGAAGGTGCAGTAAGAGTCCATATTTTATTCGAATTTCCCTTCCTGTTTATACGTGCTTTAATTTCCATCAAATTTTATTAACGATGAGTAATATTTTAAAGCCCACCCGGGTTTTTATAAGCGTGAAGAGCTCACGAGTTGAAAAAGTTGATACTGGCACGTCAATACACAATGCAGGAAGCTGCAACAGCGTCAGATGTGTTGTTGTTTAAAGGTGGCGTAATAAGGCAGCATTGAAGCAATGTGAAGCTGAAAAAAAACAAAAAATATCACATTATATTTTGTAAAGAAATGAAGTAATGTACGTGTCTATGCAATAAAATGTCTGAATTAACACAATGGTCCAAATAAGTAAGTCGACGCTGTTTTATTTATTTCATACACAGAATGCTTGTTTTAAAATAAAATTTTTCATATTTAAAAAAAAAAAAAGGTTATAAGGTATTTTGGTTAAACCAATTTTCGGATAACCGAGATTCAGATAAGTGGGGTTCTACTGTATATGTTTCTTATAGTTACTCCTTTCTAAAAAAACGGCTCTAATATTACTAAAGAAAAACACGAATTACCAGCTCTTGAAGACTAGATATTAATCTCGCATGATCGCATCTCAGAGAATATCCACTTTTCGTGGTTTTTCACTACGATATATTCAATGATACTTCTTCGCTATTCGTCACGTATAAATTAGATTTCTATATATGTTAACGGTTTCATTCATGGAAAAACACGTCCGTTTTCTTGAAAGTACAATTTTCAAAACGTGTTTATCTCTTAATAACCTTCTAAGTACTCTGTAATTGAGTTTGAGACGATAACACGAAAAAATATGTATCACGGGAAATTTTGTATTAAAACATAAAATTGAATAATTAAATTCATTCATGAGAAGTGAGTTTAATTTACTTAACTATATACGTACCCACTAAAAGATCTATTATTATAAAAAATCTATTATGAGAATTTTTTAAGGAAAGACAAATTGAAGTCTATCTGTTTAAATTGCGTAGTTATGCAAGTTTCATTTTGATACTCTACTAACATAAAAAAAAATCTATAATGAGAAAATTTTCATGAAAATATAAATTTAAATTGGTAGAAGCTTCATCTGCAAAACTAAGCGAAATTCATCTTTGGAAAGTGAGTTTAAACTGCGTAGTTATCAAAATTTCCACCAGCGGCACTACCAGCATGAGATCACTTGAAACATGTGTTATAATGTGATATCACATATATACAAGTGATATCGTGTATTTGATATCAGGCGAAAACTTTTATCGAAACATGAATTTCATCATAGCAGGAGATTACTTTAAAGATCTGGGAAAAATCGTTCGTAGTAAGTGAGTTTAATTTTCGTAGATACCAGAGGCGCTACTAGCACAAAAATCTATCGTGTTTATTATAAAAACAATAAATCGACCATGACTGAAGTTTAATCTGTAGATTAGAGCGAAATTAGTTCATGGGAAGTAAATTTAAATTAGTGCTCTCGACGCGATACGTACTTCAATTATACGTTTAACCGATTTACGTATATACGTATAATACGTATACATAAAATTATACATTTAAACGTATCTGTATAGGTATAAGCGTATACCGTTTAAACGTATAATTACAGTATACGTATATTTCAAATATACGTATTTACGTTTAATGCAAATGGACGTCATCAGTCTTACGTCACTGAACGGAGAAAAATCTGGAAATCTTGGCATTACCGTAGCAAAAAGCATATGTTTCATACATAGGTTCTCGTTATTTTTCCCTACAAATATTTTAATTAATGTTACTTCTAATTTTTATTGAATTAAGTGCTAAAACGTTATATAATTTTGCTAGAACAATTTAAATTGTTTTATATTTCTTAAAGTTGCCATTATGGTTGTTATATGCCATTGTGAATGCAGGACACTAGAGGGTATTTCTCAATGTCTCTGATTCGCAGACCAGCAGAAGAAAAATCATCTGTTTTTTCACGCAATGAATGAAAACCATTTAAACGTATATACGTTTAACCTCTGGGGTAAGATCCGTATATACGTTGTACCGTATACACTGTTTCGTATATTACGTATAACCTCTTTGGCCGTATCAAAATGAGTACCCCGTATAATACGTATTATACGTATACTCGTATAAACGTTTAATAGGGAGCAATAGTTTAAATTACATCTGAAAAGTTAGATGAAATTATATCTAGAAATACATGAAACATCATACGTAGATTAAAAGTCGAAGAAAAACAAAAATCATTCGTTAAAACCATTGGTGCTATATATTTTGAATTAGGTAACTTGCATATTGCATATTTCTGTCTATTTTAGTACTATTCTTCCATTACATCATCTCTAAATGTTTCCACTATTTCATAATTTTTTTTTACATTTTACCTTTCAAATTTCACTATTTGCAAGAAGTACCTTAAAACAGTTTTAACCTTTGGAGATATACAGTTTAAATTTTAATAACTATTTCTAAACTTTTCCAATAAAAATTAAATATATTTAGCAATGGGTTCTTAAATTTTCTTTTATTTCCTTCATATTAATTGTGACTAAGCAGAAACCTTTTGTAATATTCTCGATCACCTGTACAATTCGAAAATAAAACGGAGACAATATGAAGAAGTAATTTTGCTAGACGTGTTCTAAGTAACATGTTTATTTTAGTTTTGCTTGATTAGTGTAATTATAAGAAAATTAATGCCACTGCTATATGAAATTATTAAACTACATTTAGGAGTATTACCGTTTTTAAGATAAGAACACATGAACACAGAAAGGAATTTCAGCTGAAAATAAGGTAAAATATACATAGATTTAGCTAACTGGATGTATCAAATAGCGAAAAATATAAATTATCTAATTTATTAATTCACTATATTTGTATTTCAAAAAATTACAACGAATTTTCAACTCTGCTGAATAATTAATTAGTATATAAATATTCACCATACTGGGTTTGATTTATCTCATGTATGCCACTAGGTTGGTTGGTTAATTTTAAGACGGCCGATTATCAACACGAGGGATATAGGCCCTGGGGGAGTGCCCTTATTGAGGGGGGTCTTTCTAAGGGATCCTAACCCGTATTTACAGCAAGGTTCGAAGAAAAAAAAGAGAAACTCCGAACGGTTAGGTCGATGAGCTCGACAGGGATTTGAACCCAGCACCTCCCGTCTACCAGCTTCGACAGCAGAGCCTCTCAGCCACTGGGAGTTGTGCTCATGTTTGACGTTCCATCTTGTGCTGCAAGGTTGTAGCCTAGCCATGTAAGAATGAGAGAATGCTAGACCGGATGTCGTCCGGATGGCTTAATTGTTAAAGCACATGGTGCGCTATACCAAGATATCCGGGATCGACCCCTGGTCTGGACACTTTTTTCACTCTGTTGGTTGTGCGCTGTTAAGTAAAGTGATAATTCACGTAGGCTTTGCATAGTATTTATTGGCAAGTTTATTTAAATTTAAATGTTTATAAGTTAAATTTCAACATTTTACTTACCCATCATAGTATAGGGTAAATCTTGTAATCGTTTTGAAAATCGAAAAATTTTTTTGACGGATTTTCACGTTTCAGACACTGGAGATTCCAAAAAACATATTTTTAGAAAAAAAATTTTGCCGTCCGTCTGTGTGTGTGTGTGTGTGTGTGTGTCTGTAAACGCTCTATCTCCCGAAAAAATTGAGATAGACACTTGCAATTTGGTATGTACTTAGTATGTAATAATGGGAAGAAGCCTATTTCATTTCAATAACCTCGATTAACCGGATCTATTTTTTTCGGACTCTCGAAATACTCGTTCTGATAAAAAGTACATAAAAATTTTCGAAATTGTTTATTTTAAGAAATGAATATAAAAGACAATAAAAAAACATAAATTTTGCATAAAGCATGAAGTCGATCGGATAATTAGTTGCTGAGATATTTTTAATCCTATTTTCGACACTCTTCGATTTTTCATGACCCTGTATTTCATCCAAATTTCACTTCAAAGATATATTTTAATTTGAAATTTGACGCTTAATCAGATGCAATTAGTTAATAGGATTATTATTTTTGGAGTTATAAGGAAAAACCTCTTTCAAGCAATTCAGTAATCAAGCCTATAAAGTTATGACGTCATCAATCCACGATTTTATTTGAATTGCTATGCATTTTATAAGTAGTTTACACATTTTTGTTTTAATATTTTACATTATGCATATTCATGATGGGTAAGTATTACGGTGGCCCCCAACGACTAGTTTATAATTAATTAAATTTTAACATTTGTAATTGTTTTCTCTCTCTCTTCTATATGTCCAAACTTACTGATCTGACAAATAAAATTTATTAAATAAAAAAATAAAAATTGAATTTAATAGAGTATAAAAGAATATTTGATAGTTTTTCAGTATTAAAATATACCAGATATAAACTACTAAATTAAAATAACTTTACATTTTCCTCCTACTTAAGACTAAACTAATTCAAATATTATACTCAGTTTTCTCCAATTATTCAGAAAGCTAATCTACTAATCTCTCATTTTGTGAAAACTATAAGAGCTTTTGATGATAAATCAAGCAGAATTCCAGAAGTTTTTAAAGTATCGAAAATTATTAAGGATTATATAATTCATTTTGCAACACTTTTATTCCTTATAGCTGGCGTGATTTAAAAGAATTCACCTTCGTGGAAATGAAAATACGATTGCTCGTGAATGCTCAGTGAATTCCCAAAAAGGATTCCAAGTTAAGTTGAACGAACACATATATAATATAACACCTGCTGTGTAAAATTTACCAAGATTAATTTTTCAATAAACATTCCTGTCTCTTTACTGGAAGTCCATAGCTTGAGAGTTTGTTTTTCATTTACATACATGTATTTTCCCACTTACTCTCTCTAACACACACTGATTACATATTAATTTAGGTAGGTGCGTGTGCATGCATTTATGCATGTGTGTATGCGTGTGTGTGGGCGTGTGTGTATGCATATGTGTGTGCGTGTTTATGCATGTATATGATTCCTTTATACGTAAAGCAAATTTGATATTTTACAGCTTTTATCTAGGAATCAGCTATTTATATTGAATAGTTGTAAGACTCACTACAGGTCTTAATTGGCTCACTATTCGATCTTTTATCGTATTTAAGATATTTTTCAAAACAGCGCAAGAACCATTGAAATCCGTCCAGGATATGTTTAATTACAGAGGTGTCCTATTTTCATGATCTACAGGGTGGGCCGAAAGTCCCGCATCATAGGAAAAACATGCGTTGTTAAAAAATGCTCTCAATATGATTGCCTCCGTTTTCAAAACACAACTGCAGGTGATCGTTCCTGTTCCTGAGAATGTTGGTCACTAAGATTGACGTTATGGCATAGCACTCAGTAGCAATTCGCTCACGCAAATGGTTTTTATCCCTGATCTTCTCACTGTAAACTTTCTATTTAAGATAACCCCATACAGCAAACTCTACACGCTGTTCAGTAGTCAGCATTTTCACCTACAAATTAAAAAAAAAAATTAAAAAATTAAAAAACTCCCATGATGCGTAACTTTTGGCCCACCCTGTATATTTAATATATACAATAGACGTAATAATTCATTTTTAACCAAATTGAAGAAAAGTAGCTTATCAGAAAGTTTCCATAACACAACATTTAAAACAAAAAAAGTTTTTTTTTTATGTGATCAGCTTCTTATCATAAATGGCAGGACATTTTTCATGTGATTGAAAGCAATAAGTGATCCAGACCGCTGATAATGATAATTCATAAAAAAAAATATTTTCTTTCAAATAGGTTTATAATTAAACTCTCACAGCATGTTTCTTTATTTTTCGTTCTTTATTTCTTTATTTTTAAATAGAGGTGGTTCTTTAAAATTATAATACACTTTATTAATAATTAAAAGTTTAATATTTACAGTTATTGTAAACTTCAATTGTAGTTTGTTTCCTGTATATTACTTTCATCATATAGCTTATGATTCAATAACAAAGTAAATATTAGAAAAAAAATGAAAACTTTCTTCTGTTTTGGAAGAATTTCGTGGAACATTTCAATTTTTACAGCACCTAAATAAATCTCTCATTAAAATCTCATTAAGGTTTATGCATTTTGATGAGGATAATAATTATATTCACAGCATAAAAAATTGTAACTGACATTTTTGTGGAAAACGTAAGATTTTCTATAACAAATTTAGACTTAATAAAAATATATCTAATGGATTCTTTTTCAAATTATAGTTTATTTAAATTAGCTTCATTAGCATTTTTGACATAGAAAAAATCTCAAATTTTTAATTTAATTTCGTATAATTATAATAATTACTTTTCAACTGAAACACGCACCTATTTTATTTTTAAAATAATGATTACCTATATGTATTTTCATTTATCTTTACCTAAATAGAATATAATAATTATTCATTATAGTAAAAATAAATAAGCGCTTTTTTATAAATTTAAAAATTAAACTTTATAATTTTGTTTCTCTAAGTTTATAAATTATTAAACATTTGACCATATTATTTAAAGGTAACAAATTGATTGCATGTAGGCCAATAAACATGCTAGCAAATGAAAAGTTATATAAAGTAAACATTGAGGGATTGTTTATTTAAATAAGTTAAATATTGTGCACATGTGATTGCTTTAGATAAGCATGGAGATATCCATTCTCAATTAGGTTTCGGTACGTTTAATTTTGTGGAGCAAAAGCTGACAATAGTTCAACCAAATACACAAAACAATTACATTTGTAGAAAGAAACCTTCTGCATCATATTTACCTAAATAGAATATAATAATTATTCATTATAGTAAAATTAAATAAGCGTTTTTTTATAAATGTAAAAATTAATCTTTATAATTTTTTTCTCTATGTTTATAAATTATATATTAAACATTTGACCATATTATTTAAAAATAACAAATTTATTGCAAGTAGGTCAATAAACATGCTAGCAAATGAAAAGTTATATAAAGTAAACATAGAAGGATTGTTTATTTAAATAAGTTAAATATTGTGCACATGTGATTGCTTTAGATGAGCATAGATATCCATTCTGAATTAGATTTAGGTATGTTTAATTTTTTGCAGCAAAAGCTGATAACAGTTTAACTAAATGCAAAAAACAATTTAAAAAAAAAATTATTTAACTAATTTATTACAATTATTAAAACAATAAAAAAACATTTGTAGAAAGAAAACTTCTGCATCATGATACATCATATGCATTGTAATCGTATGCATCTATCGAAGGATAGCTTTCCTTTTGTCTATTCGTTTATACTTATTTTTAATTACAATGCAGATAAACTAATGTTTAGTAAGGTAAAGCTAGGATAGTCTGCGCACAATTCAAAAGAATAGCAATAAAAAATCTAAATATTAATTTTTTGCTAAACTATCCATGAGTAATTTTTACTTCATTTGTTTTTTTATGCATTTCCATTGCTATTTTGTTGTTATGTTGTAATTTAATAGAACAGTTGTAATAAATCCAAGAAAATTATTTTGAGCAATCTCTCCGTACAGGGTTGGTGTGATTGCGTACATGGGTAGGAAAGATCGTTACTAATAATAACTACAATTACATTTTTATAAATAATAATTACACTTAAATGACATTGTTGTAAGGTTTTTGTGAACAAATTTTATTGTATTGGGAGTGAATATTTCATCCTATTGCTTCAAGAATCAGAAAAATCAAATAATTTAAAAAACGATTAAAAGATTTTAATTAAAGGAAAAAAATTAAAGAATCAGAAAATGCAAGTCCAGATAAGATTACAAAATAATATTAAGTTACTTGATAACACGTTTAACTTAAAATTAGTCCATTTTAATTTTTTATGCAAATTTACAAATAAGCAGCGTAATCTCTCCTAGCATGGAAACTAATGGGAACGATGCGCCATCTCTCCTAAGTAGCAGATGCGCCAACTCTCCAATTTCGGTAGGAGAGATTGCGCGGCCTTTTATTTAAACATGGCCGCTAATAAAACGAACCGTTGATGTTCACATTGTTAGTCTAGATTAGTTGCTTATGAGAAATCGTTTAAGTTTAAAATATTTTGTACTATTGACATTGTATAGAAATTCTGATGAATAGCTATGAAAATTCAAGCACTTACTTTGGGAAAACAAAACAAAATAGCAATACTTTATCTTAGATGCTCAAAGCAATCAACGTGCACTTTCAAGTAGACACTCCACTACTGCTGTTGTACAACTACCTGCAGTCGCTGCGCTCTCACTCAACTCCTTCCCCCCGAACCTCTGTGTGCGCAATCTCTCCAACTGCGCCATCTCTCCTGGCTTTACCTTATTAAGTTTTTCGATAGTTCACAAATATTATTTTATAAAATAATAACTAATTGTCTAAAATTCGTATTCCAATCTAAAATTTTTGAATCACGATATCAAACAAAGTATTAATTTAAGAGTAAATGTATAAATGTTGCCGTATACAGTATTTGCATTTCCAGAGTTTAGAATAAAATTCCAATTATTTCAAAACCAAAGGAAATGTAATTATTTCTTAATAGCAATTAAAATAAATAACAAGTAATAAAAAAATAAATAAAATAAAAATAAAGTCAATTCATACTTAGGTCAACAAAGAAATACCGTTAATCCAGTTTGTTTGTTTAGTTTATTGTTTTCATTCATTCTTAATCCCACGTAACAGGAGCAAATATACTGTCCACTTAGACTAGAACCCAGAATGAAAAAAGAATCGGAAAAATATTTTTTTTTCCAGCGATCTACACGCTTCGCCACTGACGGTATTTATTCCTAAATTTATATCCTGCTAAATATCTCATATAGGAGAATTTTTCTCTCCCATATAAAACTAATATTAATTAATTTAATTTAATAAATGAATTAATATTTGAAAAAAAAAATGTATTAACATCAAGTGCCATCCACTACAAGTTTTAAAAAATGTATTTGAACTTGAGTGTATGAATAAAAAGTATTTTATTAACGATTGAAAATTTGAACAATATATATAAATATATATTGGGAGAGTGTGAACTAATAGTAGGAATCGAAAAATAAAACCAGGCATGTGATTAATGCTATTTCGTGAAAGATAAATACAAAAAGAAATGTTGTACAAAACAAGCTTTAAGAGATACAGGTTTTCTATCTTTAAGAAAACTAGGGCATCCAACCCGGGCTTCCCGAGATAGAGAATATATGTGAAAACCATTTTTTTTTTTGTTGTTGTTGTTGTTGAAAACTGTAATAGATTTTTTACATTTAATAATTTTTGTTAGGTTGACCGCTAACAACACCAAAGAGCATTTTTATATAAAATGTGTCAATTATATATTCAAAAAAAAAATTGAAATTTATTAAAACCGGTAATTTCGTATTGGCTTCCAGCCATAAGTTAATAGCTGAAGAAATCGCTAAAAATTTCATTATCTACAGCAAAACACGCTAAATGTTTTTTTAAATTTATTTATTTTGATAATTTCAGCAGTTTTACGCACCTATTTGAATTACATGTCGGTTAAATCTGTGTTTTATTCATAATATTTTATTTATCCCTTCATGAAGTTTTAATTTCGTTATTGAATATTAGCTGGAGACAAATGCTGAACTTTTTATACTGTTTAAAGTGCAAACAGATTAATATTTTGTAATCGTAACAATTTTGTAATCTGCAAGCGATAGAGATTGATTAAAAAAAAACATGCTTGAAATTTAATTTAAATGCTCTAATAAATCAGTCAATTAAGATACAGTTTTTAAACACATTGCATTTGAAAGTAGTTTATTTTTCCCATATAACGGTGTAAAAATTAAAAATGTGCGATGTTTAGAAATTAAAAAAATTGCAATAGTAAAAATCGATAAATCGAAATTTCATCGTCAACTGTTGCCATTCGCAAAATGACGTCAGCGTTACGCACGGACACGTTTGTCCTTTATATTATAGATTGGAGATATTTCGGACAAAATCAAGCAAGTGATATAAAGATTTTTTACCTAAAGGAAAAATGTAGGTTTTTTGGTTCGAAATACCTTTAATTTTCCTGAAGGTTTTTTTTCCAGATGTTTTGTGATTACACTTGTACTTGGGTTTTATTAAACAAATAATTACAATCGATTGGAACTTTATAAATGTTACTTCAACGTGAATGTATGTAAACGGTTTGAAATTCATCATAAAACGATACACCCAGAAAAAAGTTTTGTTGAATCAACAAAATTTGGTTGACCTAACAAAACTTTTTGTTTAAATATAGGTCAATGGAAATTTTGTTTGAATCAACAACAAAAAAATTTTTTTGCAATTCCAAAAAAAAAAAAATGTATCGTAAGCAAAAAATGTTTTGTTAATTCAAGTAAAATGGTTCAATTTTACTTGAATTTTGCTAAAACAACCAAAATGTACTCAACAAAACATGTTTTGTAGTTTTAATCAATTTCTTTTTCTGCGTGTACATAACATCTAAATTAAATACTGGAAGTGATTTTGCAATTCTTGCATTTTTCTGATTGGCATGCTTGCAATCTTAAGCACAAAGCGGAATTTTATGGAGCGTATTAATGAAATAAACGTATATTACGTCATACATTATATCAACAACCATATTACATTGCCAAAATAGGAAAATGAAAAATGTGTAGATCTAATTTTGTTTTATAGGAAATGTGTAATACACATGATAATATCTGTTAATTTTTATAAAATTAAATTTGAAAATTAAGAAAAATGTTTATTTTTTAAACCTCTGCAAGGAGTGTAAATCACAATTTCTTTTGCATAGAGGCAATAAACAAGTGTTACCGTTAGTATGGAATAAAATGTATTTTATTACAAAGAAATAATTATAAACATTCTTTTTTTTTTCAAACGTGATAAACTATCACAGTTCATAAACTTTTAGGCTAATATTATCATTGCTTAGATTTGTAGTGATATCTTACGCAGTATTTTTAGAAATAATCGAGTGAAAATAGGTAAGAATTTAGTATTGGCTAGATATAGTGAAAACCAAACCTCGTTTTACATGCTATATGATGATTTATTTTACTGAAAGAATAAAAGATAAAATGTGGCAGCAGCACGGAATTTTACTTTTTTGGTTCATTATAAAAGGTTTTAAAACTGATTTATGCTTAAGTGCTTTTTGAAGTGTATTTTTATGCATGAAAGCATTTATTCAATAAGCTCATATTTCTACAGAAAAAATAAAATTCCGAATATTTTCTCCATATATAACATTTGTATCGATAAATTCATATATCTCTAAAATATATAATTTATATGCAAAAGAATAAGTAACGAAACATTTTCGATGAAATATCTACAAACGTTATGCTATATGTAGATATACAAGCAGAAAACAATCTTTTACATTGAAATTTTGATTACGTTGAAATCATGATAATAAAAGACTTGCAGTACTGATCAAGAATGTTATAAGATTTATATTTTGTAACTTCGAACGTATTTTGATGATGCAGAAAATATTCAAATTAATCTCTCTACGTTGATTTCTTTTTTACCCTATGTAACGATTTTTGAGTTTGAAAAACTATAATTAAAATGATTAAGTTGGGTGAACCATTGTTGGCCAGTGTTCCTAAGGTAGCTCACCCCTCAGTAGTAGATTTAATTAAATTTTTAATCTCAAAATGATGCTACTGCATTGTCAATCATATATCTGCAGGGCACGTGGGCTGAATTTAAAGATATCACCTTGATCCTCCGACATTTTATGCAGTGATTTCACTTTTGAGGAGTAGTCATTCTAATTTCCTGGAAAGACGATAACTTAATTTACAGGTGTTTAAATTCTTAGAACTTTGAGTTATGATACGTTTTATGAAATCTTTTTTCTTTTTCTTTAAACAAATTTATTTCAATTCTAATAAATTTATCGGATTAATACATTTACGTCGTGCAAATGGAGACTATACACCTATTTTCAAGGTGGCCACTTTCGAAAAGAAATGCAGAAATCAGTGCAGTAAGGTTGATTTTCACAATTTCTACATTAATATCTGAAAAAAAGTATTACCATAGATTGTTAGCACAAGAGATTACTCAAAAGAAGTCAGTAACTCCGAGAAGAAAACAACCGTGCACAAAAAGTGCGTCAAGGTCTTTTCGTGTCAAAAGATAAGAAGTTTAAGAAGAAAAACTCGAAAGATATAAAAAAAAGAAAAGATTATCATAGCATAATAATAAGCAAAATAGTTTTCCAGTCTTTTTTCACATTTTAAAAGTGATTTCAATACATGGGCCACTTTTGGAACACTAGGCGCCAAAGGTGGGCCAAAAGCTACAATTTTGAAATCTTATTATAAAAATAATTAAATTTTATTTTACAAAGAAAAGTATATTTGATATGTCTTAGAGGTAAGTGTAAAACTGTACAAACAAAAATTCAGCCACACACACCCAACCAAAAAATAATAAAAAATCCTCAACGCTTAACTATGGTCACCTTTGTGTCACCTGCCTTGTATATCCTTCTTGTAAAATTTCCAAGACTAGATTTTGAAGCAATAATATACGTTATTCATTTAATGCACTATTAGTTTGCACTATTGCATGAAGTTGAGAAAGATATGCAAAGCTGTGGAAAACTGGTTACCATTTGAACACCAAAGTGAAGTAGGCTTGAGTTTTGTCGGTAGGGGAGAGAAAAGAGAAATGACACAATTTCCATAAAAAAGTTTCTTACTCATATATTCTTTGACACATCATTTCTTACTAATATATTTGTTTCCGTTTTGAGTGCTATAATAATGCTTAGTGGTATCAAAAACTAAAAAAAATGTATAAGATAAGTCAAAATATTTGAAAATCTTAATTTGTAGAAAAATTTGAAAATTTAGGAAATTTTTTACCGAATCCCCCGGCAAATGAGAATAAGTTAACATCTCTACTGGAAATCTTTGAAGTATTTCAACCATAAAATTTAAAACATACATAAATGTGTTTATAAGTGTTTCATCTTACGAATAAATGAAAAAATATACTACCTAATTAAATTTTTCAGTTGAATTGAAATTACGCTGGAAATTAATAAATATAACAAAGAATGTGAATTATCACTTAGTACACAGAGTACATCCAACAGAATGAAAAAATGTCCACACCGGGAGTCGAACAAGTAACCCATGGTATCACGGAAAAATGCTCTACTATTTGAGCTATCAGGACGATATCCAGTCTTGCATTTCTCACTCTTATATGTGGCAAAGCTGCAAATGTGAAGCACGAGATGGAAAGTCGGGACAAAATTGGGTGTACGCTGTGTTGTAAGGGATAATTCCATTTCTTCTTATATTCATTACTTTTCAACATAATTTTAGCTCTGCTGAAAAATATAATTACATATATATTCACAGATACTTTGATTTATTTCCTCTTATGCATGGCATTAGAGATGTGTGCTCCTGATGTATTTTCCATCTCGTGCTGCTAAGTTGCAGCCTTGCCAACATATAAGAGAAATGCTAGACATGATGTCGTTCGGATAGCTCAAATGATAGAGAATGGGTGCGTGATACCAAGGGTTCCGGGTTCGATCCCCGGTCTGATTTTTTTTTTACTTTTTTGGTTGTACACTGTGCAGTAATTGATAATTCACATTGTTTGCTATATTCATTAATTTCCAGAGTAATTTCACTTTGCTGAAAAATTTAAATGGATATATGTTCACCGATACTGGGATTTAATTCGTCCCCTGCATGCCACTGAAGATGTGTGATCATGATTGACTTTCCCTCTCGTTCTGCAAAGTTGGAAACTTGAAAACGTATAAGAGTGAAAAATGCTAGACTGGATGTCGTCAGGGTAGCTCAAATGGTAGAGCATTGCTGCGTTCTGGGTTACATCTCCGGTATGGACAGTTTGTTGTCTGTACTCTGTGAGTGATAACTTACATCCTTTGTTATATTGAAAATATATAATGTAAGCAAAATTAGTTTTGTCTCTAATGCTTGCTATCCCACTCCTGTCATTTCTTTCCTAAATATAAGGTCGACCCCTTGATACCACACTGTTGTTGGTTCCATTTAAATGTCTCGTACCTGCACATAAAATCAACAGCGTAGACAATACTCTCGATGGGAGGTTGGTGTGTAAGTGAAGAATATCGTGAGGGGAGATTCTCTCTTTCAGTAGGGAAAACAAATCGTAGAAATTTGACGCCGTTAATCTTATGAAGCTCTGATGCTTGTTAGATGGAAGATGCACCTCAATTTCCCAGAGACATAGAGACATGGAATGCATTATTTGTTGTCCAGATGACACTCGAACGAAACAACAACAGCAAAACTTTAGTTTCGTTGGGAGCTAATGACAAAGTTGTTAAATATTCCCTCTTTCTACAGGAAAAAAATCGTTGAACTTTGAGGCCGTTAATCTTCTGAAGCTGTGATACTTGTTAGATGGAAAATGCACCTCAATTTCCCAGCGACATAACGACATGGAATGCATTATTTGTTGTCTTGATGACACTCGAACGAAACAACAACAGCAAAATTTTAGTTTCGTTGGGGGCTAATGACAAAGTTGTTAAATATTCCCTCTTTCTATAGGAAAAAAATCGTTGAACTTTGAGGCCGTTAATCTTCTGAAGCTGTGATGCTTGTTAGATGGAAGATGCACCTCAATTTCCCAGCGACATAGCGACATGGAATGCATTATTTGTTGTCCACATGCCACTCGAACGAAAAAACAACAGCAAAACTTCAGTTTCGTTGGGGGCTAATGACAAAGTTGTTAAATATTCCCTCTTTCTATAGGAAAAAAATCGTTGAACTTTGAGGCCGTTAATCTTCTGAAGCTGTGATGCTTGTTAGATGGAAGATGCACCTCAATTTCCCAGCGACATAGCGACATGGAATGCATTATTTGTTGTCCAGATGCCACTCGAACGAAAGAACAACAGCAAAACTTTAGTTTCGTTGGGGCTAATGACAAAGTTGTTAAATATTCCCTCTTTCTATAGGAAAAAAATCGTTGAACTTTGAGGCCGTTAATCTTCTGAAGCTGTGATGCTTGTTAGATGGAAGATGCATCTCAATTTCCCAGCGACATAGCGGCATGGAATGCATTATTTGTTGTTCAGATGACACTCGACGAAACAACAACAGCAAAACTTTAGTTTCGTTGGGGGCTAATGACAAAGTTGTTAAATATTCCCTCTTTCTACAGGAAAAAAATCGTTAAACTTTCAGGCGGTTAATCTTCTGAAGCAGTGATGCTTGTTAGATGGAAGATGCACCTCAATTTCCCAGCGACTTAGAGACATGGAATGCATTCCCGGTTGTCCATGACACTCGAAACAGCAACAGCAGGACTTTACTTTCGTTGGGTACTAGTGACAAAGTTGTTAAATATTCCCTCTTTCTATAGGAAAAAAAATTCGTAGAACTTTAACTCCATTAATCTTCTGCAGCTCTGGTGCTTCTTAGATGGAATATGCACCACAATTTCCCAGCGACTTAGAGACATGGAATACATTTTTGGTTGTACAGATGACACTAGAAACAACAACAGCAAAATTTTACTTTCGTTGAGTACTAGTGACAAAGTTGTTAAATATTCCTGTTTCGTAAATTATTCATACGTACATAATAATCCTTAACACACCTATGTGAACCTGTAATCTGAAAAATTTCATCCAAATATGCTGTTACTTAAAAGAATCTCCTAAAATATAACCGAAAATGCTTCTTAAAATATTATTGTCGTTATCAGTGTTTCGTTACACAGAAGATGAATCGTAGTGGTCAATATGTCTAATTTTGTGTTCAGTTGCAAATGAATGAAAAATCACTGGTTAATTATTAAATGATGGTTTGTTGAAAGTCATTTAGATATGAAATAAATATATCACTATTTGATTACCTTTGTGTGTATGTCACACATATGACCGTTGTAAGTGATATCGATTGACGTTACTATTACAGGCTAGTGTTACAAAACATCGCTATCTTTTTTCTGTGTTTACTTTTGAATTTTACAATCAATGTCTATAATTGAGAAGATTTCCTTCACGAGTCTCAGAAACCTTATATTCGAGGAAAATCCATACTAAAATTCGCTAAAAATTTTGCTGGTTCTTGTTAAGGTTGAACGCTACGAGATTTATAGGAATGAAGAAATGGAAATTAAACAATACTAAAGAAGTTTAAAAGGAAGTACTTCGTCATTTACAATATGAAAATATATCTTCATATCTTCAAATTTTAGTTCTTTGTCAGAATAAATTAAGATTATATTAGCAAAAATCAAATCTACTTTAAATGATTGTTTTTGAATCAACTATATAGTTGTGCGAAAACCTGTTCCTGAAACAACTGCCCTTTTACTTAATTACTTAACGCACACCAACTTGATTGATCGAGAGGGATTTCACAGAACCCTTTTTGGGTATTCATTTATTGTTAAATGTTTTCATTCTAAATCACATTGTTTCCATCATCATACAAGTTTACTGTGCAGTAGGTGATCATTAAATAATAATTTATGTATATCAGTAAACGCTGTACACAATATGACGACTACGTATAAAGCGAAAAACTGTATCCCATACCTTAACAACATGCGTGAAGTCTGGTTATTTGCAGTGGAATTTAGAGCCTACAATGCCAAAAAAAATTGAAATCGGACAAGCTGGCTAAAATACCATTATTTGGTCAAGATAAAATTTACACGTGGCCATCATCATAACGATTCCTTTTCAAATATATATATGAATCATATGTTGTTTTTTGTTAACTTAGTCTTTTAGACTATTAATTCAGTTATAAAATAATAAAAACTGGAATAAAACTAGTTAACAAAAGAAAGCCAATAAATAAACAAAACTTTTATTTGATGTCGTGATTTCTAAAACGAAAGAGAGGGCAAAATTTTGAAACCAAGAAAATATTTCTTTAAAATTTTACTTTTTTTATAATCTTTAGAAAAACTTGATTTGACGGGAAAAGAAATATATACGTGACCGATAAAGAAAATAATTTAAAGGATTTTTTTTTCTCAGAAAGTAACTTTTTAAAAGATTGTTTTACTAAAAGAAGTGGATTTATTAAATCACACAAATACAATAAATAAAATATAGAGTTAAGATTCTTTTATTATTATTATAAGTGACGATATTTACCTTAACCAAAAAAAATTGTGAGGCTGAAAGCCGCAGAAGGTGTTATTTGTCACGTAAAATTCGCTTAATCTTTCAATTTTATATGTATTGTAACTGGTTTTATCGTATCTAATTAAAATGCAACAAATTTGAAGTACCTTAAACAATAAATACAATATTTTACCAACTTATAACAAATAAAAGTGAACACCAATATAATATTACCTCTTGCCTGTGACGCTCGAACGCAATTCGGGCAACGCAAACGCGCCAATTTTGGAATGCCCAACCTGAGTTCGGGCAAGGGAAAATCGGTGTTTGAATTAACGTTTTTCTTTTAACGTGTTTCAATTAACGTATTTCAGTTAACGGTTTTCAATTAACCTTCTAATGTTTTTCTCAAATATAGTCCACAGGCAAGGGGTTAAAAAAGTCTGATCGCATAAATATCTATAATGCAAAGAAAAAATATCTACGCATTTATTTTCCATACGAGAATCCCGGTTTTATCATTATTTTGGGTACATCGCATTTCCCGTGTCTTCCTAAAAGAGTAAGATGTAAATTATTCACACATTTTACGTGGCCCTTCATGCATGCCGAATATAGTAAGTGTGAATATTTATCGTAAATTTTATTTTAGGATAATTGTAATATGCCTATCAATTATCGTTTTGGAACAATTTGGTTACATTTGGAGTCAATGTTCTTAAAATTAATGCCTTATATTATATCTTGTCTATGGCCACACGTGACATAACGAGGTAACATGGTATAACTACATACACAAATACAGACACACAGATTTATATATGCACTATATACTCATTATTACGAACATCTTTTTTACGAATCTGAGAATTTTACGAACTGGCAAAGGGTCTTCAATACACTTTCTTAAATATAATGGAAGTTTGGCTCCCATTTACGAACTACAAATCAGAAAATTTCTTTTTTGCGAACTCAGTTTAATTTATCGAGACTCGATATAAAGGTTTAAAAAAAAAAAACTTGAGTAGTTTGAAACAACACTTTCAAACATTCCTAGAAACTATAAATAGCATGATAAATATAAAGTTGCACAGCAGAAGGGAAATGAAATGTGATTGGAAAAGTGACTCCTCTCCCATTCACTTCTTTACTTCAATGAGCATGATATTCTAGGGGGGTTGGGTTGAGGTCATTTTTGTTAAAGTGATGATGGCTTTAAATTACAACAGCATGTTTGCTTCTTCTAATTTTATTTGGCTTGCTCAACTCAATCAGTGAAGCTTTGTTAGTTGCGAGGCAGGTTTGACGAATTTTAGTTAGGGAAAAGATATTTAGCTGTGGGGCAAATAAAGAAACGGACGCGTTTATTGGTTGAGGTGCAAAAATGATTTTAAAAGTTGATAAAATAATAATAAAGACACAAATTGCCCATAAATATTAAATTCAAATTAATACCTTATTGGTAATTGTAAAAGCACGATAAAAACTCTTACTATCTAAAAATGGAAAATTTAAAAGTGCAATCTCTCAAAAATATTTTCGAAAATCGAAACACCCAAATTTGGAAAAGGTTTTACTCATATGGCTTAGAAAAATCAGCAGCTTAAACATTCCATTTGATGGAAATGTGACCTACGAAAAATCACACTTTTTGTCTCCAAATTAAGCATGAAATATCACATCTCATCTTTCCGCTCTCATCTATTCACCCTCATCTATCCGCTGTCATCTATTCACCCTCATCTATCCGCCCCTCTCATCTATTCACCCTCATCTATTCTCCCTCATGTATTCACCCTCATCTATCCACTATCGTCTATTCACCCTCATCTATCTGCTCTGATCTATTCACTCTCATCTACTCACCCTCATCTACTCACCCTCATCTATCTGCTCATCTGTCCGCTTTCTTCAAGGCGCCATGGAGTAAATTACAAAAAAATAACTTTGAGAAAGGCTTGAATTTCAAGAAACTGTGTAGTGAAATTAAAGCAGCAGATACGTCATCAGCAAATAAAAACAAGTGGGTAAGTGTGATCGAAGATCGCACAAAGGGTTTCGTTTAATATTCCTTTCAAAACACTTTTATCCTTCATTTATTAAATTCAAATAAATTTCATTTTCCAGAAAAAAAGGGGTCATGTTTTTTATAAAGTAAAAATTTACCGGTCTATTTTTCTCGTTTTATCGAAAATCTGAACCGGTTCGATAGCGGACAATACCCGCTATTATACTCTGTCATAATAATATCTGTCATGTGGACTAAATGCGATATTACAAGAAATTAATTTCAAAATTGAACATGTTGTATAGAGACCTTCAAAATGTTAGACATAAGATTAATTTTCTTTTTAATTCTCTAATGACGTCATATTTAGCTGCTTTCTGTATTTGCACATACTCCTACTTCTTGTATTAATGAGAAATGTTTGAAAATTTCCGTTTTATTACCAATATGAAACTTTTTATTTCATTTTCATTTTACACATGGAAACCCTTCAATAGAAAATTAATTATTGTAGAAATAATTTTATTGTGGATTTTTAATTGCTGGCAACTGCTATAACGAAAAATGTTTACATTTAGCAGGAAAAGGCTGTTAGATTTTTGGTTTTTTATCTCTATATATTAAAAAAATACGATTTTTTTTAAATTTTATGATTTTGAGCTTCATAATAGGTATTTAGCTATAAGTACATAATTTTCATGACTGTAAATTACACAGTTTATGAGAACTAGCTCTAATACTAATAATTTTCGATGGCTTCGTAAATCAAGCCACTTAAACTACGAAATTGTATGTGTGATAAAAGCGTGTATAATACGTGTATATAAAAATATGATGGATAAAATGCTTTATCCATCAAGATTTTATTTCCCACCTATTATCCGTGAATCAATAGATATCTATAAGTTTAACGAAAACATATGCAACGAATCATCCTCTTTTGATCGAATCATTACCTAAAATTTGGCACGAGGTGCAATTTAAAAAAATCAACAAGGAAATATTAATTTTCACATTTACAGTTGACTATTTTTAAGCACTTACTTTTATTAGGCATATGTTTTCGTGGTTTATGTTTTTCTAGTTTATCGTTGATAATGTTTGCGAAAATAGTTTGTTTGTCGTGTAAATCTTGATAATGACGCCGTTTTCGCGTTCAAAACATGTCAGTCATGATATTAAAAGGTTTTTATAAGCCTTTTTGAGTTCTGATTTTATAACTTAAGTATTTATATCTGTATTTTAAAAATAATTAGTTATTTTTATTACGTTATTATATATTGTTAATGTTATATTTTAAGACATCGTCTTCTTTTACACGTATCTGGGGAATTTAAAATGCAATTCCTAATACTAGATACAAAAGTTATTAACTTGTATTTATTTTATGGATATGGATATTATGTTATTCTTTATATATTTAATATGTGTATACTTTGAAAATTCATACGCCCTTGAATATGCTTTATGGAAGTTCTGTAATTCTAAGCGTCTCCTAAACAGAACTTGATAACAAAAAATAAATAAAATATTTAAAGCTTTTAGAACATTTTTATGTATGCATATAAGAGATAAATTGTGTCTGATAATACAAAAATAAATTACACTGCACAATTCTGTTTTGTTTATCTTTTCTGCGAAATTTGTTTATGTAAAATTACAGAACAGTAATATGAAAATCATTTTTTAGTAGCCATATAAGTGTTTTTTAATAAACTCTTAACAGGGAGGAGATTTGTTTTATTTTATATGCTACTATCCATACATAAATATGTACAGAAATGTTTTGCTAATGAATGTATGTAAAAGCGAACTAAGTAAATTTTAATCGAGAGATAAGTATCCTAATAACTTTCTTTTTCTTTCTTTCTTTCCTTTTTTTTTACTTTCTTGTACCTTTACAAGAAAAAAATATTGCATTCATGAAAATTTTCGACAGATTCATACGTTTTAGAAGGTCCTGAACACGATTTGACTGTTTAAAAAAATTCTGTCTTTGAGTCTATCTGTCTGTCGGTGTATCTCTCTGTATGTGACAAACAAATTTTTGGCACTCTATCTCAAGAACTAATGCATGGAATTTAATAAAACTTTAGATTCACTTAGACCTTGATATAAATTGTTGGTGTAAATCACCCAACAGAAGGCGCTGCTATGCTTCATTTTTCATGATTTCACGATAGCTATATCCGAAGAACATTGAATTTCATTAAATTCAGATTCTGTTAGAACATGAAATAAACAGACTCTGATTATGTTTCGGTGCAAATAGCGCAACCGTTGGCGCTACTATGCTATTTTTGTCATGATTTTCATGGTATCTATATCTCAAGAACTAATGAACAAAATTTCATTAAACATCAGGTTCTGTTAGACATTGAGATAAATAGACACTGACTATGTTTTGGTATAAATTACCCAAAAAATTGCGCTGCTATGCTTACTTTTGATTTTCACGATAGCTATATCTCAAGAACTAATGCACATAATCGTAAAACTTCACATTCAGTTAGACGTTGACAAAAGTTATTGTTAATTAGGTTTTGGTGCAAATCTCCCAACAGGTGGCTATGTTGCATTTTACAGGATTTACACGATTATAACTATAGTCATATCCAAAGCTTGACAAATGCGGTCACCAAATCGCCACTGGCGACAAAGATTTTCTATCTGGCCAACAAGTTGTTACCTCTGGCGTTTTTATTATTATTATTAGATATTTTTTTGGCATAAAAATTTTAACTAAGAATTTACTAAGTTTGTGCCAAATAAGAAATGAGCACAAACGGCAGTTTTCCTCTTTTTAACACTTTCCAACCTAGTTGAAAAATGTTTATGACTTCGGTTTGTCTGCCGTATGGCCGTCTGGCCGTGTGCTGTCTGCCGTCTGCCGTCTGCCGTCTGCTCGCACTCTAACTCCCGTAAATATGCTCGGATTGCCCTGCAATTTTTATATGTTATTGTCGTTATTTATAGCATGTTCCCTATTTCAACGGAAGTGTGTAGCACTTATAGTTTTTTTACAGGGACACTCAAAAGAATTCCGTTACATAACGGTCTATGGGGGAAAATCATTTGCGGTTTATTTTAATGATGTTACAACATTTCAAACACATTGTAATGGATATATATCACTACGGTGCATTACAAGAAGATTAATATGGAAAAGGGAGTGCATAGCACTTATAGTTACTTTACAGGGACAGTCAAAAGAATTCCGTTACATTACGTCTATGGAGAAAAATCGTTTGCGGTTTAATTAAATAACGTTTTACCATTTTAAATGCATTTAAATTTATATATATCACTAAGGTGCATTACAAGAGGCTTACAACAGAATATTGTGTGTATAGCAGTCATCCTTCATTTACAGGGACACACAAAAGAACTCTCTACTGTCTGTTAACAATAATTCCTGGAAGTGCGTTTTAAGTTGCTGAATGCGATTTTAAGTTTAACTCACTTTTTGTCTATTACTTGGTGTGTATAAATTCTGTAGATCCTATACAGGGCAGCACAAAAGTTTGCAAACACATTTCCGTTTATTGGCAGAAACTCCAGAAGGAAAATTTTAAACTGTGCGACGCGTTTCCTAACTAAACTAAAATTTAGCATCCTTTGTAGTAAATATACAAATATATAGATCATATACAGGGCTGAATAAAAGTATTCGGATATTTTCCGAATGTTTTATATGTTGGAAATATATGTTGGGAATTCCTAAAATTACGTTTTTAAACATGTTATGCGTTTTCCAAATTGTTTACTTAGATGTTATCTTTCAGCTTATTAAACGGTAATGATTTGTAAAATTATTTTGGAAGCTGTTGGAAAGTGTTACATAATCTATGCTTGACGCATGATTTTTCGTTCTTGTTAGGAATTTTTATTTTGGTAAAAATAAGTTCAACAAATGCAAATTTCAAAATAATAAAAGCGGAATTATTTGAGTGACTTCGACAGGAAAATATGCAAAAATTGTTTACCCGCTTCACTATTCCATCGATACCGTCCTCATCAGATATAGATTTTGTAGTACTCAGCTATCTGGACAGTTCAAGTTTTCGTCAATTAGTATTTCCCCGTACATGCCAGTTAATCCAGATTTTACAGAATTTCTCTTTTTGTTTCATAGATAATTAATTTTGATAAAGCATCAGGGTCCATAAACCGTGTTTTTGGCCCATGAAATAAAACTAAAATTCGATTTTGTTATACTGACTTAATTATGTAACTTTTTAACATCAGAAGGTTTATCCTGTACGATTTCAACAATAGTTTTTGCATTTTGTTTGGATTTATATAACTTTCACAAGCTGAAAGTTCGTATTATTCGTATTTTTTGATGAAAAATACGCATTTTCTCCTAATTTTACCTCAATTTTTAATATATTTTTTAATATTTTACTACGAGCGCAGCTTTGTAATACTTTTATTTTTACATATATTGTACATTTTGATGTATTTTATAATATATGTAAAGAAGAAAGTGTTGCTCGATTGCGCTCATATAAATAATTGAGGTAAAATTAGGAGAAATTGCGTATTTTTCATCAAAAACTACGATTAATATGAACTTTGAGCTTGTGTAAGTCATATAAATCCTAACAAAATGCAAAAACTATTATTGAAATCGTGCAGGATAAACCTTCTAATATTAAAAAAGGAAATAATTACGTCAGTATAACAAAATCAAGTTTAGGCTTATTTCATGGCCCAAAAACACGGCTTATGGACCCTGATCCTTTCATTAGAAAACTTCGTTTATACTATTACTTTTCTAAATTATGTAATTATTCTAAATTATGTAACTTATAATCCTAAACTATTATTGTTATTATTTTTTCTCAATTAATTCATAAAAAAACTTCTGTGCTTTTGGAAAATAAGTGACGGGGGAGAGGGAGGGAGGTATATTTTGTATTGGCGATTAGAATTTTTGCTGGCTACCAGAGTTATCAAATTTGTAAAGCCCTGGTATCTGAAGAACTAAAACATGAAATTTAATAAATCTTTAGATTCAGTTACACCTCTGTATAAATTGGTGATGATTCGTTTTTGGTTTATGTAAAACCTGTATGAGACAGAAGAAAGTTGTGGGATTAACACATCCGACTAACTTATCTAGGTCATCTATTCCAAACCTCCGGTAACCAGAGTTTAATTATAATACCAATATTTACCAATTTATAAAACTTGTTATTTTTATTACACTATTTTCGTGATAAGATTTTTACTGCTTTCCTTTTTATTATACCTACTAAACCAAAAAGATTTTAAAATAAATGAGATTCTTTCAATTAAAAACAAAAAAAAATAAATATATGTTTTTTTAATTATAGATAATTTACAAAAGTAAACTATCAATTAATAATTTCAACTGTCACTTACTAATAAAATCTATATTTTATACACGACAAGGTTTAAAGAATCTTTTTAAAATTTGTTTATTTATCTACATTAATAAAATAAATCTTTTACCTCTTTGTCTGTGTTATTAGCAATGACTAGGGAAATCTATCTCAAATTGGGATAAGGATAGGTGAGGACATGTGTGAACGTACCTGAGGCGCATATTTATCATTTTTGATAATTAATCGAGACATTAATTAAAAATTATAATAAACGAGTTAACACTTTCGGCAGTTCACCGATGTTAAGATCCCTTCTGCAAATGCCCGGATAATACTCGGTTTTTCTAACAGACGAAGGGAAATATGTTTCATTGGTCTGGACCCCTATTAATTTACAACAGAAAAAAAAATACGAATGTTTTCTTTCAGTTCCTGTTATAGTGGATTTTTGTATTAAAAAAATATATCAGTATTTACTATTTCAAAAACATTTTTTTCTGAATTGTCGATTTCGTATTAGTTTTAATGTCTCCCGATTTTTCGGCAGTTTTAAACTGTTATCTGCGTGTCCCAGATAAAAATAGAAAAACACGAAAAAAAAAATCAAATTACTAAAGGTACCTTCCCGGTTGTAACAATATCTTTTGTTTAAAAAGATCACATTAGAGTTCGGTTAGATTTGCATTTATTAACACAATATCATACAAATGCGAGAGTGTACACTGCCGAAATAATGAGTACCCCTAGCATTAAATCAATCCCGGAGAAAAATGTCTAAATTCAATATTTATTTTATGTTTATTGTAGGTTATTATCCCGGTTCTAAGCAACGCCGGGCGGTTCAGATAGTATAATATAAATGTAAATATGTGTTCTTCCTTTTTATCTAATAACACGTATTATAAAGCAATTGCTTACGATAAAATTACGATTCAAGAATTACAATGAACAATAAAATTCTTTTTATGTTGTATCTAAAAATGTAAATGTAATTTTTAATTTTGTTTGACTTCTTTCATTCAGTAGTTTGCATATTCAAAATGGAATTTAGATATCTGAAGAGTGTGGACTTCCTATTGTTTCCTATTCAATTAGAAATTTGCGTGACACGAGTAAACGAAGTCTTGCATGCGCAGCACAGCTGGCT
The DNA here is from genome assembly GCA_963931845.1 of Maratus michaelseni. NCBI lineage: Eukaryota > Metazoa > Arthropoda > Arachnida > Araneae > Salticidae > Maratus > Maratus michaelseni. Next base: position 450,642,900 of record OZ007587.1, read on the forward strand.
GTGGGTAGACATCATTATCCAAATGCTCATGACTGTAGAATTTGGGAACGTGTGACCACATCTTAATTTTGTTTATTTTCTTGAAAATATAATACGACTAAGGAATTGGAGTTATAATATTCAAGATAATTATTTAATTAAGACATATTATAAAGGAGATTTTTCTAGCTATTATATTACTTATTTAACTTTTTTCCATTAAATAAGTTATCATATATATAAGTCGAAAGCCTACGTATATGTTAATAGAAATCGTTTTCTCCTGTACTAAATACATCCTAACGAGTTTATGAAAATTCAATTTTTTTCAAATTATGCATGATGGGCTTGGCGGCCATCTTTTGCCATCTTATTCACAAAATTCTAAGCATCCAAATCCGTAGTTAAAATCCGAAGTTCAAAATTGTTATTTAAGCAAATATTTTAAGCGTTTCATTTATAGACTTGTATGCTCTGAAAAATGTGTCTTAAGATAATGATGACTTATCTAAAAGATTCATCTTATGATTTATTTTTTAGAGTAATTAATAATTTCAAACTAGAAAAAATCAATTTATCAAAATATCAGTCTTATCTAATTTATCTGCCCGTAGTTAAAATCTGAAGTTCGAAATTGTCATAAACATATTACATTGCAAACATATTACGCTTTTACTTTAGAAATTTAGGTGCTTAGAAATATGGAAAGATGGCCGCCAAACCCATCATGCATAATTTGAAAAAAATTGAATTTTCAGAAACTCGTTAGGATGTATTTAGTACAGGAGAAAACGATTTCTATTAACATATATGTAGGCTTTCGACTTATATATATGATAACTTATTTAATGGAAAAAAAGTTAAATAAGTAATATAATAGCTTGGAAAATTGATATCACACCATTTTTTAGCCACAACTTTTTTTTTTTTTTTTTTTTTTTTTGGAAAAGTTGCTTTTGTAGATATCATTTCTTTTTTTTTTAAAATAGATTAAACATAATTTAAATAATCTAAACATGAGAAATAATTTAAAATTACATTTTACTTTCAGTCATTGTTTAAAGGGTTAACTAGAAATACCAGTAGATTTTTCAATTAAACTAATTACACTCTTAAAAACAACATACTAAATGTGGCTTGTTATAATACTTGTTATCCTCCGTTAAAAACATAACTGAAATCCATGAAATGAATAAAAATGGAATACGTACATAGTGTGTCAGCGCTGCATTTGAAATCAAACGTGATAGCACGCTTTTTTATTATTAGCACTAGCTGGCTTCGCCCGCTAGCGGGCCCCTAATTTACATCTGGGCTTCGGATCTTGTAAAACCTCGAATAAGATAAACCTCGAGCCGAACGAACCTCCGACATGGTTCCCAGCTGCCTTCGGCACCGGATAATCCCTTAATTTGCACATCGAATAGTATAACCTCTAACCAAACGAACCTCCGACACGGGTCCCCGCTGCCTTCGGCACCATATAGCAGTCGTGCTGCGCACGCTCAAGTTCCATCTTCCACCACCAGGTAGCGCAATCTGTTCTATATGAACCTCGGGCACTGAAATTGTTAAGGCTGTAAATGTCGAGTCGAATGAGCTATACCCCGTCCTGATTCCGCCCATAGAACCAGAGATAGGAAACCGCCCCCTGGTGCTGAAAATCGAATTAAAATTGGAAATCTCAATCGATGTCGAGTCGAATGAGCCATACCCCGTCGTGATCGGGTTTGGGGGGGCAAAAGGTGGGGATGCACACTGGAGATGCATAATAGAATTAAGCGGTCACAGACCTTTCCAACGATGTATCACATGAGGGGTATGTGCAAAATTTAGAAAATACCCCCTCCCCCTGCATAATATGATTAAGCGTTCACAGACCTTTCCAACGATATATCACATGAGTAGTGTCGGGGGGAAGGAGTGCAAAATGTGGGGGTGACACCTGTGGTGCATAACATGAATAAGTGGTCACAGCCCTTTGTAACGATATGTGACATGACGGATATCGTTAAAATTTAGAAAAGTGCCCCCCCCCCTTGTGTAGGCAAAACGCGCTCCACCCCTCCCTATAATTTTTGATGCGGCTTTATTTTTAAAATTTATGTTATGTGTTATAAAATATCGTAAAGTTTCAAACAGATAGCCTTATTATGCTTCCTAATTTTGTTCCCGCCCCTCCCCATCCCCAAACTGGGAGGATGGACCCCGAAGATACATAATATGAATAAGCCGTCACAGGCCTTTCAAACAATATGTCACATGAGTAGTGTCGGGAGGGTGCAAAATGTGGGGGTGACACCTGTGGTGCATAACATGAATATGTGGTCACAGCCCTTTGGAACGATCTGTGACATTACGGAAATCGTTAAAATTTAGAAAAGTGCCCCCCCCTTGTGTAGGCAAAACGCGCTCCACCCCTCCCTATAATTTTTGACGCGGCTTTATTTTTAAAATTTATGTTATGTGTTATAAAATATCGTAAAGTTTCAAACAGATAGTCTTATTATACTTCCTAATTTTGTTCACGCCCCTCCCCATCCCCACCCCGAAATGTGACACGCCAGTCTTTTTTATAAATTTTTAATCATGTGTTATAAACTATCTTACAGTTTAAAACAGATCGCATCGGAATTTAATATATTTGCTGAAATTACTATTATATATAGAATAATATAGAAATAAACCCTCCTTTAGCTTGCAATTAAGATATATGAACATTTTTTATAATTTCTGAAAGCTGATTTATATTTATTTATTTATCTATTTATATATTTTCTGTTTATTTATTTATTTTTTGCGTTGCCCTGTGCATGTTTGAAATTTCTTAGCAATTTCTTAGATTTACATTATTTAATTTAATTAAACATTGTACTGTTACCATAAATTTAAATGGAAACGTTACTTCTAAAACAAAAATAATTTAACAACTGGATTTCATTAATTTATAGGAAAATGACGTGAAAAATATTATTGCGAACGAAATGCCTGTCCTTTACCATGTTTATTTTATTATTTTTTTTTATTATTATTTTTTTTTTTAGAAATAAATGAATCACATTTGATTCATTTCAAAAATTTTGTTTACGTTTGGAAAGAAATTTTAAATGCCGATAACTCTTAATGTATACATTTTAGAAGGTACATCTTCCCTTAAAAACTAATTTATTTTTAAAGATCTTTCTAAGAACGTAAATTATATATTTAAAATATTTCTTAAAGCATAAACACTACGTCTGATTACTTTATTTTACAATATTATAAGAAGACGCATTTTATCAGACAATTAAATACACTAAACAAACATTAGTGAAAAATTGACCTGGGCCAGGACTCGAACCCGGGACCTTATGCGTACCGTACTTACACTCTGCGACTGAACCACCGAGATCGAGATCCTTAACTGGCAATTTCTCATACTTATTCATGTTGGAAACAGTCATCTGCCACAGTTTGCAGTCATATTTAATTGTCTGATAAAATATGTGTTCTTATAATTATGAAGTTTTTTTTTTTTTTAAATATCTTCAGAAAAAAATGGCTGACTTGCAGATGAAATTTGATGTGGTTTTAACCTGTAACTGATTTGTGCTATTATAATACAGATCGAACATGGTCGTTGGCGGGTTTTATCTCTGTTTTGGCATAATTTTTTAATCGCCAAGTTAATTAACAGTATTTTGCTAATTAAGGATAGAAAATAATTTTATTTTACACTGTATTTTATAAAAGCACATAGATTACGTAATTACTTATTCAAAAATGCAATCCTTTTTTTATTATGCCCACTATTAAGGCCTGTAGGTTGTTTGAAAAACAAAGTTTGACGAAGAAAAAAGTGATCATTTTAAGTAACTCGAAGTTTTTAAAAAAAAATCTATATCTCTGTTTATAAATCACTTATGAAGATGAGTTTGGTCTTAAATTGAAGACATTCTTCATTAGATTCTTCTAGTTTTCGTTTTTTTTTCTGCGACGCTTGGTTTATTTGATATCTGATATTTTAATCTGGCATGTTTTGTCGATTTAACATTGCGAAGTTTCTTTCTGTAAGTAAGCAGTAGCGGTCTTTAGTCCAGTTCTTGGCGTTGTTTGTGTCGCGTTTTTTTTAAGCTTGGCTTGGCAGAGCGACCGCCCTGCTTGATACATTAAATATTTTCACACATCATTACATTTTTTTTAAATATACTAAGCAAAACTTTATCATTCAAATTTTTTCAATGCACTTACTAAAATGAAATATGTAGTTATTATTAATTATATGTAAATATTTTAACGACCCAATTAAAAAATTTTCGAATATCGTAATATATGCTTCACGTGCTAGACGAGTGTAGCTTTTTCATATTTTTTTTTACAAATTCATAACTACTTGGATATCAACTACTAAATTTCATTATTAAATGAAATATTATACTGAAAATAATTTTAGTATTATTCACTGTATTTTTCACTGCATTTAAAAAATGTATATATTTTAAATTTTAAGTGTATTTATAAATCTTTGTCTGCACTTTTATTGATTTCTTGTGATTTCATTTTCTCTTCTTACAAAAAAAAGTTAGATTTTACAGTATAAATTGACATTGTCATAAAGTAATATTTTTTCAAGTTGTCGAATCCTATTGACAATATTGATTGATATTATGGTCAAAACGAGTTAGAAGGGCGTGATGATATTTGCTCTAATAATATTTAGAGTTATCGGCATTCCAACATGTTCCCAATATTTTGAAGTTGCATGAACATTACGTATATCCCTCGTAGTTTAAAACTCTAATAATCTATCTATATTCTATATTATAAAGGACAAACGTGTCAGTGCGTAACGCTGACGTCATTTTGCGAATGACAACAGTTGACGAAGAAATTTCGGTTTTGCGATTTTTGCTACTACATTTATTTTTTAATTTTTAAACATCGCACATTTTTTTTTTTTTTTTTTACGCCGTTATATAGGGGAAAAAATCTACTTTCAAATGCAATTTGTTCGAAAACTGTAGCTTAATTGACTGATTTATTATAGCATTTAAATTAAATTTCAAGCATGATTTAAAAAAAAAATCTATATCGCTTGCAGACGATTATAAAGTATTAATCTGTTTGCACTTTAACCAATATAAAAAGTTGTTGTCCAGCTAATATTAAAAAACGAAATTAAGGTATCTGACTACGTTTAAAAAGTGGTTTTCGACCAAAATTGTCAAAATGGTTTTATTACATTTTATTAAAGCCCAACGTTTTACCTTTTCAAAACTGTATTAATTTTTTATTGTATTACAAATAGAACCGGAGTTGTAGCGGTTTTTAAACTACTCACAGATGTCGCTCAAACCGGAAGTACTGTTTAAAGGACCGGAAGTACTATTTAAAGGTACTAACCGAGAGGGGCGAAGCAAAACTATGTCCTTCTAGAAATAATCAAAGGCTCAGTACTTAAAAAAAGTGTATGGCTCATAAAAACAGTGAAGTTTAGATGCATATTACTGAGTAAATTCTTGTAGTAAAACATAAAGCTAAACTTAAATGCATTTTTGGGGAAATGTAATTTTTGGTGAAAATTCCATACGCAAAACATGATTTCTCAAAAAGTTATTAGAATATCACTATGAAATTTAAAATGCATGTTTTGTATACTATTGTGAAGACAATTAACTACAGATTTAATTGTAGAATAAATATTTTTTTGTTTTATGGATGTTTTCGTGGAAAGTAATCGATGAATTTTAAGAAAATCAGCATGTAAAAAGGTGCGATATGCTATAAGTTTTGAAATAATTAAAATATCTCTTAGATTTTAGTTCATTGCCTTCACCAATGTCATAAGTAGAAAGTGTAAAAAGGAAATTAAGATATATACAATATATTTTTCTATAGCGTGTTTTGCGTATTGGGCCAAATTTGACTAAATTTTTCCACAAAATCCCCCATTTACCGAAATTTCATCAATGAATGAAATATTTTTTACCTTTTTTCACAGTTTGTAGTCATAATCTTAATAAAAATAAGTTCCAAAAATAATTAAATAGCTATTTTGGAAAAAATTGCTCCGTACGTAGTCAGGCACCTTAAAACTTCCTTAAGGAATAAATAAAATAGTATAAACAAAATACAGATTTAACAGACATGTAATTTAAATAAACGCTTAAAACCGCTGCAATTATCAGAATTTAAAAAAAATGCTGTATATAACGGAATTTTTAGCGATTTCTTTGGTGTTGTTAGCGGCAATCTAACAAAAATTATTAAATGTAAAAAAATGTATTAGTTTTCAATAACAAAAAATAAAAAAATAGTTTTCACATATATTCTCTATCCCGGGAAGCCCGGGTTAAATGTCCTAGTTAAAATAACGCTAAAAAAATATACGTTACTGTCTAACCAATCTGTGTCTGTTAAGGAAAATTCTTATAGAGTTATTTATAACTTTACGTCTTATTTTGATTTTAATCACAAATTGCAAAACTCGATATATACAGGGTGTCCATAATTAAACGACCCTACTTTAAAGTTGTTTACTGCCGAAACTATTGGTCAGAAAGTTATGACAATTTGTGAAGGACATAATCAAGGAATGGGAATTTGCTTAAGCGAAAAAACAATTAGTTCAAAATTTCGCCACCAGAGGGCTTTTTTTAATAAATTACACATTTAGCATACATTTACGATAGTTTACATATTTTATTGCAACAAAACATGTTCTATATGACGACAGCCATCATTTTCAGCTACCATCTAGAATCGTAAGATAGCATGTTCCACAGCTGACCACAGTGTATTCTAGGAAATACTAAAAACATGTCGCGAAGAAAGTTTTGTTCAACATGTTTTGTTGTAATAAAAAATTTAACATATCGTAAATATACGCTAAATGTGTAATTCATTAAAAAACGCCCTCTGGCGATTAAATTTTGAACTAATTTTTTTTTTCGCTTAAACAAATTCCCATTCTTTCATTATGTCCTTCACAAAATTTCACAACTTTCTGACCAATACTTTCGTCTGTAGACAACTTTAAAGTAGGGTCGTTTAATTATGGACAACCTGTATATAAACCACAAATAAGAGTTGAG